>CP092873.1:41628263-41677438 GCA_030710605.1 Cordylochernes scorpioides | reverse complement strand
TCAACAGACATCTTTTCAGGAAAATGCAACTCTTCTTCCGTAAATCAAATGCCCTGAGTGCGCCTTTCGTCAGTCAATGGCTCTAATCAGTCCAGGGCGGGCTTTATTTAGACGACATCCTCAGAAGGTTCATGAAATCCTCAAAATTTGATAAAGAGATGTTTAAGTGTGTGAATTGGCTCGGTTAATTCTATGGCTTATATTTGGATGGCTATTTTACTGGGATAGTGATAAATTAAATGGCTTCCTCTCGTATCAAGACATGCGTTAAACAATCTGTTGATGAATCTAGCAGAATTGGGTCGTTGACAAAGGTACAATTTTAACTTATGAAATCAAAGTTTGTCTTGGACTGATGAGGGTCATTGCCCGATAACACGGTTTCCAGGTGTACGTTTCTGAATTCGTTAAAGCTGGAGCTGTGGCTTTGCCACTATCTAAGTCTGGTAGCTTGTAGACGATCAACACATGACGTGAAGGTGTTGCATTCATTTTGACAGCGGAGGATGTATTTTTTCAATTTACTTAACCCAAATTCTCATCTAATATTTATTATGCCATATAGATACTATATGTATATTTTCTTTTTATTTTAAATACAATTCCAATTTTTGTCAATTTTAACTAATATTTGATTTTGTTGAAAACTGGCACAAATCCAAAAACTGCACAGACATTTGAGATTAATTTTTACTTTTGTATTTTTTTAGCTTTATTCTTAGGGTATATTGCTTTTCTGACTAATTTTGCAATAGAGTTTTTTGAATTTGTTCTAATTACGACATTTCCACAAATATTAACAGAAGAACTTGAATGACTTTTTATATATAGACGGTGGACACTGTCTTTTGTGTCACATACTATGAGCCATTCACAGCAATATAAAGGCAATTATATGTATCTTTCAAAGTGTGTAAGGAATATTGATGAGAGCATCAGACTATTGGCCGCTCTTGTTTGACCAGCGAGTGAGAGAGAGAGAGGCTGCCAACAAAGAAGGATCATCTAGTAATGGCTCCTTCATGTAGTTTACTTAGATTCCTATCTTTGATCGACGTTCCATGTTTGGGGTCACGATGGTGCCCAAAATGGAGGTTTCTTTCTGCGGTCCAGGAAATGCCCAACGGGGAGTCGGTGCAGTTCCTCCACTCATCGCAACAGAGATCCTAGTTTTTGCCGAAGTTGACTTTTATTCCTGACGCATGCCTGAAGTCCTCAAACAGTTCCAACTATCCAACCTGGCTCTATAAGCATAAATATGTCGTCGGCATGCGCCACAACGTATCCTCGACCGAGTAACTGCTCTAGGTGAAAAAGAAGAGGCTTCATGCAGATCGAGAAAAAAGCCGCGTTAGACGCCCATCCCTGCTTCACCCCATTGAGCAGGTGAAATGCCAGGATGTCCAGCTCCATCAATCCTCACGACGCACGACGGCTTGTGATCCAGCATATAGTAGCTGGATCCACGCTACGAAGACTGGCTCTTTCACAAATATTGTTTCATTTTCATGCGCGCGCTATTATTAGAAAATTATATATAAATTAAAATTGTCTGTAATAGTTATTTTTATTTACATTATTTTTCATATATGGAATATTAAATCATTCACATAATGTATCGAAATATTTTGAATGCTACATTGAAAACACACAATATAGGTGCCACAAATTCCTGTTTTTCTATAGTAACATAGTTTTTTTTCTGTTACAGGTAGACATGGCAGAACCTACTCTTACGAAAGAAATGAAGAGACATGCAGTTATTGTCTCCTTGGCTGCAGGACACACCGATTCAAAAACTACTGCATTCTTGAAAGTCGCCAGATCATTTGTTTTTAAAGTTCGGAGAGAATTGGGGGCTGCAAAGGGTGATGTGGCGAACATTTACCAAAAGAAACGACATTATTGACGTTCTGACAGTATCAGGACGCCAGACCGTATAAGTAATGTCCAAGCTGTCATCGATGAGGACCCTGGGAAGTCGATGAGGGCACTCGCCAGAGAGCTGCAGGTTGATGAGGCTACCATCCGACGTGTGGCTCAAAATATAGTTACAAATCATATGTGATGCGGAGAAGACAGTTCATGTTCGAAAGAACCAAGGTGAACCGCTTGAACAGAGCCAAGCGCCTTCTGAACAAGCTCAAACATTCCGAGGAGCCAAGGATATGACGAGAAGAACTTTTTTCAAAACCATAAGGTTAACCGCAAAAATTATCAGTGGCCATGTAAAAGTTTTGATGAGGTACCTACGGTCATAAAAACCAAATTTCTAACATCATATATGGTTCTTGGTGTTGTTAATAGTGAAGGTGATGTGATGCCTCTACAAATTTTACTCCAGGTGCCAGAGTCAATGCCGTTGCTTAAACCGAGGTGTTAGCCACAGTTGTCAAGCCTTGAATCGCTACTGTAGCATATGGGAGGCCGTATTATTTTCAAAAAAGCCCAGCACCAAATCATACAGTCAGAACAACCCAAGAATAGTGGCCGATTTCTTCACGAACATGTCATACCTAACATTTGGTCCGCCCCCAGCTCTCCAGGTGCCAATCCGCTGCACTATTACCTATGGGGTGTAGTTGAGAGAGACTCCAATAGTCATTCCCACAACACTGTTGTAGCTCTCAGAGCTGTCAAAGGAATTCAATGGCAAACATTCCCAAGGCCCATCTCATTACTGCCTGCAGTCGGTTTCGACAGCGTATAGAAGCTGTTATTGCCGCTGATGGCGGGTTCATTGAATGATATCGTCTTTTAGGTTATGTGTTAATCTATATAAAACTTTAATGTGTAATGAATGCTTATTTTCTTTTGTCTTTTCATTTTTTATTATGGATATCATTTTGTTCTCGTTATCTTGTTTTTTTTTTCACATGCACGTATTAGGGGTATAAATAAGTTCGGGCGTTTTTTTTCGAAACTTAGAGTTTTATTGTGAAAAATTTGCTATACATAAAATGTTCAAAGTATTGGCCGTCGCTAGCCACTATCTTTTCCCATCTTTCTGGCAATTGACGGATCCTATCGCGGCAAAAGGCTGGCTCTTTGGCCGATATCCATTCATCGATCCATTTTTTGACTTCATCGTAGTTGAATAAGTGCTGGTCAGCCAGGCCATGTTGCATTGATCCGAAAAGATAATAATCGGAAAGAGCAATGTCTGGGATATACGGCGGATAGTGTAGGACTTCCCATCTGAGCGTTTCTAAGTACGTTTTAACGGGTGCTGCAACATGTGGCCGAGCATTATCATGTTGCAAAATAACTTTGTCGTGTCTATTGGCGTATTGTAGCCGTTTTTTCTCGCAATGCTCGGCTGAAACGCATCAATTGTCTTCAGTAGACCTCCCCTGTGATCCTTTTGTTCGGTTGTAATAGCTCATAATATACCACTCCTAGTTGGTCCCACCAAATACACAGCATAATCTTCCTGCTATGAATATTCGGCTTGGCCATCGATGGTGAGACACGGCCAGGGTATCCATACGTTGCCCGATGTTTTAGATAATCGTAATGGACCCACTTTTCATCATCAGTTACAATTCGATGCAAAAACGCTTTTCTTTTTTGACGTTGGAGCAGTTGTTCACACGTTAAAAACGGCGTTCGACGTCTCTTGGCTTCAGTTCATACGGCACCCAATTTCCGACATTTCGGATCATTACAGTTTTTTTTAAGCGATGAAAAATGGCTGGTTGTGTGACTCCAAGTGTTTTTGCGAGTTTCTTTTGCGTTTGTGTTGGATCTTCATCGAGCCTTGCCTCTAATTATTCCCCCTCAAACTTTGGGGGCGCTCCGGGTCTTTCTTCGTCTTACAAATCAAAATTGTCACTTTTAAACCGTGCAAACCACTTCTGACACGTTCGTTAAGCTAGAGCATGGTATCATAAACTACGATAACTCTCAGCAGCTTTTTTCTTCATATTGAAGTAATGAAGTAAAATTCCTTGGAAGAACACATTATTTGGTACAAAAGATGACATTTTAAAAGCAAACAGAAACTAGGTTGTTTATACTTCAGAGAAATGACGGTTACTGAACAAGGAAGCCTTATGATGACGCTTCAAAATAATGGTGTTGCCAGATGAAACAGTGGAATAATAAACTAGTAGAGTCATCTTTCTCAGAACCGCACGAACTTATTTATACTCCTAATAATAATATTCTTTATTACTCTTATGAACAAAATTTAATTAACAAACATATTTTCTTAACTATATTATAGAATACGCACTCTACTATTAAATAGAAATTATTAAACCGCGAAGAGTTAAAAAAAAACCATGGAGTTTGGACAATTTAACTTTTTTAGGGTGTAATGTGTGTGGGGGAAAATGATTAAACCAAGTCCAAGCGTCTTAAAAACAATTGAATGCAAGCGCATTATTAACCAAATCTGATGATAATTTTTCGTTTAAAGGTCTTCAATATTCAGAAATATGCTAATTTGGTGTTCTGTATTCTTATACTCAGATATCCTAACCACCAAATCAAGAAACGCCTACGTACAAACGTCTGCTTTTGAGAGAGGTTGGATTATTGGCATGTTGGAAATGTCAGATTCTTAATTAGAAATATCTTAAAAGAATGGTCATATTACAATGTCAGTACAGAGGATTATGGGACAATAGAGTGAATAAGAGACTACCACGCCACGCGAAGACATGGCACAGGTTCAAGTAGAAAGAACTATCTCATGAAAAGGCCGTCTAATAGTAGTATAAAATGGATGACAAGCTATCCGAGAGGCCAAGATTAAAAGGCAAAGTTGGGGAAAGATGGGTGGACTCCAAATGCTCCAGCTGGATATAGTCCAGGCTGGACGTGTATAGTGTGGAGCGGAACGTTTCACAAGAGTGACATCCACGGCTCCAAGAATCCTTCTGACCGGGAAGTTGAAGGCCAGTTCCACTTATTGTATTCCTTCTGTACAGTGCGACGTTTAATAAAGCGTTAACTTTTGCTGCATCCTTACGAACTCATGGGTATATCTTTGTGCCATTCTGATTAGACAAAAACACACGAGCAGCGTCTGGGTACGATGTAAAAGTAGGAAGGTCCGATGCCAACAGAAAAGCGACTGCGCTCCAGATCGGTTCAACTCTCACAATCATTTATAGGACAATTTTTAGCCGACTGCTTAAAGCAGTGCTTCACTATCGGACCCCAATATGTGGTGTATTTCTTTAGCTCCGTTCAAATAATTAAAGGTAGAACAGGTTCTCGGACAAGACGTAATTGGACATGTTTGGCAAATATTATGTGTAGTGATGAGTTTCGGTTCTGTTTTGACAACGTAATCTTCGACAACGTTTAGGTCGACGTTCAAGAGAAAGAGCCTAACCAGACATGATTTAATAGAGCGCCACACTGGTCCAGCCATGGTATCATGACTTTAGAGAAATGACAACTAAACAGAGTTGAAGGAACAATGGGCAGTATGTTTTTTTACAGCCTTTCATCACACCCTTCAATGGAACAATGCTCGTCGTTATATTGCTACAAGAAGACTCTGTTTGTTCTTCGAACAAAATGATATATTTGTATATTTTAATAATAATATAAATGAGTTTCAAAAATTGTAAAAAAAAAAAAATGCATCGACCGGGAATCGAACCCGGGCCGCCCGCGTGGCAGGCGAGCATTCTACCACTGAACCACCGAAGCTTATAAGAAATGGCCATATTTGGGTATTTATTCCATTCACAAAAGCAAACGATGACAGAATTGATTGTTGATGACTCTGATACTTGTATATTTTATTTATCATATCCCTTGCAGAGTGTCACATTAATGGACTGGGCAAACCGACATTTTGATCTATTCTTATTTGAACATGTAGAAACCTCACACGAGCATTTTTAGACAAGAGAGAGCGCCATCTAGTAGAACAAAAATAAGCTAAACGTTAATTTAACTTGTTCCCTGAAATTTGACCAATCCAATTTCTTGATAAATAAAGAATGGCCAACCACGTATTCGTTTCGGCCTGTTGGGCCTCGTCAGAATTGTTCAGATTTTACCTCTACAACCAATTATTTGGTCCTAGAGGCTTCTTGAGATATAAATAAATGGATATTTTAAGGCCAAGTTTGCGTATAAACATTAGAGGTATATCAAATGAAAACATTAATACACGAATGTTTCTTTAACACATGAATCAGACTTCCACAGTCCTTACTGCGAAAAAAAGTAGAAATTTGATTCATTCTGAAATAAGCATTCGCGTCTTAATGTTTTCATTTGATATATATAGATGGCGCGTTATTACCTTAGATGTATACTTTCATTTTTCTCATAAATTGAAATAATTATTAAATACCCAAAAAAGTCCACGGGATACATGTATATGACAAGAAGAGGTATTGTATGCGACACGAGGTGTTGACACGGGGATAGTTTACCTTTCTTAGGGTCAGCTAGCCAGCCCCAGCCCACCACCGTGGCGTGTCGTCCAGTGAAGTCGAGCGAAGCCGTCCGCGGCAGACACACGGGCCATGCGTAGTCGTCGTAGCGAATGTCACGTGCCAGGCGGAGCAGGGCGATGTCGTGGTTGTAGCGTTTGGGCTTGGAGAAGTCCGGGTGGAGCAGGACCTGTAGCACGGGGATGTCCACAGAGCGGTGCCCCGTCTCCAGCCGAGCTAGGTCGTACTCGCCTACCCGCACCACCAGCTCTTTGGGATGGGACCTGGGAACATACATCCCACACTCACATTATGTCGCATACATTATTGCTTCGATAGTCAATAACTGATTAAATTTGAGTAGAATCGAAGAAATACAGGGTGCGCATAAGTCCCGAAAACTTTTATCTTTTCAAATTAAAAATTAAAAGGCAAACTAGAATTTTAAAAAATATAACTATTTAATTCTATCTATGATACAAGGTTGTTCCAAAAGTTCGTGTTTTCCTTAAAACGTTGTTTTTCTTATTACTTTGAAAATAATATTATTACGGCGAATACATAAATACAATTACTTTATACATAATACAAAGACATTATACATAACAGAGAATAAAATTGGTATTTCAATTTTTTGCAAGTGTCAATGAATTTTTGGGACAACCTTGTAGTTTTTGCCTTTTAATTTTATATGAAAAAATAAAAGGGTTTGCGACTTATGAACCACCCTGTAGAACGAAGGATAAGTTAAAGTTTAGAGAATTTCCTCGACTTAAAACAATATATTTAACTAGCCGAGTGACCAGGATAACGCGCCGGGTTTACCCAAAGGCCTGTGAAGACACACTAAGAGTATATAGTGGCTTAAAAATTGCAATGGGTATATTTTTATTTCCTAGAAGCAGCATTTCAAGTAAGGTTAAGTAAAATATATACATTCGGGCAGAGATACGCACACGGATAAATACTGGGCATCCATTGTAGATTTCTAAGGGAAATTTTCACAGATAAGTAATTCTGATTATAATCATTTCAGAAAGTAATCAATATTGTCACATTTCTATATCAAAATGAGAATGTGAACATAGCATCCACAACAAACCTACATTAAAAATATCTAAGACAGCACAGTGAAAATTGTGAAAAATTAATGTATTCCCTAGGGAAAATAAGAAACAAAAATAGAAGACCAAAAATTAAGAAATAATAAATAGTTTATTAGCGAAAAAATAATAAAAATAATTTCTTCCAAGTGAGAAACTTTATATATACCTACAAACTCAGAAATATAGGCTACCAAATTGTATTTGTATATTTATTTTCAGTCGCAGTGCATCTTATCACCTTAATAATAGGTTATTAGTAATAAAATTACCTTATTATAGTATAAACATAGGTATCGGTCAAAATTTTATAAATAAATATATATAAGAAAAAATATATTAAAAAATATAATAGCAAAAAATACACACAAACTATATATATAGCATATAAGACTACATATAAAAAAGATAAATTTATTTATAAAATACCTCATGAAAAACTAAATTTATAGTTTTATATATACGTGGGCTCAAACTTACGCGTATGTTATCCAAAGTTCGCACATATGAAGAACTACATAGCTCTGTCCAGGCGTAAACACAGGCTCTTGTAGCAAGAGACCCACTCTAGCAACGTGACCTTGAGCCTTATTTATGGTCATGGCAAAAGCCAACCTTAGTAGAAACTGACATCTCTTCAGAATGAAAAGAAGGTTGGTATCTGAAGGAGCAAACGATATTTTTAGTACCAATACAGTGTATACAACTTTGGCCTCTATCAGTATTTGTTCTTCGAGGACATGGCCCTGTTGGTCTGTAGGTAGATCACCATCACCAACTTTAAGCAACCATTGAGAGAAGCATCAATACATGTTCGCATATTCTGTGTAAGGCGCAAGATAACAAACAATGGCCATAGCTTGCTGTGTTTAATGTAAGCAGCAACAATCTCAATTCTTGAAAAGCTTGAGGTACCACAGGGAGCATTTGGCAAAAGAGTCACCTCCAATAACAACAACCTTTCCGCCAAAAGCAAGGTCACAATACATAATGCCCCTAGTAAGCGAACTACAATTTCAAGCGCTCTGTAGTGGGCAATAGGATAATGCAATAATACAAACGCACATGTTTCAAAAACAAATGGATTTTAGTGATGATGGATGAATAAAAAGAAAATGAAGCTAAACAACTACGATTTGAAATTTGAATAAACTAAAAAATAAATATAACTACTACTATTTGGAGAATAAAAATAAATGTGTGATACATGAAAAGTAAAAAATAACAAACATTTTGGTATTTAGATAGCTATGTATAGTTCAGAATCTCTTTGTAAGAAATTACTTAAAACTTTATTAACGCCTTGCCGAATGCTTCATTTTTATTTCTCATGACAAATACAAAATAAATTTGTTGAAACGTTGAGAAAATAAACTTTAACTGGCCGAAGTGTCATACAGAAATATGAATGTCGGCTAGGCTATCTCTATCTTCAAGATAAAAAACTCTGTTAGTATATTATCTATATGGATATGAAGATAAAACGAAATAATGATGGTGATTAGCGATGCTTTTATTGTATTGGAAAGACAGACGAGATGTGAGATAAAAAAGCTCCTTCAATAGGCTTAAAAGTAAAAGGAGACTTATAAGAAGCCGAATACATTTCACAAACATATAGGAGTAGTATTCATGGTAAACGGATTGCGGATTTCGACAATTTAGAAAGAGGGGGTCATATATCGCCGCAACTCTTTTTATTAACGCGATTAAAGAGTTGCGGCGATATATGATCCCCTCTTTCTAAATATAGGAGTAGTATATCTAATTACGAAGGTTAGATATTGAAAATATTATATTAAAATCAAAAGAGGCATATCCTGACCACATTCTAATGGACTCTTTAGATGGGAGAGCTCCATCTAGTGGAACAGAAATCAACTAAACGTTGGTTTAGCCTGTTCCCTGATATTTGGCCAACCCATTTTCTTGATAAATCAAGAAAAGCTAACCACGAACGCATTTCGGGCTGTTGGCCCTCGTCAGCGTGGTGCAGGCTGTACCTCTATGAACAAAAATATTTGGTCCCAGAGGCTTCTTGAGAAATAAAGAAATGGGTATTTAAGGCCAATTTATTTTTTCAATTATTTTTTTCCCATAACATTATATATATTAAATGTATGTATATAACAATATTTATATACATAAATAAAATAATATATGTGAATATTTGTGTATGGAGAGAAATTTTTAATTTTCTAAAATTAATGACTAAACAAATCAAATAAAAATTTATAAATAAAACTAACTTTTTTGAATTTTTTTATTTATATAAAATTCATGTAAAAAGTGAAAACAAATATTTTGGCTTCCAACATTAAGAAATTCGATCTATATGAGTCAAAATAATAGCGGTTGGACATGATCATCGTATGTTGAGGGAAGAGGTATAATGTTTTGTTCATCAGTTGCTTCATGTTAAATTATATGAAGTTCGGAATTCTTTATTAATGTCCCCCGCCGCTTTTATTTGAACCCATATATATTGTAAGATATACCCATTTACCATGGTATAGTATATATTAACCATTTATACCATGGTTTGGGGGTGGCCCCTTATCAGTACAGGGGCGACTTTGACTTCCTAACCCCTATAATAGAAGTTTTAAACATTAGTAGCAGAGCAAAATTTGGTATACAGATTGGATTTCTGTTTGGATTTGCCAAAATTAGTGTTATTAATTGATGTTTTCTTTTTATGAATCAGGGATATAAGGTTATTGTTTAAGAAGTGTTCGACCTGGAGGGATAATGGTTTATAGTTTCTTAAAGCTTCTTAATGCTGATTGAAACGATCCTTTAGTAATTTACCCTTTCTTCAATGTAAGTAGCTTGACATTTTTGGCAGGAAATTAATTCATATAAATTATTTATTATTGAACGTATTTCTTCGTTGCATTATAAGAATCTTCAAGTCCTAATTATGTAATGGAGAATTTTAGCGACTTGAGAGTGGTTAGAATTTTACGTTGATGCATTTTGGACTTAATTATTTTTAGCATTTTCTTTCTCTAGTGTGCAATGTGTTAAATTTCTATAAATTATCACATTTAGCTTATTATAAAATTTAAAAAGGCTTAGAACTATCTGTCGTTCTAGACTCTAAATATGTACCTAAAGAGCAATTTCTTCCTTTATTTATGTACCAGAATTTATGTTCATCATCCTGGTAAATACTATACTAGGGATAATAGAGAATTTGTGGTTTCTTTATTATCACTAGTAAATATTTACTTGGTCACCCAAGTTGCATAGTTCTATTGCATAGTTCTAATGCATAAATAAAGGAACTCTCTTGGAACATGAATATATTACTCCCGCCAACCTTAGGTTGTATAAATATAGCAAAATATGATCACTTGTTTTCAAAAATTTAATTCTTCCCATATAATTCTACGTGGTTGATCTTCCTCCCTCCCTTTGAGAGAGAATTCTGAAAGGAGAACTATATCTACAATAAGGTATAACATAATCCTAATTTTTATGTGACCGAGTTAGTTGAATAAACCTTTTTAGTGTAAATTATATTTTATCAACGTATAGTTCTATATCGAATGTCACATTTTTCTTTTTTAATCTCTATGCTATATTAAACGAGTTTGCTTTATCTATAGGTATAGTGTGTGTTTAGGAATACACTTACACCTAAAACCAACCCACTAAATCAAGGGTCGGCAACCTGCGGTTCGCGAGCCACATGCGGCTCTTTGGGTGTGAAGCTGCAGCTCTTTAGTTCAATACCCAAATATTATTTATTTTATTTTAAGAAAACATTTAAAAATCGTTCTGATTCGATTAAAAAGGACTAGGCACCGATTCTATCTCTCAGCCACTTGTACTCACCGCACCCCGTGCCGTCACTGTCGTCAGTCCGTCTCTCGGCCGTCGTCGGATGTTTCTATGTAGGTTTTAATTCGTTTTCGACACAGGACAATTTGGCGTCTTCACCAGTGCTCTGGCTGTGATGTAAGCTTGTTGTTTACAAGTAAAAGAGTTAGAAGCAAATTATCTTCTCAAAGTTATGTATGTACCTATATATAATATTAATATAAAAAACCGAAGTAAAAATGTACGTAACATAATAAGTATTATATTAAAAAAAAAAACATATTATACATTTTTTTTTCAAATGAGATACTATATATGAATAAATTATATTTTTTATTATGAATAAATGAAAAAAAAAAAACTTTATTTATGCGACTATTATTTATTGTTGGCAAAAAACAAAAAAAAAATTGTGGCTCTTTAAAAACTTTGAAATTTTGTAAATTGTAATTTATGACTCTTCCGACTCGGGATTCGCCGCAGGGAGGCCAATGCAAGCGGCCGCATTGAGAAACGCTCCCGAATAATCTGTAAGTAATTTGTATTTTTTCTTAGTTAAAGCGGATAATTACTGAAAAAAAAAGGAAAAGGCTAAGTTTTAACTTATTTATAAGGTAAAAATAATAAAACTGTTGTAAGGACGAGATGAAAATTCCGAAATTTGCATGCTTGTTGCTAGTTCTCTATAGCATAATGTGTTTCAAACGGCCAGAATGCCTATTACAAGAGTTGGTTAAACGCAAACTGATTTATATCGGAAATCAAACGCTGGATTTAGATATGATGGCACTCCTATACTACTACTGAACATATCCAGCGGCTATTGTATACAGGTCATATGTATACTTCTAATGATCAGTGGTATTGAGCCTAATCCTGGCCCCAAAAAGCAGACAACTCTGTTTACAGAGCCAACTCCCACAGTGAAGGAATCGCCTGATACTGAGTTGAAGACAATGATCGTCCAAATGTCATCAGAAATAAGAAATCTTGGTGAGAGATTAGATACGAGATTGTCAAACATCGAGAAAAGAATAATAGAGTGGGACCAGAGACTTCTTGGAGTTGAAATGAAGCTAACGACTTGTGTGGAAACCATGGCTGCTACGAACGAGATAGTCTCTGAGAATGTTATTAAGTTAAGGGAAATTGAAGCCAGGACCGACTTTCTGGAGATGAAGCTGCGAGAGCCAAATCTCGTTTTTTACGGAGTTGAGGGAGAAGCGAATGAAGCACCAGCTGAAAGTCTTCAAAAAGTTAAATCTATTATAAAAGAAAAAATGCAAATTTTAGAAAATATAAATATAACTAAATGCTATAGACTTGGGAAGGCTAATGAATCGCCTATTTTGATTTCAATACCTGAATACGAGGAAAGAATTAAATTATTCAAAAATACGACTAAACTTAGAGATAGTAAAATCTACATAAATAAA
Source organism: Cordylochernes scorpioides (assembly GCA_030710605.1). Lineage (NCBI taxonomy): Eukaryota > Metazoa > Arthropoda > Arachnida > Pseudoscorpiones > Chernetidae > Cordylochernes > Cordylochernes scorpioides. The sequence goes on along the minus strand of CP092873.1, from coordinate 41,664,664 downwards.
GATTATAGTAAAAAGATTAGAGACCAACGGCTTATTCTTATAGCGAAAAGGAAATAACTTTTTGAAAAAGGCACTCGATCAAAGCTGAGAGATAACAAACTTATTTTAAACGGTGTAGTTTACGAAGCTGTAAATGGCCAAGTTGTCAATAATAATGGAAATAAGATATAGCAAAAACAGAACATAATACCTAATGTAAATAAGACTTTCCAGATTGATAAACAGATCTCTAATATAGTGTCCATTCAGCCACCTTTTGATAAAACACTCACGGCTAAAATTTCTAAAATTAAAAACTCAAAGGTTACGAAAAACATATCAGATAGAAATACAACTAAAATTAGATATACACATACGAAAAACTGTGAATCGGCAATAAAAGACAAACAACTAACCCAGGCCAAACATATAGATACTAAAATAAAAATGCTACAATGGAATATAAATGGATTTAATAGAATAACATCAATATTTCCACTCGTTGAATACCTAAAAAAATACGAACTTTTTGCACTGAGTGAAACATGGATTACTGGTGTTATTGAATTATTAACAGATGAATACTACATAATTCAAAGCCCAGCAATGAAAACAGAACTAAAGGGAAGGGGCTCGGGGGGAATTCTGATTGGGATAAAAAAAAAACTTTCAACATACGGTTAGAAAAATCGAAACAAACCCTTACTGGATATCTGTCTTGACGCATAAATTTTTAGACAAAACCACCGAGAGTATTTGTTTGTTGTTTGCTTATCTTCCTCCTAATGCGTTACAAGAACACAATTTAACAAATTTACTTAGGCATATTGATTGTCACATGAGTGAAGGTAACGAAGTGCTAATAGCTGGTGACATCAATATTAGAATAGGCAATGCTGGAGGCTTCCATAACCCACTGAAACTAAATTCACCCCTCAATAAATATAGGAATTCTAAAGACCTAATATCTTCGAAATTATCTGAAAAACTAATTTCCTTCACTGATTCAAACTCTATAACAATAGCTAATGGAAGAACTAGGGGTGATACGCACGGCTCATTCACTTTTATTTCAGAAAGAGGTTCATCGGTTTTGGATTATTTTATGTATACACACGGTTTAACACAGATCATATCGGATATGTGGATCGAAGAACTTTCATATTCAGACCACTTACAAATTGTTTTGCAAATTAATACTGGGTATGAAGCTATTAAATCCTCGTACAAAAACGAAATACTAACACGAAAATTCATTTGGACGAAAGAAAATGTGGAGATGCTAAAACATAATTTAAGCGATATTGAAGTTGGAAATGAAACCGATATTAACATAGAAACATTAAATTTTACTAAACAGATCTACACGGCAATGGAATCGGCAAATATAATTAAATTTGCTAAACGACGACACCAACTTTCAAAACCTTGGTATGACAAAGATTGTTACATTTTGAAAAAAACGACCAAAGTAAGTTTACAAAGATGTAGGAACTCGAATAACATACACGACCGCCAAAAATATATTGAGGCTAGGAGGGAATATTTTAAGCTCCTGCAAAGAAAAATAGATGAATTCAACAAGGACAAGAATGAAAAGATAAAAAACGCCAAAGATCCCAAATCCTTCTGGAATGCAATTGCATCCTTTAGAAAAAAAACAATAATACAAGGAGAGATTGATATAAAAGAATGGTTCTTATTTTATAAAAATTTACTGAACAAAGAAAATAAAGAAGCTACTTTTACGTTAAACCAGATGATTGGTTGGAAAGATCCAGATTTAGACGCGGAAATAACCCTTGAAGAGATCCATGATGTAGTTAAAAAACTAGCGAATGTCAAAGCAGTGGGACTCGATGGTATACCAAATGAGTTGCTAAAGAATTTACCGATACCGACTTTAACTAATTTGAAAAACCTATTCAACAAAATAATGTCCACAGAAAAATACCCGCAACTCTGGACGAACTCAATAGTACACCCTATATATAAAAGCGGTGATAAGAATAACCCAACAAATTATAGAGGGATTGCCCTCTGCAGTAACATATCTAAATTATTTACTACAATACTAAGAAACAGATTAAACAATTGGATAGAAAAAAGAGAGATTATTTTAGAAAACCAAGCAGGTTTCCGTAAGAACCGATCATGCACTGACCACATACTACTACTGAATTCACTCATCCAACTATCTCTGAGAAGAAAACGAGGCAAGCTCTATGTCTTCTTCGTCGATCTGACTAAAGCTTTCGACACAGTCCCACATGATTTACTTTGGCAAAAATTGCAGAAAATGGGCATTAGCAATAAATTTGTAATGCTGATTAAAAACTTTTACCAAGAAGCTAAGATTACTATCCGATGGAAAGGACAATATTCAAGTAATGTGAAAATTAATTCTGGAGTGTTGCAGGGAGAATCACTTTCCCCACTTTTATTTATACTATATATGGCCGACCCAATAGAACTTTATAATAACTCAGCACTTACAGGATTTCATCTCCCTGATTTTGGTGTTTTACACCTACTTATGTATGCGGATGACATAGCCATAATTGGAGAATCGAAAATTAATTTACAAATTAAAATTAATTTACTAAAGTCTTACCTGGATAATAACAAATTAGTTTTAAATGAAAATAAATCCAAAATAATGGTATTCAGAAATGGAGGAAGACCGGCAAGACATGAAAACTGGCACTGGGGTGACACCCCACTGACTGTTGCGTCCAATATTACATATCTGGGATATCCATTCACTTCCACTAATAATAGTAAGAAGGTAGCCCTCTTTTATAAAGCCAAAGCAAATACGGCAATAAATGCAACTATTAGACTGATAAAAAAAGAAAAAATTAACTCATTAAAAGTTGCACTCAATCTATTTGACTCAGTAATTAAATCAATACTACTCTATGCGGCCCCTGTGTGGGCTTGGGACAATACGGATATTATAGACCAATTACAGAATACGTTTATCAAAAATTTTCTGAATCTACAAAGATATATACCAGGGTATATTGTAAGGCTGGAAACAGGCAGAATATCTCTGACTTTTACAACGATCAAATTAATTATCAAATATTTCATTAGATAACAAAAAATGGAGGACAATAGACTACCTAAGCTATGTTGGAATAGATTGAAGGACATTTCCTTAATGACAAAAAAACCTATAGGATTTTGTAAGAATATTATGGATATCATCAATCATTGTGGACTCACAGGGCTAAACTATAGGTTAAACTATGATGACATACAGATCGAACTTCCGAATATACTAAAAATAAAAATTGAACAGCTATTGCAGCAAGATCTGGCAAAATTATCTCTTACGAAAACATACTCAAACTATAGGTTACTTTATGATTCATTCATTCCAGAACATTATCTTTCATGCAATTTGTCTTCAGCTTTAGTGAGTTTTATTGCACAGATCAGATTAATGTCAACAATGATCAAAGAAAATCATATTTACGCAATTAAGAAAGAAGATTTGTACTGTGGGTTATGTGGAAGTCAGATAACTGATGAAATATACCATTTTATTGTTGAATGCGGGGATCTGGAAGGAGAGAGAAAAAAGATCCTGAAAAGTCTTCCTAGACCGCATTTGAACTCAATAAAGCTAATAAAAACTGTTTCAGATAAGAAGAGTTGGGCAATTGAACTGTTCAACTATCAAAAAGCGGTTGAAAAAAAATTGCACTCGTGGAAGAGAGAAGTACAGGGGCACAATAAAAAGTCACCCTGTTTGCCGCACCTTAATTGTAAATACTCTATCTTCCCCTTTTCTCTTATGTTTAATATTGTCTGTAACTCTACGACGAATCCGTACAGGGCAAGATGCCCTAATAAAGTTTTTTTGTTGTTGTTGTTGACTCTTCCGACTCAAAAGGTTTCCGACCCCTGCACTAAATACACAAATAGGATAAAATAAACAGAATATTAATCTAACATAGAAAAAAAGCATTGAGAAAATACAATTTTCATGCAAAAAAAAAGTGTTTATTTAACTTACTCTGCCATAAAAACTTCTGAATTCTCTTGTGATTTATCATAGATATTGTTCCTTTTGGAAATTTCTTTCAGGCGGACGATCATCCACTTCGAAATATTTGAATTTAGATTTCGGTCCAAGAGGAGCGCAATATCATACATATATGTGACATTTTGAAAAACACTATGTTCCCGTTTTTTAATCCTTTGTAAATTTAAATAGATATTTTATTAAATATGCAAAATTGTATTAATGTTGACGCGTTGTCACACAACACACACGTTTGCCTCTTGAAGCAAATTCGGATGAACCTTTGGATCAAGAGCAAGTGTTTTTGCTTCGAAAATTGAATGAGGTGCCTTTTCATTCAAGGACGTGTCATTTAAAGCACTGAGAGAGACTATACTGTAGATTGTATTGACCAATACCAGGGAAAGCAATTATCGGAAACCGAAGACATCCAAAGAAAAAAAATCCGCTATATATATATATATATATATTTTTTTTTTTAAATAAAAGATGAACTTAGTTCAGAGTTCAGATGCATACGATGGAGAGATATAACTTTTATTCCTCAAAAGCTGAGAAAGATGATATTACAAGATTTACATGAAATTCATTTGGGAATAATCAAGATGAAAATGATCGCGAGATATACTTCTTGGTGGCCAGGTTTGGACAGGAGCATAGAGAATTTATCTCGTGGATGCGTAATATTCCAAGAATCGACTAGTATGCCGTCTTGCATCATTTATGAATGAACCTGGCCAGAAAATCCGTGGCATCGTTTGCATGTGGACTTGGCAGATCCTCTTATGGGAAATATGTTTATAATGTTGGTGGACGCGTGTATAACAAATGTGGTTGGAAATTGTTATTCTAAACGATATCTCAAGGAATTTAATTATCAAAAAGCTCCGAGAAGTATTTTTCCAGTTTTGGTTTGCCAGAATTCACACGAACCGATAATCTTTAAAAATAATTTGAAAAGTTTACCCAAATAAATGGTATACCTTATACAAAAAAAGACTATGATTCCAGCACAAATGAATTAGCTGAGAGATTTGTGCGAAAATTTGAAAATTCGCTACGGAAAGGCAGTAGAAAAGAAAATCTGGAGACGATTCTACAAAGAATTTTATTCGCTCATAGCGAATCCTTTCAAACAGTAGTGAAGCAATCTCCCGCGGAACTTATGATGAAAAAAAGCTTGAGGTCCATATTTTAGACTTTAGTTCCAAAAATGGTAAAGACGGGAGAAGAATTTGCTGAGCCCGTGAGAAGGCAGAAACGGTTCTCAGCAGGTGGCGATTGTCTATTTTCGCAATTATGCCGCGGGAACCAAATGGAAAAGGAATATCATTGTTTAACTTTTAAGTTGCCGCCAATACCTTATAAGTTGCTAGTATCTCGCGTTTAAAAAGACATTAACCAACTGCAACCACCTAAGTAAAACGAGAAGTCGAGACAAGGGATTTGATCTTGCCTAAAACGTCCAGAGAGAGGCTTATGGTGGAGGACAGGAGAGAAAAGTGAAAGACGAGGTCCCAAAGGTTGATGAAGAGTGACAAGGAAGGGAATCCCTTAAAACTGGAAAATACTCCAGAATTTGAAACATGACCTATCGCTGTACCAGTGCCCATCCGCAGTCCGAGACCCCAGCGAATCAGAATATCACCAAACCGGCTGCAATATTAATAGAAGGGGAATGGTATTGTGTATTTGCATGTTTAGTTGTTGATTATGCTCTTCAGTGGTATAAATACAACTTGAGTGTTAGTTCATTAGCAAGTTACATTTAGTTGTTGTTGTTTCTTATTCCCTTGTGTAAAGATTATACGAATTCCACGAGTTCATGATCTCATGGAATGGGGTATAGGGGTGCAGCTTTCGTTGATCATGGCACCATGATCCAGGCACACTTTGGTGAAAGTCTGACTTTGCCTGTATTTTGAAGCCATTCCTAACATGGAAGCCTTTGCTGCTGAGTCTAACATGAGTACAGACACAGCTCCTCCGTATCCCTGGAGTGGGACCTTTGCTGAGGTCCATCAACCGGATTAGTTCGGGATTTTTAAAGAGTTACATTTAGTAGCTCTTGTATTCGTGGTTTGGCTAGTAATAAAGAAGTTGTTACTATCGTGCTCGTAACAGCTCGACACAGCAATTATTATGGTACATTTACTACCTTACATTTATCACCTAATTATTTCAACAAATATTCAACTTTGTTACAATCCAAAAGTAGTTATGATGATTAATTCATGATAATCGTTCTCCGCCACTTTTATTTTGACTCGTATAAATTTGATTGTTGAATGATGCTAGCTCAAATATTTATTTTAACCTTTTGAGTGGAATTTCGGTAAAAATATTTAAAAATCTTCAGAGAGAAGAAACCACCTATTTACCACCACATTAAAATATTGTGATAAATTTTAACCTACCTCACACAATCCACACAGAAGTTTGATCATTTTTAGACTCGCTAAATACAGCTAACAATACAAGTTGACAAAATTTCAGTCTTCTAGATGGTCAGCAATAGATTATTATTTCATATTTCCTCTTTAAAATTTGGTGATAAATTTTATACACTTCCTGACCACGTAGAATTATGGTATTTTATAGACTAATTCAATCCTATTAACATTTAAAATGTTAAATATTTCTGGCTTCTAGGATGCCATGGTGGTCAAGGATAGATTAGAAAAGATAATTTGTATAATTACTTTAAAACGAAGGAAAATAGGTGCAGCCATTTCTCTGGCGTAATGAGCGGTTCGAGTTCCATTATAAACGAGTCGGGGTGGTTAGAACTACTTTCTATATTTCTTTTCAAGATTTGTGATGATTTTTTTCATATACTTCCAGACCACGTAGAAATATGGTATTCTTTAGTGGAGGAGAAAACGAAGTATCTAATTTCTTTTTTCTGTCTATTGCTTTGTAAAAGTTAATGGGCCAGAACCATTCGACTTGATATGACGCTGGTTAAAATACTTTGCACTGAGGTAAGTGGGCTGTCGTTTACTTTTGAGAAAAAACGTTTCTCTTTCTTCGCTAATATATACTGGCGTACTCAAAGATGTAATGAGATACTTCAATTTCTATTTTCTTTTCAGAGATAGCATACTGTATCCTCCTCACTAAAGATTTTGGTATGGTTTTCATGAAAAAAGGAGTATTCTCTGTTGTTAATTATAGCGTTTTACTGGAAATGGAAGATCACTAAGTAAATATTCTTAATTAAAGCTAGCAACGCAAGTGTATTGTACAGAATTCTAATAGGCCTTTATCTTCTGGAAGGGACAATAGAATAAAATTTGAATATATAACAAAAGGGGAGAAAATAAGTGTAGTCGTTTGTGGCGCAATGAGCGGGTGTCATTCCATAAAATAAATAGGTAGTATGAAATAGAGCTATATATAATTAGGAGGATATATTACCAAAAATATAAATTATTTGGAATAATTTTTTATTACTATTATAACCAATTTTAATATTAAAAATATAGCATTATTAGCGGATGTGTACCCAGCTTCGCCCGGGTTTTATCCAAGTGGAAGTTTGCCTAACAAATATTATTGATAATAATATTCCGGAACACACAGAAAATTTTGATAATAATGATAATAATATTCGTTACATTAAATATTTATATAATTTATAAAATATATTTTTCGAGCAAACATATCCACTCTCTCTACTAAATAGATTTTTTAAAAGATATATATATATATATATATATATATATATATATATATAGAGAGAGATATTACATGATATCAGCCAAAAGGCCGAGAAACGATATTTTATATATAGAGATGACCTGGCTTCGTGTGTCTTCTCCTGGAGTGAAGGTTTCGCTGGTAGAATTTTGTTCCTACCTACTAAAAATTATTATCTGGCTTCACCCGTGGCCTGCTTTAGTGAATATTCCCCTAAATAATTTTGTTTATGTCAATCAAGCATGATACAGCAATATTGTCATCATCATTTCTGACTAAAAAAATATTGTTGCTCAATACTTGGTTAATTATAATTTTTCTTGGTTAAAAGTGCGACAAAAAACTATTCCAGATTTAACTCTCTGTCCTGTTCAAATTTAAGCGATATTAGTTACATATTGAGGGCGTGCATAGCCGACAAACATATATATGTTCCCGGCTTTGCCCGGTTTTTACCCGAGTAAAAGTTTGCCTAACGAACATTTGTTAAAACGATTCTAGCAAACATCCAATCCCTACTGAATCTATACTCTCGATAATTTGAAAAATTTTCCCGGTCTCTAGAAAAATATTCGATAAGTTGAATAAAATCATTATAAATTGGCCCACTCGGTAATTTGAAGTTGAAGGAATAGTATCTTGCCACAAACGAACATTTGTAAATAACTATATTTAGCGAATGTACTCGGCTTCGCCCGGTTTTTACTCGAGTAAAAGTTTGCCTAACGAACATTTGTTAAAACGATTCTAGAAAAACATCCAATCCACCTATATATAGATTCATCTTATCTTATCTTATCTTATCTTATATATATATAAAAATGAATGTATGTCTGTTTGTTTGTCCTTTATGCCTGACCAAACCACTCATTGGATCGCCATGAAACTTTGGGAAGTTATTTAGTATTTTATTTATTTTATTTATCCATCAAATCAGACGCGATATCCCTACAAGGGATGCTTGCGTCAATAACAACACTAAATTCAGATACTATATTACATCAAAAAAAAATAATTACAAGATTTAAAAGATAAAAAAGAGGACATTAAATCATTCTTGATTTTACATCACAACCAACAAAATAAACAAACCAAAAAATACATATATACAAATATGTAATAATTAAGGTTTTTTTAACCAAGAGAGAAAATCATAGATATATTTACAGAATTTTCTAAATTTAAAATACGAGTCCTTACTATTTACAAACATAAAAAGATCCTTGTATTCGATGTTTTCCCGGTTTCTGTAGTTCTGGAAGATTGGGCACTCAAGGAGCAGATGACTGGAATCCTGCTTTCTCTTTCCACATAAACATCCCGGATCGTCTATCGCTCCTATTCGAAACAGAAAATCTCCGAAATTTCCATGACCAGTAACGAATTGCACATTGTAAAAGTCAGGGCGGAAATATTTTGGAATGCCCAGAGGGAAAAAGAGACGAAAGTGATCATTTGTATTAGAAAACATATCTTCCATTCTTGTTCTCAAAAATCCTTTTATAATTGAGGGAGAATGTGGACTGAACGTTCGTTGGTCTTCCTCGCTTAGTTGGTCCAATTCATATTTAATCAATCTTGATTCGATAAAATCAGTAAGGAATGGGATCTCTGCCAGACAGTGGACACAATTTGAGGAAGATGTTTTAAACGATCTAGTAGCCCAAAGAACAATTTGGTATTGCATCGAATTTAATTTCTGTTTAGAGCGGTTATTTATTTGGTAAAACCAAATTTCAGCTCCATATGTTAGAATAGGTCTAATTAGCGTCTTATACAGAATTAACCTTTTATTAGAATTTATACCCCATATTTTGCCGCTGAGGGAAAAAAGCAGATTTTTCATGCGCTGCGCCTTATGCAAAATCTCATTGATGTGCGGGGTAAAATTTATTTTTGTTTTGAACCTATGATTAGATAGTTTCATTCCCAAAATTTTGATTTCATTTGAAGGCTTTATGACGGTTTTTTGAAATTCCAGCTGGAACCTATGGAAATTGTGGAAGTGAATCAAGTTTGTTTTTTCTGGATTTATTTTTAACTTGTTTGAGCGGCACCATTGAGTGACATAGTTTAGGGTGTTCACTAACTCAGTTTTTAGACCCTCTAAATTATAATGCCAACATACAATAGAGATGTCGTCCGCGTAGCAAATAATTTCAGCTTTTGTAGATTTAAAATTCATTAAAATGTCGTTTAGCAAGATGTTCCATAATAACGGTGAAAGTGGACTACCCTGAGGACATCCCTTAGTAAGGTTTTTGGAGACCGTTTTGCCACCGTAAGACAGACAGACTGTCCTTTTGTTATTCAAATAGGATTGGATGATTTGAATCAGAGAGCTGGGAACGTTGTCTAAATCCATTCTTTTTATTATAGCTGGCCACCATGCATTATCAAAAGCCCCTGATAAGTCCACTGCGATCAACGCCGTCAGTTCTCTTTGCTTGTGTTCCAGAATAGTTTCAGTCAGCTCTTTCATAGCAGTAATAGTTGATTTATGCCTGGAGAAGCCATGTTGTCTATGACTCATCAAATTGTTTTCGTCATAAAAGGTAGTAAGTTTATTTTTAATTACGTGTTCGAAAATTTTTGAAATGTTAGATAGTAAGGAAATTGGTCTGTAACTTTTACTAACATCATAACTAGTTTTATCTCCTTTAGGAATGATTTTCACAAAAGAGTTTTTCCAATAATCTGGGAAATATCTCAAACTTATACATTTTTCAAATATTTGATGGAGGATTATGGAAATCCTAGGGTAGGCGTATTTAATCATATTATTGCTAATATTATCTGATCCGGGTGCTTTCTTATTTTTCAAAGATACAATAATTGTTTCGATATCTGTTAGGCTTATGATCACTTTGTTTCTATTATTGTAGATTGGCGAGTAATATCTAGTTGCTTTGTGGAGTTCCTCCTCGGAAGAAATATCATCGTCCGGGAAAAGATCGTTCAATAAACTTTCCATTTTTGAAGTCCTAGCAAAATCCGGTGCGTTGTCTATCAATGGAATCCCTGTTGTGTTAAATGATGCTTTTAAGGTTTTGAAAGTTTTATAAGTGTTCCCAAATGGATTAGTTGATTCATTTTCTTCGAGAAAGAATCTCCAGCTTTTAAGTTTTGCCTTGTTGATGGCTTTATTATATTTATTACGAGCAGCTTTAAAGAATTTTTCATTAATTATTTTGCCTCGATAGAATAAATTTCTTATATAATTAAAATCATTTTTCATTTTTTCAAGTTTATTCGTCCACCACTTAAATTTGACTTTGTTTTTGTTTATGGTTGGTTTTAACTTAAGGGATGCGAAAGCTGCTTCCCTGATAATATCTGTGAGTTTTAAAACAGCTCTATCTACACTTTCGGAATTTTTTATTTGGTTAGTTTCATCCACGAGGCTGAGCAATTCGGGGGAGGAAAATCCATCATAAAAAGCATTCCAGTTTGCGTCAGTTTCGCTGAATTTCCACGTTGATTTATAACCGTTTATATGACTGTTGTCTTTACTAACGATCTCGTAGGTTATTGTCACGTGATCGGAGGTGTCCGTCATTATGGATGCATTCCAGTTTTTTAAAAGACTGATTGAATTTCTGTTGGAGATAGTGAGGTCGATCACGCTAGAATTACGACACGTTGTAGTTTTAATATTATGGACGAAAAGATTGTGTTGGTTCACTAATGAATGAAGTTTGTGACCATTTGAATTTGTCTTTCGATCATACCAGACAGGGTGCCTAGAGTTAAAATCCCCACAAAGCAGAATCGGTTGAATTTTGAAGGTTTCCAAAATTTCCTCAATAAACTTTTGATGGGTTTCCGAAAAAGAATTGGGGAGAATGTAAAAATTCGCTGCAATTATATTTGACTTTGATAAAAGTATTGAGCTTGTAGTACAAAATGAGTTGGTGAATTTATCTATCTTATTGTATTTTAATCCTTTATTTAAAATTATTGTTGCCGAGTTTATCTTGTTTCCTTTTGCTGTTAAAACTGTATGCTCGTCTCCTCCAAAAATAACAACATTGTTCACTGTGTAGGGCTCCTGAATAAATAATATGTCTGGTGGGTCGTTATTTTTTTTTTATTTATTTATTTATTTATTTATTTATTGTTACAAAAGCACGAAGTCCAAAGGACTATTGTGCTGTGCTAGTATTATTTATATATATATTATTAATTATTTACACGATGGATTAGTATTGTTTTGTAAATTATTGTACAAATAGTTCTAAACTTAACAAAGTTCTCATAAGATAGAGTATATACACAAAGAGAATTTGGTAATGTTTCAAAGTATCTACATACAATTTGATTAGTCAGAGGGCAAGATAAAAGAAGATGCTCTGGTGATTCAACATCTAAGCGGCATTCACATGTTGGATCATTGATAGCATTCAGTTTGAATAAGAAACTTAAGAAGGGTCCTTTGCCAGTTAAGAATAAAGTAGTGAATTTATCAGAAGAAATGAAATTTGGGACAGCAATTGGAAAGAATTTCTTGAACAGTTCATTAGATTGAGAAAGATAAAACTTAAATTTTAGATCCAGATATAGTTTGTTTAATTCTTTTTGAAGGGGTTTTTTGAGTGTTCGATCTGTGAGAGAATTTGTCATATTATACTTTGTTTGTAATAATTCAAGATAATCGGACAGTAAAGGGGTTTTCGCTAGTATATGTGTGATGTAAGAAGATGAAGTCCTATAAGCATGAATGCATCTAATAAGAATTTGATATTGTATAGAATTCAACTTGGATCTTTTTGCTGCAGTGATAAAAGGAAACCAAATATTTGATGCATAGCTTATTGTAGAGCGTATCATAGCTTTATATAAGATCAATCTACGTCGAGTATCAATGCCCCAAGTACGTGCACATAATGAGAATAATATATTCTTAAGTTTCGTAGCTTTCATAATTATATTGTCAACATGTGTTCCAAAATTAATCTTATTCCTTTGTCTATGATTTTTAAAAATAACTCCCAAAATTTTAACAGTTTCTGATGGTTGAATTATTTTTCCATCAAAATTAATAGGCAATTTTTCATAGTTATGTAGATAGAGTATACCTGTTTTGTTTGGACTTAGTGAAAGTTTTACCTTTTCACACCAGGCTTTGATTTTTATTAAACATTTGGTAATATTAAACTGAAGATCATAGATGTTTGAACTCCATACCACAAATGTCACATCGTCCGCGAAAGCAATTACTCTAGCAAAACTTTCGTTAAAAGATAAGTTGAAATCATTAAGTAATATATTCCAAAGAATAGGAGAAATAATACCACCCTGGGGACATCCCTTATTTATCTTTTTTATACACTTTACATTAGTATATTTAAACTCTACACTCCGGTCTTCAAAGTAAGAATTAATTATTTTTATAAGTACCGCTGGAAAATTTGCCTTGTCCAATTGTTGGAGAATTGCCGGATGCCATGCGTTGTCGAAAGCTCCGCTGATGTCCACTGTTACTATTGCCGTATTTTCTGTTTCTCTTTTCAGAAGACTTAATTTAGTTATTTCTTGTAAAGCAGAGATTGTTGATTTTTCTTGTGTAAATCCATGTTGAGCAGGATGCATAACATTATTACTATTAATATGATTTAAAAGTTCAATATGAATTAGACTTTCAAAAATTTTACCTAAATTAGAAGACAAGCTTATAGGGCGGTAGGCTTTCGGATCTTTATAATTTTCTTTATTAGGTTTTTTTATAATCATTACTGCTGACTTTCTCCAGGCCTCCGGATAATAATTAAGTCCCATACAAGCATTGAACAATTTTGTTAACACAGGAGATATATGATGAACTGCCGTTTTGATCATCTGATTGCTTATATGATCTATTCCTGGAGCCTTGCCATTTTTAAGTTTTTTAATTATTGAACAGATTTGAATATTATCAAAATAAATGATTTTATCATTAGAAAAAGTATAACTATTGTCTCTGATTAATTTATGATAGTTTGTGTCAGAAGATTGACAGTCATTCGGAAATAGAGAAGATAAAAGATTTTTCATTTCTGATTCGAGCACATCTTGAGATACATCTAGAATTGGTAAATCAAAAGACCTAGGAGAAATTTTTTGTTTAAAAGTTTTGTAAGTATTACCAAAAGGAGATGTATTTTCAACTTCCTCCAGGAATACCCTCCAGCTTACATTTCTTGTTTTTTCAATAATATTCATATACTTATTTCGTATTTCTTTATACATTTTTTCATCAACTAGCTGTCTATTAGACCGTTTACCCCGATAATATAGATTTCGAACATATTTAAAATGATTTTTAAAAAGTTCCAGTTCATCCGTCCACCAATTAAATGGATTATTATTTAAATATTTTGGTTTTAATCGTAGAGATGCATATGCAGCTTCAATTAATATGTCAGTTATGAGAGAAACTACACAGTTTATATCGTTTATATTTACTATTTTACCTAATTTCATCATTGCCTCATTTATCCTAGACACATTGATTGCCTGCTCATATTTTTGCCAATTGGCTCTTTTTTCTTGAAAATACCATGTAGAATTATTTTCATGTAATAAACTTTCTGTTTCCAGACTAATGTCGAATGAGATTGCGTGATGGTCTGTGATTTGCGAAAGATTTAACGTTTTCCATCCATTAACAAGTACATGAGCATGACTATTAGTAATAGTAAGGTCTATTATACTTAATCCTCGACATGTTTTGTTTCGATTGTTATGTATGAGCATATTGTGAAAATCAATTATAGGTTGAAGTCTTCTACCGTTTTGATTAATAATATTATCAAACCACATCTGACTTCGAGCATTAAAATCTCCAGCTAAAATCAATGGATTTGTGTTAAAATTTTTAATTAATTTATCAAGGAATTGAACATGACAGGTATCCATTTTATTAGGGTGTATATAAATATTTGAAAGAATAATTTGCCGTTTAGTAGTTTGTACTGATATAGTGGTTGCAAATGAATTTGAAAACTCTTTAATTAATTTACATGATAAGAAAGGGTTTGTAACGATTGTTGCGGTATATATTGGAACTCCCGGTATATTTGCATAATATATTTTTGAACGCATATTAAAGATTACTTCATTATTTATACTATATGGTTCTTGAACTATAATCATATCATATTTTTCTTTAGAAATAAATTCCCTTATTTCATTATTAACCAAATTGCTTTTCCGCGTGTTTTGTTGTAGAATTTTTAATTTGAACATTGACAAAAAAAAAAAAAAAGAAAACAAGAATAAGTCTATTCTAATCCAAAGTAACAATATCATGATCTAAATCTGCATAACATGTTCTTTGTATCTCATATTTCATTTGTTGAAGAAACACAGGACATAATTTGTCATTAGAACGATGATTATTGCTATTCCTATATTTAGGATGTGTAGAGCAATTTATGCACTTGGGCAAGGATTCACAGTTAACATGTTGGTCATTGTCTCCGCAATTTTTACATTTTATGATGTTACATGAATTTTTACTATGACCATAACTAAAACAGTTTTGACATTGACGTACAAGCACCTTATCCTTCATATATGTAACCTGTATGTCTGTATATATACGTTGTAATTTCTTCATAATTTGGTATGTAGCCGGGGAAATGCGGAGAACAACATCCTGTACATCAGTATTTGATCTCATAGCGAACAGAACCTTTATCTTCTTCTCTCGACCTTCTAACTCTGGGTTCATATTGCATAAAATCGAAGGCAATTCCTTAATATCTGTAGATTTAGTAATTGACTTAAGAACAATTGTAGGATCTAGTGGTTTTGGTGCATAAATTAATGCTTTTTGATTTACCTCATCAATCTTTTTAAACTCTTCAATCAATGTATTCAAATCTTCACCTGAATCAACTTTAAGTATTACGCCAGATTTTGATTTTATTATTTTATTTATTTTGACTTTAGATCTATCATTTCTCATCTTTTTAATACCATTATTTACTTCGCCTAATACTTCAGCCGGGGAAACATTTAACTTGGATTTAAATATTATTGTTTTATCCGTTACGTTTTGATTTTGCATAACTATTTTATCGTCTTCACTAGTAACTCTCGTAGCTTGAGCATATGACCTATTATAAAATTGACTTGAAGGAGATATTTTCTTTATTGATTCGTCCAGATTTCCAAGTCTATCACAAATAGAGCCATTGATTACAGCGATATCTCCCATTGTATCCATCAATATATTCAATTGCTTTAGCAAACCCTGTACAATTGTAAGATCATTTTGATTTATGCTTTTATTTGTAGATGAGTACTTTGATTTTAATGTGTCAGCAATTTGTTCCGAGATGATCTTATGCTGAATCCTACATTCCTCAGTACGTTTTTCAATTTTATCGACCATATTGTTCTAACAAGCGGCAAGCGGTCGCGCCGCGCCGTCTGCTGATATGCAAATCAGCTGTATATAAAATGTTTAAGTATACTTAAGAGTTGGTTATTATATTTATAATAATATAAAAAAGTAAGGTATAAAAGATTTTAAATTTCAAAAACAACTCTAAAAACAAATTGAAGTAATATTTACCGGAATTCGCGGAGCGCTGCAAGAACACGTCCGCCCGACGATAAATATGCAAATTATCGTTAGCTATCTGAGCCAGGAGCTCATTTGTTGCGTTTATGCTTTTCCTTAAATTTTGTTGCACACACTTAATTATTGGGGCTTGCATTTTATACTTTCCTGACTC
Organism: Cordylochernes scorpioides; assembly: GCA_030710605.1. Classification (NCBI taxonomy): domain Eukaryota; kingdom Metazoa; phylum Arthropoda; class Arachnida; order Pseudoscorpiones; family Chernetidae; genus Cordylochernes; species Cordylochernes scorpioides. The sequence goes on along the minus strand of CP092873.1, from coordinate 41,648,221 downwards.
GTATGAATTAGTTATCTGATTGTTCAGTTGGGAAATAACTTGTTCTTTCGATTATTCTGTCGATTTGTGCCTTATACAATGGACACTCCTCCGAATTTGCTCTGTGTGATAAGGGCTTGCTTCTATACTTAGGATGTTGAGAGCAATTAAAACACTTGGGAATTCCTGAGCAATCATGAACTCCCCGAACTCCACATATTCTGCACATTGGGGTGTTAGGGCATTCTGCCATTTTGTGAGAGGGATTGAATTTAAGACATTTCTGGCATTGTTTCACAAAAATCTTATCTACAACAACGCAGCGTTCGCAATCAGTGTAGATTTTATTATTTAATTTCCTAATGGTTTGATATACCCTAGGAGAAACCCGTAAAACTATATTGTGAGTAGGGGTGTTAGATTTAGTGCTGAATAATACCTTAATTTCACTTTTCATATCCCTTAGTTCGTTGTTCATCTGACAGATGGTTTCTTCGAAGGAATTTACCTCGGTGATTTTATTAACATTTTTAACCATTATCGTCGGATCTCTTTTGGTCGGAATAAATGTTTTGCATAAATTTGTTAGCTGAGTTGATTTGCATATTTCCTCTTTTAGAAAATTAGATTCGCGCTCGTCCGACATTTTTATAATAATAGATTTTTTAGTGTTTATAATTTTATTGACTCGAACTTTTTTATTTTCTTCTCCTAACACTCTGATCTTATTAACAATAGCGTGGTGTACATCTTGATTATTTCCCTCATTAAAAGGCTGCGCTATAATTACAAATTCTTTTTCACTAATTTGTTTTTTATTTATTGTATCTCTCGTTGTTTGAGTTTTCACAACCTCTGAAAAAGAGGGCCTCAGTGTCTTGAATTCTCCCTTGAATTTGTCCAGTTTTTGATCTAGGACATCAGACACTTGCACAGAAAGTTGATCTAAAAAGTCCTGATTATTGATATCCCTCAAGGCAGTAATACCATCTTTTGTCTGCTTTACCATTGTGGACAAATAGGATAGATCATTTTTTGTGAGGTTTTTTTGGTTCTGTTTGACCTTATTGTCAAAATACTCGTAAATTTCATCTAATTTTACAGTCAATGTTCTTATTAGTAAATCCATATTAAATTTCATGCAAATCTATTTTCCTTTTATCCATTTAATTTAAAGTAAATAGTTAAAATTTAATAATGAGCGTATCAGCGACTATACTTAATATAGTAAAATGCTTTATTTCAATTCAGTTTAATAAGACTTTAAGGAAAATGAATATTTAAAGCAATATTTACCGAAACTAGCGGAGCCTAGCGAAGCACGTCCGGTCAGTTTCGCCTCCTGGCGGCCAAAAACGTACTGGGAAGGTTTCTAGCAAATAAAATTTTTGAAATAACTTTTCGCCTAGAAATAATCAAGATAATTATTCTAATTTATCTGTTATAATTCAACAATTTGCTCTAAATATTATCATGATGATACGATGATTTTGTAATGTAGAAAATTAGGAAAGACAAAATTCAGGATGACACGGCAATTTATTTGAGACAAGAATAATGATACAATTCAAAGGCAAGATACTATTCCTTTAACTTCCAATTACCGAGGGAACCAATTAATATTGATTTTATTCTACTTATCGAGTATTTTTTCAAGGGACCGGGAAAAAATGTTCACTTTATCGAGAGATTCGTTAAACAAACCTTTACTCGGGTAAAACCCGGGCGAAGCCGGGTACATCCATACAAGAATAATGATACAATTCCAAGGCAAGATACTATTCCTTTAACTTCCAATTACCGAGGGAACCAATTAATATTGATTTTATTCAACTTATCGAGTATTTTCCAAGGGACCGGGAAAAAAATGTTCACTTTATCGAGAGATTCGTTAGACAAACTTTTACTCGGGTAAAACCCGGGCGAAGCCGGGCGGGTCCGCTAGTAAACGTATATAAATATTGTTATATGTTAATATTTTACACATAAAAATTTACTTGCAATGCGCTTCTTTTAAATATCACTAAATACTATCTCTACAGATGTGTAAAATATTAACGATATATGGCAATTAAATTAAATTTACTAATATATATTGTTATATGTGTTTAAATATATTTTTGAAACACATACTTATTTTAAAAACATTTATTAAATTTTAAATTAGATATTTTCATTAAATATATATTAATATTGAAATGCCAAGTTTTTTTTACAATGTCATTGGAATATTATATTACTGAATCCTCAAATTAAATATTAAATTTATTATACTTGAAACACATTTTAGCGTTTTTACAATTTATAAATGTAATTTCACCAGAAGCCGCGAGAGGCGCTGCTTGCGAGTGAAAGCAGAAAATTTGCAAATAAAATTGCAACGTATATTTATTTCAAATCAAATTCAAACCAGAACCCTTCCCAGTTGTATAGTAAATAACTTTCTAAAGTTTCACGGCGATTGGATAATCTTACTTTTTAAAAACATTCATCGTGTAAACAAACTAACAAACTACGTGTAAAATTATTAACTAACTATCGCTTTTTGGTTTTACATAAAAAAAGCACATCAACCTTTTTAGTTTTTTGAATAGCCTATATGTTAAACGAAATCTTCAGCTACCTACATGCGAAATTTCATAATGATTGATTCTGTAGATTTTGCGCAACGCGGTAACAAACATCGATTTTGGATTTCATTTTTATAGATATAAAGGAAAAGGGGATATATAAATATATAGATAACATATAGATGCAGGATAATGATATTCATGGTTATAACTAATAAAATAAGGGGTAATAGAATAAGAATATTAGATATTACTTGCTAATTCAAATTAATAATCAATAATAAAAAAGGAAAGTGTTGAAAAATTGAAATTGATAATAGTGTTAAGCCTGATGTAAAATAAATGAGAAAGAATTTAATAAAAGGGCAAATATATTAAGATAAATATTTGGTGATTATATACAGCAATAAATGTTGAAATTGATTTTAGAAAGCGCATTGACTTATGGGGTGAGCTAATTGAGGAGTTTGGATGAATGGACACAGGATAAATTTCTTCTGGTACTGCGATGCCATGCGACGTTATTTCATCGTAGGCATTGGTCCATCTACAGTATGCTGAAGGTATTTCATCTAGGTCATTCTATCAAACAGATATGTAAATGGGAAGTGGAACGTTTGGTTGAGAGAGAGTCGTTCTGTCGCCTAAAAAAGGGAGTGATTGTGCCGCGGATTAGAGAAAGTTAAGTTTATGAAAAAAAAAATGACAAAAAAGGGGAAAATGCCGTGTTTGAGAATTAAAAAAGAAAAGTGTGAGCGGTGATACATGAACTAGGGCGTAAATAAATAAAAAAAAAGCTAACCAGCTGCTTAAGTTTAACTGTTGTGAAAGTTACAGCGAAGATGCGTGTGTAGTTGAGATTGAATCGAGGTAAGAAATTAAAGAATTTCAGCGGAGAGTAACGATCTCTCTGGGAGGGTATGGCTGTGATGATTTCCGGAATCAAAATAAAAAAATAAATAAATTTGATATTTAAAGTTGAAATGAAGGTCAAAATTATGAAAATTAATTAATAATGTAATATTGTACAATCAAATAAAAATTATTATAAACATCGAAGATTATAAAATAATAGTGATCATTATGATTGTTCACATAAAAATTAAAAACAAAAAAGTTCGAGCATAAAAAAACTCGAAATAACATACTTGAAAAAGAAGGGAAAAATAAAAATGCAACACTATTTTTAAATAATAGTGAAAAGTATTTAACATGCCTAGAATTTTAAAAGTAATAATATTAAATATTCACATAATATTAAAAATACAAAAGTATGCAAAGTTAGAAAATATACAAAAATAGAACAGTTGATGTTCAATCCAGACAGCCTTTAAATTGTACATATTGACATCGATGTATAGGTGTCGAAGTAGGTGATTGATATGTTAAAAACTAGCCGAATGACCCGGGCAACGCCCGTGTTTTACCCGATTGAATATTTTTATTCAAATACTATTTGTTACAATTATAAATTGGCGCCTTAAATAAATGCATATATTAGTTAATAACTATAGCCTATGTGCTTTATCTGTCTATGTACTGTTGGCTTCCGTAGGCGTCTCTTACTGGGAAAAAGAAAGAGAGGATTCCATTTAGTTATTAACTAATATATGCATTTATTTAAGGAGCGACCCACTCCAACACAATAGTTACAAAAACCAAAAGGCGAGTGGGGGGGGGGGGGGGGCAAAGGTGGCGTGATCGTAGCCAACCAATAGGAGAGCGCCATTCCAAAAAACAAAAAAAAAAAAAGCAAACGGTGACAGAGATGAAGGATTAAGAACGCATGACGCTCGTAATTGTATATAGAATGTTCTTATGTAAATCTGGGGTACATTATGGAAAGTGATACTATAGCTGCGGTTTTACTCGTCGATTTGAAGCATATATGACAACCATGGTGATGGGGGTAGGTAAAGATGGTTGTGCCGGTGTTGATTTGTGGAAATGAAACAAGAAGGGTGATATAATGATGCGAAGAGGTATAGCAACTATAAACTGTGGACAAGATGTGTATAACAAGGTAGGTGTTGAGGTGATGTAAGTGGGTGTTTTTCAAGATAATACTTCGAATTGTAGAACGACATTTGAAAAATTATCCCGTGTCCAGGATTCCTGGACACTTTATTTTTCCGTTTATAATTACTCTTCACAATTCATCCTTTCATACTTCATATTTAAGGTTAGAAATAATCGTTATTTCTCCTTAAAATAAATTTCGATTTTTCGTTCAAAAGAAACACATGCGGGATAATTTTCAAATGTCGTTCTACAATCATAAGCCGCATCATATTGTATTATGAAATACTTCGAATTTTGAAGTGACAATAGGAGTCTAATAATTAGATTGAGTTAGTGAAGGTTGGTTTACTGGGTTGAGTTTAGTGGGGTTGGTCGTGAATCAATGCCATTACAGTGGTGTTTACAAGGGTAGAGAATTAATAAATGAATGTTCCTTGGTACGATATCTTGCACTAAATGGAGGGAGAAAGAACTTGGACCTAATTGTTACGTTTTGGTTTGTGAGGATTGTTAGTATATGTGCCTAAATTATTTATCTAGGAAAGAAATCAAAGGTGTAATTCGTATAAAAATGTAGGCTATATAAGAATTAATCTATTAGGTAGTGGATAAGTAAATGTGGTAGAATCACATATAAAATAATTTAGTGGAATAGGAGATATGTTAGATGAATGTAAATATGTGTGGATAACTCAGAAATGTTTGACAGAAAGAAGTGAGAAAATAGAGATTGGTGTGGGAGAAATTCGAGAATGTAAGCCTATATGATAATCACGTGTTTGTGAAACTGTAACCTTTGTTGATTGCATAGTATTTTGATTTTTAGAAGTATGAATAATGTATCTGTGAATTATGTAACAAGACTTTTTCGCTTGTCTGTGGGGCGGTTATATCAAAGGGTCTTATACTCTAACCAGAATCTGGCGGGTTTAAAGATACTTTCCTTTATAGAATATGACATAAGAAAGGACAAGAAATTAAATAATTCTAAACAAAAGGGGTTAGTGTAGAGGTTTGTAAATAGAATAGGTTTTGTGAATTCATTGGGATTAGTAGATGGCCAATTAACTTTTGTGACAGCATTTTGGATAAAAGTACTTTATACTTCATAAAAACTATAAAGACTTTATCCAAAATACTGTCACAAAAGCAAATTGGCATTCTACTTCTAATAGTTACTGTTTTGTATCTAAAATGTACAATAGTGTGTCATTTATATGGAAATGAATGATGCATGTCAAGCGTATATTTGGTGTTAATTGAATAGAATAGATTTTAGGTTAATTCATTGAGAAAAAATAACTTAAGTTAAGTCACAAGAGGGATATAATGGTAAGTAAATTGGATAAAATTTTAATGCCAGGTAGGGAAAGCGGGAGAAGGTGTTAGACCAATAAAATTGTGGGAATACATTATTAGAGGCGGGTTACAAAAATTCCGCTACGACGTAAGGGCCTTTGGTCTCACGTGACCTCTGACCAATTAGGCAGTTGGCGTGAGAATATATTTCATTGCTATGTCTTTATTGTGTGATGGGGAAATTTGGTTAAATACCAGGATTATTTGGCACGAGGTTTCATATGGAAAATATGTTATAAGAGTGGTTGGAAAGTTTTGTCTCAACTAAGCCTTCAGATCAAATAGGAGGTTAAAATCTTTTGAAATATCTGATGTTAAATGTAGGAACACTTCACATGATCTGCGAGAAATAGGGAGGTTAATTGGGCTTTCTAAAAGGTCTGCGGGAAGGAACGATGATATTTTGTTCGATATTCTAACGTTTTGATTTGGAAGGGAATCTATTTAGGGCGGTACGCGATCAAAGTAGATCTTAGGTGTAATATTTTAATATTTTGTTTACGTGTACTGTATCGCTATTTCCATTGAAGGGCTGTTTGGGTCTATTTATACGAAACATCATTACTTTTGTTCAGGATACTTTAGGGTTTTCTAGATGGAGGATTCTAAGTTTGCCTGTTTGTGTGACGCATTTAGACGCTCACAGAGGCCGTTGTCCTGCGGGCTATTACTAGCGGTGAGAAGGGGTTGTGTACCATGTTTAATTAAAATTCTCCTGAACTTGTGGAGATAAACGAAGGTGCTCTGCCAGAAAGAAGACATATAAGTGTATTAATCTGCAGTGTGGTCACGGATAACGTGGAGGCTATCTTTTGAACTGCCAAATCTTGAAAATCCGGCTATTGTCTCTATAGATAATGTGTCGAAGTAGTGCAAAACTAGGGGAAGTTTTCCTAATGTACGGTAATTGGGGCATTTGGGTCTTTATATCTTTGGGGGGTTATGTGCCTGATTTTATTTTATATACTAAAAATTCGATTTGTTCATTCGATATGATCTTCGATTGAGTTTTAAAATAAATATAAGATTGTAAAAATAATGTCTTAAAATTTTTAACAGATTTCATTGCAAAATTTGATTGATTGCGAGCTCATAAATTTGTGGTCCAACTTTCAGGTCATATAGAATTCTAACAAACTGTTGACTTTGCTTAGAATTTTAAATGAAACTGATTCCTATAATTATTAATTAAACATTATATTTATTGATTTACAAGAGAGAGAACAAAATATAAAAGGGAAACTAATATTGAACAAAGGAACCTTTTTTTCTTCCGGTTAGCGCCTATTTTCCTGTGAGCTTACACACACTCTGTGGTAACAAATAATTAAAATATGTACAACACACGCTTTCCTATGTGTAAGCCCTAATCAGCAAGTCCAAGGCTATCTGCACATTTCCGTAGTTTGTCCTTAGGTAGACTCTTCGTTAGTATATCCGCCTCCATGTCTTCACTTTTAGTGTATGCCAGCTTGATTCCTTTTTGAATTTCCTCTTTCACAAAATAATACTTTTGGTTTATGTGCGTTGTTCGTGTAGTAATTTTGTCAGATTGCATCCAGTTTATTGCAGCCTGGCTGTCACTTTTCAAGGTAATTGGGAAAGTTACATTTTCACAAAGTTCTTCTAGTAATCCCTTTAACCATAATACTTCTGAAATGTCTTCACATATTGAAATAAGTTTTGCTTCACATGTAGACAAGGCTACTAAATTTTTGCTTTCTACTTCTCCAGTTTATTAAGTTGTTGCCAAGTTTGACTGTATAGCCTGAATAGGATTTTGCGTCTCGGGTTGTGCACCAGTTCGCATCCGTACTTATTGTGATATTGTTGTCTTTTGACTTATATGCAAACATTTTATTTCTTCTTCCCTTCAGGTATCTATAAATCCTTTTAACTCCAGTTAAGTGTATTTCTCTTGGATCATTACTATACAGAGATAAATTGCTGACGTTGAAGGATATGTCCGGTCGAGTACCCATAGAAAAGTATATAAGTGATCCAATCATTTCCTGTTATAGGGTTTTATCTACTTGGCTTAGAGTCCAAATATTCATCCAAATTTTGATTTTGATCTCCAGGTGTCTGCACACTGTTGCATTCTTCCAGTCCAAATCTGTGAAGAATTGTATCAATATAATGAGTCTGAGATATATAAAATCCATCTTCTGCCTTTTTTATTTCAATTCCAATAAATAGTTCGCTATCTTTCTTTTCTGTTAGAGTAACATATTTTTCTATTTCTGAGGCTAGATTATCATTTATTTTCTAACTGGTTCCAGCAATGATGAGATCATCTACATATAGACCCAGTATTGCATACTATTTTCCTCTCTGGAGTTTATAGACACACGGATCACATTTGGTTCTAATCATTCCCAACTGGTATACACACACACACACAAAGCCTTTATTAAGACATTAGTCTTATACAGATTCTCCGTACACAATGCAATAACAGGAAAAGAGCAGCACAGGCAACCAGTAGTTCCGCAAATATATACAATTATTAGTAATAAGGAAAAGTAAGATTTAATATGAAAGGTCGACGCCATCGCCCCAAGTCTTCAATTCCATAAGCGTGGAGCAGAAATAGGGACTAAGTTATTTAGTTCGCCATAAATATAGCATCCAGACACAACAAAAGGAGGTTTCGCTCCAGCACAGCCATCCATATTACCAGCTCCGCAATCTCATCGTCGACCAACACGATGGCCCCTCGATGTTTCGTCATCATTCTGAGGTGTAAGAACAATAGTTTCCAAGTTCTCTTTTCTCCCTCTTTACACCTACTGCCTTGTAAAAATTATATAGGGCCTGAGCAACTAGTCTGCTTGTTTGGGCACTGGTTAACATCATTTGGATTGACCTAATTGGCTGGTGTCTACCATTGAAAAGAATGTCCTTCTCTCCTCACTACTAAACTGAGTAAATAGTTTTCAATTCGGAATGAACTGTGTACATACTTATAGTGAGGGTAGAATTTAGAATTCTCTATTTTTGCCTGGTCACTTTGAATAGATTGTTCTATTGCAATTTTAGTTATTAAAGGTATTTCTTGCCGGATAATCCTTGCATCGTTGCAATTAATTAACCAAGAAAATCCTGTTGAGTTGAGTATGTTGGCCAAACTTTCCGCAAGTCCAATATATATATATTTCTATTTCTTGATATCTCATATAGTTGAGCTAAGCATATATGGGGGAGTCGGCTGCTGTTCATTTTTAGAATTCTAAGCCAGAACCCGAGTGTAAGTTTCAGCACCGTAACTCCCAGTGACGTTCTTCCGCACTCCATACGTAGAATAAAGCCAGGAGTATATCTGGGTAAATTTAGAAGTCTCCGTAAGAAATTGTCTTGTACCCTGTCAACCAAGTTTTTTTGGTTGTTTGCCCAAATTGGAGCTGCGTAGAGCAAGGCTGACAGAGCCATTGAGTCTAGAAGCTTGAGTGAGGATCTGATAGAATTGATTAACTGGTATAAAATTTCATTGATCTTTTTGTTCCAACATTTTCCTGATTGTGGTAGACCATACAGGCTTTTTTCCAATTTACACACTTTGTTTTCTTCTCCTTTTTGCATAAAACCATTTGGTTGTCTCATGTATACTCTCTCTTCTAACTCACCATAGAGATAAGCTGTCTTCACATCATAAGTCTTTATGATTAAATTCTGTTGCGTTGCTAGAGCTACTATTGTTCGCAAACTTTCCTTTTTGAGTACAGGTGAAAAGATTCCTTATAGTCCACATCATATCTTTGATTATATACAACAGCATCCAGTTTGGCCTTTCTTCTATACGTGCCGTCATTTGATGTTTTCTTCGTACTGTAGACCCATTTACTATTGATGACTTTCATACCATTTTCCCTTGGTACTAGTGTCCATACTTTATTTTTCTCTATCTCACTGAGCTCTTCTTCCATTGCCTTGAGCCATTCATTTCTTTCTACACTACCCATTGCTTCTCTAAAGTTCTCCGGGATAAAATGATCTATTTCCATAATTAAGTTTGCATCATTCCTATCCTCTATTCTTTGTGAGCATCGAACTCCTTCTTCAATCAATTTCCTTTCATGTTCTTCAAGTCTTGCTTTGTATCGTTCTTCTAAGATGCTCTTTGTTTCTCCTTTCTTTCTTCCTTCTTTTGCGCATCTTTCCTCTATTGGTTCAGTTTGTGATGAGTCATTTTTAGTGTCACCACCTGATTTTACTGAAGTATCCTCCTGAGACTCCATTTCACTCTCTGTGACAGGATTGTCTTTTTCCAAGAAAGTCTTCAGCAACTATTTCTTCACAATTTCCTTTATAGGTCAAATTATCACAATTATTATCTTCCTGAATATAATTTGCATAATCAATTCCTCTCTTATCTTCACTAATTTTTACTGATCTGACTTCATGGATTCTCTCTCTTTGTCATTATATCATATATTCTGTAGGCTTTTAATGAAATAACCAATAAATATTACCTTTCTACCCTTTGGTGAAAACTTGTTTCTTCTTGGTTTGCTCTCAAGCCAATGTGTCAAACATCCAAATATTCGAATGTGTTTGACTGATGGTTTCCTCCCACTATATCTCTGCATAGGTGTATGGTGCTTGATAGACCTGTGGGGAGTACAATTCTTAATGTATACAGCTGTAGCAATTGCCTCTACCCAAAACTTCATGGGTAATTTTGAATCGATTAGTAAGGTTCTCGCTGTATCTATAAGAGTCCTATTTACTCTCTTCGACTCCATTACTTTGTGGTGAGTTGGTGATGGATTCCACTTCTCTTGAAAAGTCCTTCAAATATAAAGTTACAAAATACAGTTCCATTGTCGGTTCTTACATCTTTTATTCTGAGACTTAATTCGTTTTCGGCTCTTGCTTTAAATTCTTCAAATCTTTCAAAGGTCTCATCTTTTGATCTCAGGAAATATACAAAGCTTGTTTTTTATATGTTTTTATATGTTTTTTTCAGTGAGTCCCATACTTTCTTAGCATTTGTTTCTCCTATGAACATTCCAGCTTGTTCATTAGTGTTAACTTTGATGTTTAATTAATTTTCTAGAAATTTATATCAAACAGAAGAAGTCTGCACTTATAAAAGAAAAAAGAAGTTTATTTTTCTTCCTTAAGAATATTTACATGCAACTCAAGCAAAACTAAAATTAAAATTAAAATTGAACGAACAAAATTTACATATCTTTTGATAGATTGAATTTACCTTTTCTTGGTCAAAAAACAATAGAAAAATAAATTAATTAATATTCAATCACTCATATTTAATTATTTTTTTTTAAGTTCATCCACATCAACTCCCCCTTTTTTAAGATAGCAACACTCATTAAGGTACATATCTATCCGGTGGTCTCCTCTCTCGTAGTGGATATCTCCGGGAAGGTGTAGATTCAGTCGGTGGTCCAGGTGTAGATTCTGCTACTATTGTAGCAGGAGTCAGGGGACTTGACGTCTGAGGCCTTGGGTAGCTTATTCCTTCTTCAGATGACGAAACATCCTTTCTCTCCATACTTCTCCTCATATAGTTAGTGTGTACTTTCCTTTCTATTCCATCAGTTTCTATCATACAGCTGTTGCTTCCCACTATTCTCTTTACAATCCCAAACATCCATTTCGGTTTTCCTCTTTCCATCCATCTGTATCTTACTCTATCATTTACTTTGTAGCTATTGTTCTGTTTTTTATTTTTCAATCTCCCCACTCTTACTGATTTCTTGCTCAACATGGAAATCTTCGTTCTAATCTCGCGATTTAAAAATATTCCAGCCGGGGATTTCTCCGTTCTAGTCAAAGGACTCAGTCTATATGCATATAAAGCCTTAATCAAAGCAAACTCAAGGGGCAATTCCCTTTCCTCCGACATAATTCTTTTCATAGTTTTTTTATCTCTCTTACAGACACTTCCGCTAGTCCGTTGCTCTCCGGATGGTAAGCGGGGCTGAACATCGCATGTATGCCATTTCTTTCGAAAAATGTCCTTATTTCATAACTTCTAAACGGGGGCCCATTATCCATTACCGCCACCTCCGGGATACCATATCTCGCTAAACATTCTCTCAAAAAGTCTATGCAGAATCCCGCCGATGTATTTGGAACCATTTGACATTCTATCCAATTAGAATGCGCATCCACCAATATCAAAAAAGTTTTTCCCGCAAAATAGAAATAGTCAAGATGAATTCTCTTCCAAACTTTGTTTGGTGGAGTCCACTCGGTAAATTCCTGTTTTGGCAGCTTTGATGTGTTTTCCATACAAGTGCTACAGCTTTTAGACAGTTTCTCAATTTGCTCATCCATTCCCGGCCAATAGACAGAACTTCTGGCCAGAGTTTTCATTTTATTTACTCCAATATGATTTTCATGGATGATTTTCAAAACATATTCTCTTAAGGAATCGGGGATGATCATTCTATTTCCGAAAAACAGGCAATTTCTTACTATTGTTATCTCGTTTTTAATTCTATTATAAGGTTTTATATCTACCTCTGAGTCAACATCATACCTATCGTACTTGACTAACTTATATAGTTTTCTAAGAGTTGGATCTTCTTGGGTTTTGTACGATACCAAGACGTAATCTAATATCGAATTTTCTATTAATAATATTTCTCCCATTTCCTCTTCCTTCTCCCCTTTTTCAGGATTTGGAAATCTTGAAAGAAAATCTGCAAGAGGTATTTCACTTCCCTTAGTATACTTAATTTCAAAATTAAAATTTGATATTGAGAGTGACCATCTATGTAATCTATTTGCCACTAAGGCTGGTAAATTATTTTTATCGCCAAAAATGGCTAGTAATGGTTTGTGATCTGTATTAATAATAAATTTTCTTCCGTAAAGGAATTGTTTTAGCCTGTTTAAGGTAAAGAATATTGCTAATCCTTCTTTTTCTATTTGGGAATATTTCTTTTCTGTGTCATTTAGTGTTCTTGAAACAAAAGTAATTGGTTTCTCAGTGCCGTCTACAATATGGGAAATATATCCTCCAATACCATAATTTGATGCATCACAAGTAACATAAAGAGGTAAATCTTGCGAATAATGCGTCAAACAAGTTTTTGTACTAATCAAATTTTTACATTTTTCGAAAGCCTGATCATGTTCATTTTTCCAATTCCAATTATAACTTCTTTTCAATAGAGAGAATAAAGGATTTGCATGTATGGATAAATTTCTAACGAATTTACTGTAGAATGACAACATGCCCAAGAAAGATTTCAATTCTGAAATGTTACTCGGTTTAGGACATTTTTTTATACTGTCCAGTTTATCCTCAAGGGGATAGATTCCATTTTTATTTATTCTATGTCCCAAATAATCGATTTCATCAACAAAAAACAAAGATTTTTCTTTATTAATTGAAAAATTAAAATCCGATAATTTATTCATGACTGTTTCAATATCTGAAATATGCTCATTTACATCAGACGATGCTACAAGAATATCGTCTAAATATATTATTACATTTTTAAGACCGGAAAAAATATTGTCCATAGTTCTTTGGAAAATAGTTGCTCCGGACTTGATACCGAAGGGCAGCCTTTTATATTTAAAAAGGCCTTTATGGGTAGAAATAACTGTCAATTTTTGAGATTCCTCGTCTAGAAGTATCTGATGGTATGCGCTTGAAAGATCAATTTTACTAAATATACTTTTACCAAAAAATGAATGTAAAACATTATCGATGTTCGGTATCGGATACTTTACATCCTCGATAAATGGATTTAAGGTTCTTTTAAAGTCCGCACAAATTCTAATTTTGCCGTTTTTCTTAGGGACGCATACTAGCGGTGAAGCTATTGGGCTATCCACTATATTTTCAATAATATCATTATTCAATAAAAATAATAGTTCTTCCTCAATTAAATTTCTAATAGCAAAGGGAGCAGGTCTAAATCTATAAAATTTTGGTGCAAAATTATTTTTTACATTAATGTGTACGGAAATATCCTTTATTGGCAAGACTATATCTTTGAAAAGTTTACAATATTTATTAAAAATAAAATTAGTATCAAAATTATTATTTTGTTGGACATTAATTTGTACCATATCAAAATATACTATCCAGTCTTTTCCTATGAGAAATTTATTATTTTCAATATTTGTTACTATTAAGTTTAAATGGCCTATTTTATTTTTATATCTTACTTTTACTTTACATTCTCCAATAGAGGAAATGCCCTTTCCTTGATAATCGGTTAAATAACATTTAGACGGAAATAATTTAACATGTTCAAAATATTTTAAAAATAGATCTTTTGACATAGTTGTTAAAGCTGCACCCGTGTCAATTTCTGCTAAGAATTTTATGTCGAAGACATACAAAATACTTTCAAATTTATTAGCCAGATATTCTATATTATTGATGGACTCACCATTCTTTCCCGAAAATGATTCTCCGTGGGCAGATGCTTCGCTCTTTCTTGGTTGAAAATATCCATTCTTAGATTTTGAATGACAAACAGTCGATATATGTCCCAATTGTTTACAAGAATAGCAGAAAGAATTTCTAAAAAAACATCTGTCCGAATGATGATTCATCTTTCCACAATGTTTGCATTTAGAATGTAATTTGTTTATTTCTTTAGTTTCAGCATAAGACTTCATTTTCAACACATTACAATCTGCCGATTCTATTGTGGTAGCAATATTTACCGCCATATTAAAAGTGAGCTCAGGCTCTTGAAGTAATCTTTTCAAAATAACTTGATTAGAAACGCCTGCAATGAATTTATCCCTTAGGTGTTCTTCAATATTTAAGCCAAAATTACATTTATTAGCTTGTTTTTTTAATTTAAGGACATATTCTTCTATTTTTTCACCATGTTCCTGAATCAATTGGCTGAACTCATATCTTTCAAAAATAATATTTAGCTTAGGTGTAAAATGAGTAAGTAGAACACTAACAATTTCTTCAAATTCTAATGCACAAACATCTCTAGGTGAGATCAATTCTTTCAGAATTCCATAAGTATTTGGTCCAATAGACATAATAAAAAAAGGAACAATCTTCTTACCTTCAATTTCATTCACAAAAATGTACTGTTTGAATCGTTGAATATAGTTTTCGAAAGGTTCTTCTTTCATTACATAAGGTTCGAACGAAAGTCTCGTCGCCATTGTTAACTTTGATGTTTAATTAATTTTCTAGAAATTTATATCAAACAGAAGAAGTCTGCACTTATAAAAGAAAAAAGAAGTTTATTTTTCTTCCTTAAGAATATTTACATGCAACTCAAGCAAAACTAAAATTAAAATTAAAATTGAACGAACAAAATTTACATATCTTTTGATAGATTGAATTTACCTTTTCTTGGTCAAAAAACAATAGAAAAATAAATTAATTAATATTCAATCACTCATATTTAATTATTTTTTTTTAAGTTCATCCACATCAATTAGTCAATGTTGTGATGATTATCCCAAAAGCTTCATCATTTTTATCACTCCATATCTCCCAAGAACTATTGTCTTCCATATCAGGTTCTGGATCGGAAATTACACATTTAAATAATTTTATTCCTATCAGAACTGCGCCGATTTTCAACTTCATATTTGATAATTTGTTCCTGTTATTGGCTTATTTTCCTTTGGGATAAAAATTTTAATTAGACATTTTCGCCTTTTGAGCTAATATAAACAAACCAATATATTTTAAATACAAATATATATTTTAAATTTATTTAAATATTAGGTAGCTTTTAAAAATGCAATATATAGATATAATTTAACTTAATCTATATAAATACCTTTAATCATCTCAGAAGTGCTTCCGTTTACCGATCAGAATAAACTTCTTGCTTAATCTTCAGATTAAATATTTTCGCTTTTGAGGTTTATATCAAATAACCACGCTCTGCTACCAATTGTTGATTTTGCTTAGAATTTTAAATGAAACTGATTCCAATAATTATTAATTAAACATTATATTTATTGATTTACAAGAGAGAGAACAAAATATAAAAGGGAAACTAATATTGAACAAAGGAACCTTTTTTTCTTCCGGTTAGCGCCTATTTTCCTGTGAGCTTACACACACTCCCTTTAAATTTTTCCATCGCAGTAAGGACAGTAGAAATTGTTTTATTTTAGAAAGAATATTACGCCTCTAAAATAGTTTTATAATTTGATAACAGATGGCGCGCTAGTGCATCGTAACACACTCTGTGGTAACAATTAATATATACACAACACAAACTGATACCGGCCTTCCAGAGTTACAAACGATAACAAATTTATATCTGGGGGATTTAATATCTTTGTGGCAATATGCTGAAGAGATATGTGTTTAAAAAGTATTTTTTTTACAACGTTTGTTAACTTATCTAAATTTTTCTATTAAAGGGAGAGAGGGGATGCACATCATATTTATTATTTAATTTAATTTACGAAAGTCTACGCAGAAACCCCTTCAGTTGTATCCTTTCAGTTACAAGGATGACTGGGCCAGCAAAAGAAGAAGTGGAGGGTTCTTTGAATCTGAATATTAGCATTTGATTGAGTTGTTCTTGAATTTCATGTTAATCTGATAACGGTGCAAAGTATGGTTTTAAGGCAATAATTTTGCTTGAGAGGGTGTTGAATTTTATAGGGATAAATTAAAGTTGGAGACATCGAATTTATTATTTGCGAATATGTGGGGAAAATGAATTCAACAGAATTTGATGGAGTGTCTGGGCTTAAACATTATGAACAATTAAAATTGTAATTATGATTAAATAGTTTATAGATATGATTGGGTTTATATTTGGTGGATAAGGTGAAATGTTATTTTGGGGCAAGAAATACGTTGGTTGGGAGCATTCTGGTCAAAATTGATGGAAGTCTCTACATAGGTAAGTTGACATGGTAAGGCGTTGTTGGGTGACCCAAGCATCAATGGTTCAGTTTGGTTTGGTGTGGTAATTTGTTGTTTCATTTGTTTAAAATGCTTGCCAACCTCTTCATTGCTGCATAGGTGAAGGGCGAATGAGAAATGATACTGTTGCCCCTTGGTTCTTTATGCGATAACACCGCTTCTTTCGCCGTAGAATACCAGCCGTTCCAGGTACTTTGTAGCTGGGTGGATATTGGTCTTATGTTTCTTGCGTTTGTTTGAGCGCTACAGGCCTGCAGTCTAAAAAAAAGGCCTAAGGCTTTTTGGACACTCAGAATTACAATGATTTCCATTGCAAGGCTTTAATGGCGAGGGCGGCTGGGTCGTCTTGTTTGCGTTTGAGTAGTACCGTGGCGTTCTATGGTGGGAAGACTGATGGCGTTGAATCTCCCATTGGAAGTTCTCTTTGTTTGTGTGGTGTTAAGGGGGTACTCTAGAGGTGGGCATGGGGTAGGTTATGATTTTGGTGGCGCTGTGGAGGAGACCTTTGCCTCTTTTATACTGGTCACTTTAGCATGCCAGTCTGCGAAGATTTTGGACGCTATGGCCCTTACCAGGCGTTGGTCGTTTTGAGGGAGGACCTCAGTTAGTGCCTCTATGATGCTGGTAGGGAGATCTAGTCGCAATCCCATTGCTATTCTGTTTTTATAGTACTCTTGGAGTATGATTTGGGATGTCAATTTGAGTTGACAAATTTGGAGAAGGTTACTTCTATTACCCCTGGGTATATATTCTTTAAAATTTGCCGTACGCTCTCGTGCGTTCTGTTCGCGAGGCCTGTAAAATGTGATGTAGCGGTTCACCTTTGAGAATATCGTGGGACGCCGTAGCTTTTCCCTGCCTCGAAAGTATTGTTGTTCTGCGCGGTCGTCGAACTGGAGCAGTAAGTCGGCAGCTGGGTACGAACCATCGTACAGCGGTAGGTCTATCTCCCTTAGGTTGGGAAGGGTGAGGGCGCCAATGGATTCTGTAAGTTGTGCCGAGATGTCCGCGGCAGTGGGTGGCATATTGAAGATATCCGCATCGTCGTTGCTCTGCTCTTCAGGTTCCATCTTTTAAGCGATGTTCTCGGTATGATCCTGGCGGCAGTCAGGCAATAGCAGTCGAAGCGCATCGTGGTGTCAGGCGTCTGGGTTAATACACAACGGACGAGATAGGTTGGATTACACCTAAGAGAGGCCAGCGGCGTGACTCGGGCAAAGTCCAGGAGGGTCTGCTTTGAGATGTCGGTCATCCAGCGGTGGTCGTAAAACTCCCTAATGACTTATGAAAGATCCACAAGTAGTATCCACTTGATAATTTAGGAAATTTCCATGTCTGATGTAATCTCGACAATAGTTACTTAAACTGGACTTCGTCTTGCCTGGGTTGCTGGTTGACTCTTTTTTAGAAACTTTCTTATTATCTTATTTAATACTCTATGATCTCAAAATGACGCGTTGACGTTTATATAGATTTGTGACTGTAACACCTATTATAATTATGGGGTACATGAGATACAATATAGGGTATGATGACATTTATATTACTACATATATATTTCTTTCTTTTTTTTCAAATAACATTTTTATTTGAATAAATAAAAAATAAATTCGAGCTATTTTGACGCGTTTGATTATTTTAAAAAATAAATAGATTTTATACTGTCCTTGTGCAATGAAAAAAAAAAGGAGAGCCTGGCTCATCAGTAGTGAACCCTCCCAGCGATTACCGCTGTGATATTGCATTTTTCGGTTTTCCTTTTATACTGATACTGAAGCTAGACTCTTGGAAAGGGTATTTTGAAAGAAATATGGATAAATAAGCTTTGAGGACAATAGAAATGCCTATAATGATAATTATAAAATTTATTTATTTTAAAAAGAATCATACGCGTCAAAATAGTTTGAATTTCTTATAAAAGATGGCACGCTAAGGCATTATGTTTATATGAAAACTAAAATTAAAATAGAAAAAGTTCAGATGTTCATATTAAAAATAAAAGTAATATTCTAAACACTCACGTGAAAATTTTAGATGGCAGAGCGCCATTTAGTGGAATCTAAAAAATCGCTCATCTGAGCGATCAAGATATGATTTTTATTTTTAATATCAACACCTGAATATTTTACGATTTTTCTTATTTTTCACATTTACATCATATTTACACACATTCGACTCAGATATCCATTTGTTGATTTCTGGGGAAGCCTTTTAAGGCAACTTTTGTTGTTAAGGTACATCCAACACCACGCTGACGTGGGCCAATAGCCTGAAACGCGTTCGTGTTTTACTTTACTTGACTTTTCTGGAGATGGGTTTGCCAAATATTATAGAACAAGCCTATATTCAGCTACGAATTATCTTATTAAAACAAATATATATATATTATATCTTGAATACAACAATGGAAGTGTAAAATAATTTTTAGTTAGAAAAATAAATTCTATAAAAATATAACCATTATATAATTATATTTCTCTTTAAATATATATATTTTAAATTCGAAATATCTAAATTACAAAAAAACAAATATTTTGAATCTATAATCAGTAAATCAAGCAAAATCCTAATCCATATATCATAACAATTTTTTTAAAACATATTCATAGATATATCTTGATATATTTATATTGAAATTTGATCATGGAAAGGTCCAATTGAAAACAACTCAATAAATAAATGCAATGAATTCTATCTATATGTTGTGTATATAAAATAAGAAATAAAAATATATGATCTCAAACAAAATATAATCAACAAAACAATAAAATATATAATAAGAACGATAAAGAAAATATATTTCTTTGGAAATTAGAAAAGATTGAGAATTTTTTTATATACAAATATTTTTATAAAATTCAATATTTATTGATAAGAAAATACTGGCGGGGAAATTAAGAAGAAGAGAGAGAAGAATGAAGTAATAAAATATATATTAAGACAATATTACGAACTTTATTGTGAATTTGTGAAATATGTATTGTTGAATATGTTGAAGAATGCAGGTAAGAATTTTTATGATCACCCTGACAATCATACCGAAGACATTTCAATGAAGCCTGATGAATCTAACTCTTGTATCAATCTCAGATGTTAACTCTGGTGTCGCCTCTCTATTGATGAGGGCCAAAATATCCTAGTCAGCTGAAGTTCTCCTTTTT
>CP092873.1:41583787-41628163 GCA_030710605.1 Cordylochernes scorpioides | reverse complement strand
GATCACCAAATCTTGATACACCATCAGCCAGCCAGTCAAAAGATGGATAAATATCACATGATGTGAAATGGCCTAACTGATTGGTTGGATTGATAGATATCAATCCAATTCTTTCAAACCATTCTTAATATACTTTGAGAAATCTGTTCCACACATTTCTGCACAGAATATAACTAACTTTGATTATCACATATGCCGAATGCAATATGCAAAATTGTCTAGATAGTAGTAGTTCTAACTCAGTTCTATTATATTTAAGGAGGTAAAAACTCTATAGCTCAGTCAAGTTGATTTATATTAAAATGGAGTTCCATTCAAATGATACAACAACAAAAATAATTAAACGCTTTATAATAATTTTTAAAATTGTGATAATCCCATTAGAATAATATATATTAATAGTTTGTGAATATTAAACACTCGGGTAAAAAATTGTATTAAAAAAGTTTATAGAGAGGGGGGGGGACTAAATAATAATCATATATTCATTAACCTTTTCAGTTACGCTTTAAAGAAATTAAATGGTTTCAGCCAAAGATATTTTAAAGCGTGTGTTTTAAAAGTTTTTAAAAAATATATTCCCTCCCAGGCATGGTTTCTCTTATAACTTGAAGAAACTGAATTGAATCTCTATTTAGTTTGCAAGTTTTCCTGGTGTTCTTTAGAATTTTGATGTTTTCGGTTGCTGATTAGAGTTGCTCCATTAATTGGTTGGTGGCAAAGAAAATGTGAAGAGTTCTTTGTCATAGGTGGAAGCTATTCTTGTAAACTTTGGATTTTTTAATTCAAATAACCAAGAATCAGGAATAAGAAAAATATTTATATACAAACCGCTTAAATTTCATAGATAAAATGGAACTCGCTAACAATAGGGTTTTAGTGCCTTCAAACCTGCGATGACCATAGCGGGGGCTGTGTTCGTTAACCATTCCACGTTGGGCGGGAGAACCCACTATTTTAACCCTGTGTACTCACATAATGTGGACTTGTACTCAACTTCTCCTCCGGCAATTTGGCTCACTCCACAGACCTAGGACTAGGTACCGATCACAAACTGTTGGTTATGGCGCAAAACTCCGATGGAAGCCCTCGCGTGTGAATTTAGTCCGGCTTTTAGCGTTGTCAGTATTAGCATTGCTGTCTTCAGTCTCTAGTCCACTTTGTTGTCAATAGTGAACTCGACGAGTTCATAGAGTTGTCGGAATTGGGAAGTTGGGTTCAGGGGTATAGCAATACATGACGGTGTGAGATAGTATAGTATACATATATTTGTGTTATGTATCTAGATACCACGTCACCGTGTCTAGTTAACATTTAAGTAAATGTCTTTCTTTAAGCTCTCTCTTTCGGTGACTTAATCCCTTCTTTATACATTTTGTGGCCAAAATACCACTATTATGCTACATCGAAAAAGATAGGTTACATAGGTTTCCACCTATGCTTGGGCTACCTCCAACACCGGGTCTCTTTAGTCCATCAGCTGGGCGAGAGTCCGTGCGGTGTATCTCCACCCATTTAACATGGAGACAAATATACCTTCCCACCAGAACTACAGTATATTCAAGAATAATGAAAACCGACCAGGTATTAATACACTATAGAAGTTAAAGAGCTGGAAAATAACTTACCTGTTATTGCGTGTTAGCGTTTAGTCACTCCCCACACAAGAAATTTCAAAGCATATTTCAAAATTTATTTTCATGTTGTTTGTGATAAAATTCTAAATATATATAATGCAAGAATTATTGATATTATTGATACCGCCTGAGGACCAATGATAAAGAAGGGATTAAGTCACCAAAAGAGAGAGCTTGAAGAAAGACATTTATCTAAATATTTAATTAAAAAGGCATATATTGGATCAAAAAATCATTTATTTTACCAATATTTCAGGTGGCTGAACGTGAATATGTTAACTAGACACGGTGAGGGCTCCACGTGATATCTAGATACATAACACAGAACGAATTAGAGGTAGACTATACTATCTCACACCGTCATGTATTGCTATACCCCTGAACCCAACTTTACAATTCCGACAACTCGATTATCTCGTTGACAACAAAGTAGACTAGAGACAGCACTGCTAATACTGACAACGCTAAAAGCCGAACTAACGTCACACGCAAGGCCTCCTATCGGTATTTTGCGCCAAAACACAGCCTCCGCTATGTTCACCACAGGATTGAAACACTAAAACCCGATCCACTGTCAATAGTTAATATAGATCCTGAAACAACGCCGTTAGTAAATCTGAAAACCAGGGAAATTAAAACGGCGCGGCTTCCCATCTGTAATCTCTGTTAAACACAACAGCCTAGAATTCAGATTTTATGGTCAACAGATTGCTATTGTTATTATTATTGTAATATATATGTATATATATGTATTATTGTATTATATATGTAAGTTTTTATTATTCCTGATTCTCTTGTTCATTTGAATTAGAAAAGTTCAAAGTTCGAAAGTATTACTTCCAACTATGACAAAGAACTCTCCAAATTTTCTTCGCTACCAACTAATTAATGGAGCAACTCTAATCAGTAACCCAAGACACCAAAATTTACCTAGAACCTCAGGAAAACCTACAACCTTTATATTAAATTTGGTTTCTCAACAAACAAGTTATAAGAGAGGGAAACTCTGGTTGGAATATATGTTTAAAAACTTGTAAAACACACGTTTTAAAATATCTTTGGCTGAAACCATTATATTTCTCTAAAAGGTAGCTGAGTTGGTTGTGCCTATATGATTGCCATTTAGTCCCTTCTCTAATCATTATACAAATATTTATTTTTTAATTTAAAAAACATATTGGATCAAATTATCTTTTTTATTGGTAAAATAAATGATATTTTGATCCAATATATGCCTTTTCAATTAAATATTTATTTATGGATTGCTCTATTTTAAAATATATATATATGTCGTATTATATATATATAATTAATTAAAAGGGCATATATTGGTTCAAAATATCTTTTATTTTACTAATATTTCAGTTGTCTGAACGCCAACCTTTTTCAATGAAATATAACATATTAATGTGTGTCAACAACAAACTCAAATCTATTGTCGTTATGTAGCGCTGAGTTTGTTGTTGACACACAAATATGTTATAATACCTTGAAAAAAATTGGCGTTTAGCCAACTAAAATATTGTTAAATTAATTATATTTTGATCCAATATATGCCTTTCTAATTAAATATATATATATATGTTATGATTATTTTGTTTTGTTTTTTAAAAATATAGAGAATTGAAGGTGCAGTCGCGAAAAAAAAATGTTATTTGCCTTTCAAGTAGTTTTAATTTTCAATTACTTGAAAGGTAAATAACTATCTTTTCTTTTTCACGACTGCACCTTCAATTCTCTATCTTTTTCAACAACAAAACAAAATAATCATAACAATTTAGACGGCAGGATTAACCTATTTTCAATTAAATTATTTTATATATTATTAATTCAATTTTTTAAAAAACTAATACAAAATGCCTCCAAAACAAGAAAATGTAGAAGAGTCAACGATGAAAATAAAATACATGTTTTAAAAAAGTAAAATATTTGCATTTTAGATTATATAATATATATATATATTATTTAAAAATGCCTATTTTGGATCAAAAGGTTTTATTTCCGATATTTCGTGTGGCAACTCGCCAAACTTCTTCGGGGAACAAGATTGTTTTGAATAAGCTCGCGTATCAATTCACGCGTATGTATAACTGCTATAAATTTTTTTTTTTTTTAAATATCTAAAATCTACAATATGCATGTTTATAAATATAATTAATAATAAAAAAATGATATATAAAATATTAATATATAGAGAATAAATAAATATATACATTTAAAATAAAAGAATTGAAAATCAGTAATTTGTTATATATATATATGTGTGCATAGTAGTGGGCTATATGGTTTTAAATTGTAAGTATAATTGAGGAATGTCTATTTTTCGATTGATACTGTTTTTATCTTCTATTGAGGTCCAGCTTTCTAGAAAAAGTCTTGAATGTTTGTCCTTGATATTTTGATATACTATTTCAGTTGAGTCAAAATTTGGTATGTGGTCCTGTTTCAGTGCGTGGTCTACTAAAAGGGAAAGAGGGCTATAGTTTTGAAGGGCTGTCCGGTGTTGATTGGTTCTTTCTTCTAGAGTTTTCCCTGTCTCTCCTATGTATGTATCTGGGCAAGATCGGCACGGGATTCTGTAAATGAGGTTGGATTTTTGACTGTTGTTTGTGTTATGTTTGGTATCGGGATGGCGGAGAAGTGTTTTTAAGTTGGATGGTGTCTGGTATATCGTCTTGATGTTATACTTCTTGAGGGCTCTACTGATTCTTTCGATGCCGTAGCTGTACGGAAGCGTGCAATATGATTTATGAGATTGGCTATTGGAAGGAGGGATGAATGTTGATCTGTAGAATTGTCTTTTGATAAATTCTGTGGGATAACTATTGCTTTGTAATTCATTCATTAGTATTATTCTTTCTTGTTGTACTTTTTCTAGATTATTAGAGCAATGAGTAGATATTCTTTTTGATAGGGTTTTTATGACAGATATTTTATGGTTAATAGGGCCGAATGAGCTGAAATTCAAGTAACCACCTGTGTGAGTTGGCTTGCGGTAAATGCCTGTTTCTATTTTAGAGCTGTTTCTGGTGAGAATTATATCTAAGAATGATAAAGAGCTCTAAAATAGAAACAGGCATTTACCGCAAGCCAACTCACACAGGTGGTTACTTGAATTTCAGCTCATTCGGCCCTATTAACCATAAAATATCTGTCATAAAAACCCTATCAAAAAGAATATCTACTCATTGCTCTAATAATCTAAGAAAAGTACAACAAGAAAGAATAATACTAATGAATGAATTACAAAGCAATAGTTATCCCACAGAATTTATCAAAAGACAATTCTACAGATCAACATTCATCCCTCCTTCCAATAGCCAATCTCATAAATCATATTGCACGCTTCCGTACAGCTACGGCATCGAAAGAATCAGTAGAGCCCTCAAGAAGTATAACATCAAGACGATATACCAGACACCATCCAACTTAAAAACACTTCTCCGCCATCCCGATACCAAACATAACACAAACAACAGTCAAAAATCCAACCTCATTTACAGAATCCCGTGCCGATCTTGCCCAGCTACCTACATAGGAGAGACAGGGAAAACTCTAGAAGAAAGAACCAATCAACACCGGACAGCCCTTCAAAACTATAGCCCTCTTTCCCTTTTAGTAGACCACGCACTGAAACAGGACCACATACCAAATTTTGACTCAACTGAAATAGTATATCAAAATATCAAGGACAAACATTCAAGACTTTTTCTAGAAAGCTGGACCTCAATAGAAGATAAAAACAGTATCAATCGAAAAATAGACATTCCTCAATTATACTTACAATTTAAAACCATATAGCCCACTACTATGCACACATATATATATATAACAAATTACTGATTTTCAATTCTTTTATTTTAAATGTATATATTTATTTATTCTCTATATATTAATATTTTATATATCATTTTTTTATTATTAATTATATTTATAAACATGCATATTGTAGATTTTAGATATTTAAAAAAAAAAAATTTATAGCAGTTATACATACGCGTGAATTGATACGCGAGCTTATTCAAAACAATCTTGTTCCCCGAAGAAGTTTGGCGAGTTGCCACACGAAATATCGGAAATAAAACCTTTTGATCCAAAATAGGCATTTTTAAATAATATAATAAATGGATTGCTCTATTTTCAAACATATATATATATATATACTAGCGGATGTGTACCCGGCTTTGCCCGGGTTTTATCAAAGTGAAAGTTTGCCTAACGAATATTATTGATAATAATATTCCGGAACACACAGAATATTATGATAATAATGATAATAATATTTGTTACATTATATATTTATATAATATATAAAATATATTTTTGAGCAAAGATATCCTCTCTCGCTACTGAATAGATTTTAAAAAGATATATATAAATAAAAATATCTTGAGATATACTACATGATCTTAGCCAAAAGGCCGAGAAACGATATTTTATATATAGAGTGACCTGGCTTTGTGTCTTCGGCTCGAGTTAATGTTTCGCTGGTAGAATTTTGTTCCTGCCTATTAATAATTATTACCTGGCTTCGCCCGGGGTCTACTTTAGTGAATATTCCCCTAAAGAATTTTGTTTATGTCAATCAAGCATGATACAGCAATATTGTCATAATTATTTCTGACTAAAAATAATTGTTGCTCAGTACTTGGTTAATTATAATTTTTCTTGGTTAAAAGTGCGACAAAAAGCTCTTCCAGGTTTAACTCTCTGTGCTGCTCAAATTTCACGAGATTAGTTATATATTGAGAGCTTGCATAGCCGACATACATATATATGTTCCTGGCTTCGCCCGGTTTTTTTACGCGAATAATATTTTGCCTAAGAAACAATTGTTAAAACGATTCTAGAAAACATCCAATCCACTTATATATAGATTTATAAACATATAAATATTGTAATAGGCGTTTAAATATATTTTTGAAACACATAATTCTTTTGAAAACATTTATTAAATTTTAAATATGATAATTTCTTTAAATATATATTAATATTGAAATGCCAAGTTTTTTGCACAACGTCATTGGAATATTATAATACTAAATTCTCTAATTTAATATTGAATTTATTATACTTGGAACACATTTTAGAATTTTCACAATTTATAAATGAAATTTCACCAGATGCCGCCAGAGACGCTGCTTGCGAGTGAAAGTAAAAAATTTGCAAATAAAATTGCGAAGAATATTTATTTCAAATCAAATTCAAACCATAAACCTTCACAGTAATATAGTAAATAACTTCACAAAGAGTTTCAAGGCGATTGGATAATCTTACCTTTTTAAAAACATACATCGTGTAAACAAACTACGTGTAAAATTATTAACCAATCAAATTCATTTATTATCGCGACCAGTGCTGCGCCAAGTGGTAAAAGGATGGAACTAACGCTTTTAAGTTTTACATTAAAAAAAAAGCACATTAACCTTTTTAGTTTTTTGAATATCCAATATGTTAAACGAAATCTTTAACTACCTACATCCGAAATTTCATAATGATTGATTCTGTAGGTTTTGCGCAACGCGATAACAAACATTGATTTTGAATTTCATTTTTATAGATATAAGGAAGGATATAAAGGAAGGAAAGGAAGGAAGGATATAAAATATATTTTTCGAACAAACATAACCACTCTCTCTACTGAATAGA
The DNA here is from genome assembly GCA_030710605.1 of Cordylochernes scorpioides. NCBI lineage: Eukaryota > Metazoa > Arthropoda > Arachnida > Pseudoscorpiones > Chernetidae > Cordylochernes > Cordylochernes scorpioides. The sequence goes on along the minus strand of CP092873.1, from coordinate 41,620,877 downwards.
TTTTTAAAAAGATATATATAAATAAAAATATTTAGAGATATACTACATGATCTTAGCCAAAAGGCCAAGGAACGATATTTTATATATAGAGATGACCTGGCTTCGTGTGTCTTTTGCTCGAGTGAATGTTTCGCTGGTAGAATTTTGTTCCTGCCTACTAAAAATTATTATCTGGCTCCGCTCATGGATTGCTTTAGTGAATATTCCCTAAATAATTTTGTTTATGTCAATCAAGCATGATACGGCAATATTGTCATTATCATTTCTGACTAAAAAATATTGTTGCTCAGTACTTGGTTAATTATAATTTTTCTTGGTTGAAGTGCGACAAAAAACCTCTTCCAGATTTAACTCTCTGTCCTGTTCAAATTTCTGCGAGATAAGTTACATATTGAGGGCGTGCATAGCCGACAAACATATATATATGTTGTAAAACGAAAATTGCAATTATACCGCGAATGTTTCTTCTAAACAAAAATCGAAATTTATTCTAAAGAGAAATAGCGATTATCTCCAACTCCAAGGATGAAGCATGATAGGATGAACCGTGAAGAGTAAAAACAAACGGAAAAATAAAAGTGTCCAGGGATGGGAATCGAACCCACAGTGTTCCGCTTACCGGGCAGATGCCATGTCCACTAGGCTACCCTGGACATATTTTTCCGTTCGTAAATATTATATAAAGTAATTTAAAATAATATAACGCGGGGGGCTGATGATTGTAAAACGAAAATTGCAATTATACCGCGAATGTTTCTTCTAAACAAAAATCGAAATTTATTCTAAAGAGAAATAGCGATTATGTCCAACTCCAAGGATGAAGCATGATAGGATGAACCGTGAAGAGTAATGACAAACGGAAAAATAAAAGTGTCCAGGGATCCTAGTGGACATGGCATCTACCCGGTAAGCGGAACACTGTGGGTTCGATTCCCATCCCTTGACACTTTTATTTTTCCGTTTGTCATTACTCTTCACGGTTCATCCTATCATGCTTCATCCTTGGAGTTGGAGATAATCGCTATTTCTCTTCAGAAAAAATTTCGATTTTTGTTTAGAAGAAACATTCGCAGTATAATTGCAATTTTCGTTTTACAATCATCAGCCCCGCGTTATATTATTTTAAATTACTTTATATAATATTTACGAACGGAAAAATATGTCCAGGGTAGCCTAGTGGACATGGCATCTGCCCGGTAAGCGGAACACTGTGGGTTCGATTCCCATCCCTGGACACTTTTATTTTTCCGTTTGTCCTTACTCTTCACGGTTCATCCTATCATGCTTCATCCTTGGAGTTGGAGATAATCGCTATTTCTCTTTAGAATAAATTTCGATTTTTGTTTAGAAGAAACATTCGCGGTATAATTGCAATTTTCGTTTTACAATCATTAGCCGCGTTATATTATTTAAAATTACTTTATATGTTATATATTATATATATATATGTTCCCGGCGTCGCCCGATTTTTACCCGATTAAAAGTTTGCCTAACAAACATTTGTTAAAACGATTCTAGCAAACATCCAATCCCTACTGAATCTATACTTGTCTATACTCTCGATAATTTGAACATTTTTCCGGTCCCTTAAAAAATACTCGATAAGTTGAAAAAAATCAGTATTAATTGGTCGACTCGGTAATTTGAAATTGAAGGAATAGTATCTTGCCACAAACGAAGATTTGTAAATAACTGTATTTAGCGAATATACCCAGCTTCGCCCGGTTTTTATCCGAGTAAAAGTTTGCCTAACGAACATTTGTTAAAACGATTCTAGAAAACATCCAATCCACCTATATATTGATTTATAAACGTATATAAATATAAATATTGTTATATGCGTTTAAATATATTTTCAAACACATAATGTTTTAAAAACATTTATTATATTAAAAAAAATATTGTCACTTTTGTGAATTCGTTATTAATTATTTCTTTTTTTTTCTCAATGAATTATATATATTAATTTAAAAATTCTTTCCTAGTAAAATAGTAAATAACTTCCTAAAGTTTCACGGCGATTGGATAATCTTACTTTTTAAAAACATTCATCGTGTAAACAAAATAACAAACTACGTGTAAAATTATTAACCAATCAAATTCATTTATCGTTGCGACCAGTGCGGCGCCAAACGGTAAAGGATGGAACTAACGCTTTTTGGTTTTACATTTTAAAAAAAGCACATTAACCTTTTCAGTTTTTTGAATAGCCTATATGTTAAACGAAATCTTCAGCTACCTACATGCAAAATTTCATAATGATTTATTCTGTAGATTTTGTGCAACGCGATAACAAACATCGATTTTGGATTTTATTTTTATAGATATAAGGATATATATATGTAATATTGTTGCAAATGTGCCGACGAATAGATGAACTGGAAGTCGTGTACGTGAGACGAGTGTTGGTGTTCTTCCCGCACGCGGACAACAAGAAGCAGAGGCAGGGCTAGATGTTAACACCGAGAGTGATCGGGAACAGCCCACGGGACAGAGGTAGAGGCCATGACACAAACTTGGATGCTTATCCCCGAGACATGGAGGGAGAGACTGTGTGAGAGACAGGCTGAAGCGGACTGTCCGATGGCCACCCTCTAGAACATCTGCTGACCCCCTGCCAAAACTTGTCCTGTTTTCAGGGGTCGTCTCTGAAGAGTCCCTGGGGGCCTCACATGGGCTTTGGCATTTTCCTCCTCTCTCCCCAGCTGTCCCCAGCTGACCGCTCTTTGGATTTTTATTTTGACGTCAACATTTTTAGTGTTACATACAAATAGGGGTTTACAGGCATTATCAATAAAGATATAGCATATATACAAAATATGGGGGTGGTAGCAAATAGAAACGGTGTATATTTTAATAGATGGTAGAATATTTTAAGGCATCGGTTCTAACTAATTGGAAGATATGTGACATATACTAAAAGTGTCGGGGGGGAGAAGTCCGACCACACCTCCCTGCGGTCCCCCCTGGACCCTTGGAATATTCGACAAAATTCTGGTTCGTCTCCAAGGTGACTAACGTGGCAACGGCACCCATTTTCCAATGAAGAGCAAAACCGATATCTCCAGAAATGCTACCGCGTCCGGGGTAACCGCCGCGTCAGGAGCTGCAGGTCGAGCTCATGATGAGAAATCTACTACGAGGACACAATTCAATCTACTACAACTCAATATAAATGGTACCCAGAGGAAAATAAAGAGCTGACTTGTCTTCTCTGTGACAACAATGACATATTAATTGTCCTCAGGAGACAAAATTGAATCACAATCTGAGATTCAATATCAAAGATTATACAACACTACGAAAGGACAGACCGGGAAAATTTGGAGGAGGACTTGCCGTTTTGATTAAAACACCAGAAATCAAATTTAAGGAAATCGCCTATAATCAGAGTAAGCCTGCAGAAAGCACGACAGAAGCTCAGGCAATAGAAATCTACCTCCCAGAAAAAACAATAACAATCATAAATGTTTATCACGCCGATAACACTAGCATCAATACAGGCCTGATAGAGATATTAAGTGAAGCGTCTTCGGATATCACAATCATACTTGGCGATTTTAACGCCAAAAGTCCAACTTGGGGATCACCTGTCCAGGATAACAAAGGTCAGCAGGTTGAGGACATGCTAACCGACCTCGACCTTACACCGTTAAATAATGGAGAGAACACCACAGGCACAGAATCCGCAATAGACATCACAGCGATAAATTACAACATCGCACCCACAACACAATGGAAAATCCTGAAAAGTGCAATCAGTGAACACAGACCAATTTTAACAACCCTAAACTTCAAAATTGAGAATGTCCAACAAAATAAAAGAACATGGAACTTTAGGAAAGCCGACTGGAAAAAATTCACAGAAAAGCTCGAAGAACTGTGCAACGAAGAATCAAATTACAGAACGCTTGACAAAAACTTGGAAAAATTCTCTTCGAACATATCCAAAGCTGCAAAAGCATCGATACCTAGAGGCAGACGTAAAGACCTGTGGATACCTTTCTGGAAGGACCACAACATCGAGGCAATGATTACAGAGAGAGACAATTTCAATGAACTTCTCAAAACAAAAATAAACAGAAGAAAACAGAAAGAAAGTCATTGAAATTAGTCACAAAATAGAACAAGTAATTTGGATATGCAAACAAGAAAAATGGGCAGAATTCTGCGAAAAAATGGATCCAAGAAAGGACAGCCAACACTGGAATATATTTAGAGTGTTAGAAAACAATCAAAACCAACACCAATCCTCCAATACTCTAACCGATATGAATAGAACAGCGAGAACGAACAAACAGATGGCTGACATAATTGCTGAATATCTTTCGAGCACTTCTAGACTCAACTACACGAATGAAGACAGGACTCTAAAAAATAATATAAACAAGTTAGTTAAACAAGCAAGAAATTACCATCAACAATATATTTTTTCGAGAGAGAGAGACTTCACACTGAATTAGCTAAACTCATCAATAGAAAAGTTAGATCCCAAGAGGTCACCAGGAGATGATCTAATCTTTGGTCAAATGATTAAACACTTTGGAGACAAAGCTAAAAATCAACTCCTACGAATACTGAACATTTCATGGCAAACTGGTAAACTAACAAAGAATTGGAAGATATCAATTATAGTACCAATACTGACACTAAACAAAGATGCCAAGGATTGCAAGAACTATCGGCCAATTGCTCTCAACAGCATACTTTGTAAAATAACAGAACGAATCATCCACTCTAGGTTCATAGTCTGGCTCACTAACAATAATAAAATAAACTTCTACCAAACTGCCTATAGATCCAGACATTGTACAACTGATCAACTGTTCTACTTCTGCCAATCAATAATAGATTCTTTCCAGGAAAAACCAACAAAGAAGACAACGGCCGTATTCCTGGATATGACTTCAGCTTTTGATCGAGTGTGGAGGGAGAAATTACTTGAAATGCTGCACAACATCGGAGTAAGAGGAAAAGCCTTAATCTGGATTGCAGACTTCTTAAGGGAAAGAAGGATAAAGGTTCGGGTTAATGGAGCATTTTCCAAGAACAGAAGAACATGGGCTGGTGTACCTCAGGGATCTGTGCTCAGTCCTCTACTCTTCCTGCTATATATTAACGACATCCATCCTTACCTCACTGAAGACACAAAGGTTGCCTGTTATGCAGATGATATAGCCATATGGCACACAAGTAGCAGTATAGAAAAATCAGAAAAAATACTTAACACATCAATGAGAGGACTGGAGAAGTGGGCAATGGAACTCAAAATGACCATAAACCCAATAAAAACAAACCTATGCGTCTTCTCCACTGACAGGAAAAACAGGCATAAATTTAATCCCAAAATAAGCATAAACAACCAAATAATTGATAAAATTAGAAATCCAAAATACCTAGGTGTGATACTTGATGAGGAATTGCGATTTACAGAACACATAATTAGCACCTCAAATAGAGCTACCAGAAAACTAAATATTCTGAGAAGGTTATGTGGAACAAATTGGGGAGCAAAACCCAAAACCCTCAGAACAACATACACCACCTTAATAAGGCCAATAATGGAATATGCAACACCTGTCTGGGCTCCCTCAAGCTCATCACTAAAAGGAAGACTAGACAGTGTTCAAGCAAAAGCGGCCAAAATAATCACTGGTGCTGTTTCTTCCACCAACAATGAGAAAATTCAAAGAGAATGTGGCCTAGACCTACTCGAAAGCAGAAGACAATTAAAAACAATAAAATTCACAAATAGCCTAAAATGTAAAAAACCGAACACATATCCCATAGAACCTATTTAAACTGGACACAAAAAGAAAGACTTAAAAGATCTTCAACACTTCAGTACGACAACAATATTAGAAAAGGCATATAAACATGAAACACAGTGACTTTCAAATTCAAGAAGAACCAACATTTCCTACCCCATTACCATCAAATATAATCATTATTCTCAACCTGAACGAACCCTGCAATAAAAAAAGAGAACAAAATCATACTTAAAAAGAAAGGACTTGACACAATTGATTTATATGATCAGAGAAATTATTTATTAGCATACACAGATGGATCAGACCTTACCCTGAGTAATGGAGGGGCCGAAATTAACATAATACTCCAAGATGGAACACACATCAAAATCAAAGAAGGAGCAGGAAAGATTTCGTCAAACTACACTTGTGAACTGACAGCTATCTGGAAAGTCCTTGATGTATGCCTGAACCAACCATCCCTGCATCAAGCAGAAGGAATCATAATATACAGCGACTCCAGATCCGCTCTAGAAGCAATTCAGAAGGGCAATACTAGAATCACGCAGAAAATACACTCATTACTTACCCAACTGGAAACATTGGAGAAGAACTGCATTCTACAATGGATTCCTGCCCATGTTGGGATCGAGGGTAATGAAATGGCAGATGAATTGGCAAAGGAAGCCAGAAAGCTGAGCCAAAGGAAAGAACAAATGTCAGTATTTGACACTGATGCTTTGGCAAAATACAAGATAATCAAACAAAAAATAAAAAAAGATCAAATATGTGAAATAAACTCAGAGAGAAAACTGACAAAAACTATAACAAGACTTAGAACAAAACACTATAAAGGAATGACAATACATCCAGATGGCACAAGAACTTATAAAGCATGCAACAACTGTCCTGGTGTGGAAGTAACACCTACTCACATATTCTCATGCCCAGCAATGAGCGCAGCCTTGCAAAAAATTGACTTAGACCCAGAGCAGCAGCTTTACACACCCAAGATAGTGGATATTGCTGCTGCTGTGATGGAGATGCATGGAGACATCTGAGACTCTTCTTTGGACACGACAACAACAACAACAACTAAAAGTGTCATTTTTATACAGTTTTAAAATATACATATATATATATGTTATATTAAAATATTATTCTATTCAAAATTATATTTCATAGATCCAAATACTCTGTTAAATCGACCGCCAGAGGTCACTCTTCCCCTATAAAAACTCGTTTTTGTTTTATCCCAATGGCCGGCTCAAATCTTTTGTACATTATGTAAATAAGTTTATTTCTTTTATTCTTACGCCTTAAGCCAGGCAGTACTTATACCAAATTATGTTTTATATATATATTAAATTAGCTCAAATAAAGCAATTAGTGATCTGAACTATTTTTAGCATTATTGCCACGACTGCAAAACACTATCGTAAAATACTCATGGATACCAGAATCAAGCAACAGCTAATAATTCTATAAAAATTAATTCTCAAAACAACAGAAAATCTCATTCATGTTTATTTATAACATATATATATGTTATATAAAATAAAAGAGATTTGATATTCTGCTTGATTTTGGAATATCTTGGGATCATACTATGTTAATGCAGTCGTGGTTGAAATAATAATCTTAAAAATATAAAGGAATGTATAAAAGACATAATTTGGTAAAAGTACTGCTTGGCTTGAGGCGTAAGAATAAAAAATGAAAAGCTTATTTACATAATGTACAAATGTACATTTGGGATAGAGAAAATATCTTTATTTTACGGGGCTGCTAACCAAATTGAAAATACATTTGGGATAAAACAACAACGAGTTTTTATAGGGCAAAGAGTGACCTCTGGCGGTCGATTTAGCAGAGTATTTGAATTTATGAAATTATATAATTTAAAATAAAATAATATTTTTATATAACATATATATATTATGAACAGAATAAATTTTGTAAATATATATATATGTACATATACAATGTTGTACATAGGAATATTTTACATAGAAACACCAAACCTGATGTAACTTGAAAATAACACTCAATAAAGATACCACCGGAAAAGAAGGGCACGGCACACAGTAAGGTCTAATAACGGGTCATAGATAAGTCAAAGTAACTCAGGGAGGACAGGACATTTCAGTCTTGTTTGGATATGGACTCCAAAATGGTCCGCGCTCTCTGACGTTACCAAACTACAAACTTCCACAATCCTTACATCGAGCATTTACACGACAGCAGGAATACATCCCAAGATGAAGTCACCTTACCGAGTTTCATCAACTGTGAGTTTTTAAATCTTTTCATTTTCACCTCAGGCTCACAAGTTTATTCATCTTAGTTAATAAATTTTGACCTTATTTTATTTCCAATTTAACCCACCACCATTCTAAATTACCACCTAAGACTTCAGTTTACTTGTTGTACATTATGAAACGGGTTAGATTTTGGATAAAAACAACGAATTTACGTGACACAATTCAAAATACATTTTTTCACATACTCGTATGTCACAGCGCAACCCAACAAAACTATTTTTCTTCATTTTTGCCAGGCCACAGACGCCTTATTTATCTCTAAAACATTTTTTTCTCACCCGAAAGCATGTAAATGTCGAAAGTCACATCTTTCAAGGCATACCTAACCTAACATAATTGTAGACAATATCTTTATTTAATCAAAATCAACGCCGAATCATTTTCCATGCCATTAATATATGGAGCAAAACATAACAAGATAATCGGAGGGTTTCTCAACTAGATTTATCCCCATGTAACCATAGTCTGCCAAACATATTCAATGCCAACTCCTGTCATTTTTCTTTATACGTCCCAGCCATTCGTACAATTAAATACAGATATATTCAACGTTGATCGTTTTAAATCAACATCAAATAGCGACCATAAATTTTGAAAATGAACTTACCAAATATATTTCTTACAAACACAAAAACGCCAAACAGGCTCTACATTTAATGCAAAGTGAGTTTTCTCTCTTCCAAAAATAATAATCAAACATCAGCCCCTCCCTACCGCAGGAAGCGGTCCTAAAACTGGACATCTTCCACTTCGGGCTACGCTCCTGTTTCCCGTTTGGACACGGCGTATCTTCTCCAGGAAGTACAGTAGAACCTCCATGAGAGGACACTCGTGCTAGAAGACACATTTCTACAGTAAAACATACTCCATGAGAGGACACTCGAGCTAGAGGACACCTTTCTACAGTGGAACATACTCCATGAGAGGACACTCGTGCTAGAGGACACCTCTCTACAAAGGACAGTTTTCACTTTCAAAATTACCATTTTTACAATTTAGCAACTCTCCGGTAAGAGGACATCTCTCCCTAAAGGACACTTTGCCTCTGCAATTAGGTTGTCTGTACAGGGAGATTCTACTGTTTGTAAAAACAACCAAAGCCATTTGATCCTCTCAAAACTTCCCATCTACTCCAATACACATAGTATTCTTCATTCTATTATAAACATTTACAGCATTACCAACTAATCATTAGACTTAAAGATATTAGAATTAACAAATCAACCATATATAGCATTTTGATACTGTGTAATTTCTAAATTTTATGTTTTAAAAAATATGTTTATATTTTATGCACATTTTAAAAATTTAATCTGCTTAATATTTTGTGTAAAAATTTCCTGAAACGAACTGTAGAACTAAAAAAACCTTATAATATTTGTGTATCTTCCTATATAGATATTATAATTGTCAAATTTTACACCTTAACCATTTTTCATCTTTAAATATTATGTTATGCCCAATTTTTATGAATGTCTATTCAAACCCTATTTTTACCCTTTTTTTTTGCATAAACTATTTTTATATATCATTATATAACCTAATATTCTATATACAGTTACAAGCGTCATCAATTCTTCAGTTTTCATCTCTGTCACCGTTTGCTTTTTTTTTGGAATGGCGCTCTCCTATTGGTTGGCTACGATCACGCCACCTTTGACCCCCCCCCCCCCATCATGCCCCCCCACTCGCTTTTTCGTTTTTGTAACTATTGTGTTGGAGCGGGTCGCTCCTTAAATAAATGCATATATTAGTTAATAACCAAATGTAATCCTCTCTTTCTTTTTCCCAGTAAGAGACGCCTACGGAAGCCAACAGTACATAGACAGATAAAGCACATAGGCTATAGTTATTAACTAACATATGCATTTATTTAAGGCGTCAATTTATTTTTTATTATTTATTTATTTTTTGCTTATCCCTAGTACACGTGGTACAGGCCATGATAATCATGGTGGGTAGTTAGCGACTGCTTTTTACTGCAAGCGCACCACATGTCTACACATGTGAAAGCAGTTCGACTTTGCACTTACAAATGTGCCAGAGCCCCGTTTGGTTACTTGCACTCGCTGGTGGGGTTGGACTTTTGCAAGAATCGGGGGGCCATTGGAGCATTTTTTTTTAAACAGAAAAAAGTGTCCAATGCGGGGATCGAACCCGGGTCGTAGTGGTCGTAAACCAAACGGTTTACCCAGCCTTCCACCGACCCATCGGGTAAAACACGGGCGTTGCCCGGTTCATTCGGCTAGTAAACTATATGCGTCAACCACGAAAAAGAACAAGTAAATAGTCATGTATTTTTGACAAATTATTCAAACACTGACTCCTTTTTTCTCCTCACTTATTTTCGATTTTTTTAAAATATACATCCATGCCATATAAGAACCACATTAACAACTCTTGGCTATCTTTTCTATTTTTAAACATTATCACTCACCTTGCATTAGTAAATCATTCCTGTGCATACCACTACTAAACCCTTTCCCCTCAAATTTGTACCTTGAAACTGATCGAATCACGCAGTGTATCATTTCTCAAATTTGCGTAAATCAGAATTATCCAGGTATTTTTTCGCTCAACATCCTACCCATGGAGTGCCACCAACCCCATTGGCCCAAAGCGAACTTTTTTTTTAATCACTCGACCCTCCTGGCATGACAAGTCGTAATCACCCAGATTTCAACAGCGCGGTGATCAAACTCCACCATGATCAAGCCTTCAATTTTCCGTGTATCCTCATCTTATTAAATTCTCAACGCTATTGAATAAAGCAACGCTCTTTTAACACTTTGAAAACCTAACTTAGCGAGATTGTCGATGTTCGGCAAAATAATATTTTTTTTTTATTTTCCAAATTCAAACTATGTATATACGCATTCGCCCTCAGTGTACCTTATCCCCACATTTGGGTTTGAGAAGTCTGACAAGATACCTTTTATTTTTCTCACGGACCGGTTCGATAATCAAAGCCCACTTTTTTTTAACACTTTTTCTCTCACACTCGGGCACTTCACTTTTCAATTTTTTCATCACCTTCATCACTGCTCACCATGGTTCAATCAATTTTATTTCGGATAAACATCTCAATCTTCGCTAACGACTATCTTCCAACTTTAGACACTTTCATTTTAATGTGTGTTTTCTCTAATTATAAAAAATCGTCCGCGAAGAAATAAAGTGAGTATTAGGTTCTCCTTAGGAGAAAATGGTAAACGAGGAGATCGGAAGAACCCTCATACCAATATAAAAACCTAAGAGACGTCCTCTCTAAAGGATTCACTAGACCATTTCTGAATCCTAGCTATGTGGAATAACCTAGAACTCCCTCTCCTAGACCTTATTAACGAAATCAATGAGGAAAACACGACACAAATGGTGGATATATAATGGGAAACTAAATTGTTTCATTGCGAGCGCGCGAACACCCTGGCCGCGTCGTCTGCTACTGCCATGGTAGGAAAAGACAAAACGAGAATTGAAATGCACATTTCCTAAAGAGAGAAGAGCCTAATGTATTTTAAAACTGTCGTAAGAAATTTCACCAGTATAGTGACGAATCTTCAAGATAAAATTTCGCCCATTATTGAAGCCATTTCTCTTACACCGACAACCATCGTCACCTGCTTGTAGATACACTAGGTCACCTTGTCGTTCAAGTCAGGAAAACTACAGAATGAGACCTATTTTGGGGGTTAGGCTGCAACATTAGGAAATGTCCCTTGTCGACTACAGTCAAAATAATAAAAAAATACTCCTCTGCAGATGATAAAGCTCTAATGAAAATAACTTGTTAAAGATGCCATCAAGACCAGGAAAACCTTATTTCGGGTAAAACTGGGCGAAGCCGGGAACATATATATGTTTGTCGGCTATGCACACCCTCAATATGTAACTAATCTCGCTGAAATTTGAACAGGACAGAGAGTTATATCTGGAAGAGTTTTTTGTCGCGCTTTAACCAATAAAAATTATAATTATCCAGGTACTGATCGGCAATATATTTTTAGTCAGAAATGATGACAATATTGCTGCATCATGCTTGATTGACACAAACAAAATTATTTAGGAGAATATTCACTAAGACAGACCACGGGCGAAGCCAGATAATAATTTTTAGTAGGCAGGAACAAAATGCTGCCAGCGAAACATTTAATCGAGCAGAAGACACACAAAGCCAGGTAATCTCTCTATATATATAAAATATCGTTTCTCGGCCTTTTGGCTAAGATCATGTAGTATAGCTCTAGATATTTATATTTATATATATTAGTAAATTAAATTTTATTGCCCTCTATCGTTAAAATTTTACACAAATAAATTTATTTGTGTAAAATTTATATATATATTTTTGAAAATCTATTCAGTAGAGAGAGAGAGTGGATATATTTGCACGAAAAATATATTTTATATATTATATAAATATATAAGGTAACGAATATTATTATTATAAAATTCTATGTGTTCCGGACTATTATCAATAATATTCGTTAGGCAAACTTTCACTCGGATAAAACCCAGGCGAAGCCGGGTACACATCCGCTAGTGAATTTATAAGAATAAAATATTTGATATTTATACGAGGTGTGTTCAAAAAGAATCGCGAATTTTGAATTTTCGCGGGTTACCTATATTCGAATTTCGATCTTTTTGTGGCTTTATGTTGGTACTCATGTCTCTCACTTATGCCGACAAGCTCGGCCATTTTGAATGTTCACTTAATTGTTGACAGCTGCTTTGCTTGCTGGTGTTTTGGATCGTCTTCGATTTTTACCTATTAAAAAATGGATCAGAGAACCTGTATCAAAATTTGTGTGAAAAACGAAATTAAGTGCGCGGATGCATTCCGAATGTTGACTGTGGCATACGGTGAAGCTACCTTGGACCGAAGCAACGTTTATCGGTGGTACAAAATGTTCTCAGAAGGCCGAGAAGATATGAACGACGAAGTGCGTGCCGGACGCCCGAGCACTTCAACAACAGACGAAAAAATTAATGAAGTGGAGAAAATGATATTGGCCAATCGTCGAATCACCGTTAGAGAAGTTGCTGAGGACCTAAACATATCGATTGGCTCGTGCCATTCGATTTTTATCAATGATTTGGGCATGAGATGGGTCGCCGCGAAATTCGTACCAAAATTGCTCAATTGCGACCAAAAAAAAACAGCATCGCATGAACATTGCTAATGAGATGTTGGACTCTGTCAGCGACGACCCAAATTTGCTCCAGAGGGTCATAACTGGTGACGAAGCGTGGGTTTATGGTTATGACGTGGAAACCAAAGCTCAATCATCTCAATGGAAGCTGCCGCACGAACCAAGACCGAAAAAAGCGCGCCATGTTCGGGCGAATGTGAAAGATTTGCTGACAGTTTTCTTCGATTGCAGGGACGTGGTGCATCATGAGTTCTTGCCACAGGGTAGAGCGGCCAATAAGGAATATTACCTGCAAGTTATGCGCAATTTGCGCGAAGCAATCCGCCAGAAACGCCCGGATTTGTGGAAGAACAAAAATTGGCTTTTGCACCACGATAACGCCCCTGCTCACACATCGTTGTTTGTGCGCGACCTTTTGGCCAAAAACAACACACTAATGATGCCGCAGCCACCGTATTCCCCAGATCTGGTCCCCTGTGACTTTTTCTTGTTCCCTAAACTGAAGAGGCCCATGAAAGGACGACGTTACGCTACGCTTGAAGAGATAAAGACGGCATTGAAGGAGGAGCTGAAAAATATTTTTAAAAATGATTTTTTGAAGTGCTTCGAAGATTGGAAAAACCGTTGGCACAAGTGTATAATATCTCATGGGGATTACTTTGAAGGGGACAAAATAGGTATTCATGAATGAATAAATAATTTTTGAAAAAACACAAAGGTCGCGATACCTTTTGAACACACCTCGTTAAGTTTGCCTGAGCTTAGGAGTTTTTAAAAGTATTTGAATTTCATTCACGGCCACTAAATCTAAAAATAAACATTTAAATATAATAATCCTGGAATGCACGCGCAGAGATAAAATTAACCTGTTATATTTTCAAAGGTGTTTATTAAAAAGGCAAGCGGGGCCAATAATAAAAAAACTTTCGAAAACTTCCTAATTCACAGGTTACGTCGTCTACCATCTTTATTATTATTATTTTTTTTTTGCAGTTTAACGAGTAATATATATATTAAAGGGTAAAAATAATCGGTGCGCGAAACAGCGTATGTCTTTTTAGTGTATATTTTAATAACAAAATAAATCTTAGATAAAGGATTTTAACCAAACGGTCCAGAATTCATGCCTTGCTCGTCTGTCTTTTCTGGATAGTTGGCATTGTGCGCTCTAGGAACTTAGGATTTATAATCTTAGATAACAATCAACAAAATAATTTAAAAACTAGAGGGATTACTCTGCAAGATTCATTAGAATGTATACTCCGTACATTCCTCGACAGGTCTGTAGGTGGCACGAAATTATATATTCAGCCAAGAACCAATTAGGAAAAGTGGATACGATACGTTTCAAATCTTGGCTAGTTTTAAGCCGCAAGGATCCAAGAGGAGGATTTCTTTCTCCGCGAAATAAAATTCGAATAGAAAAAAGTAAAATTGGAGTCAGATATTGAACACGTATCGGAATAACACCATTGATACAGTAATACTATACCCTCAAACGGTAATTAATGAGCAAGCCATTATATTTCACCTTCACATAAATTTTAATACTTTTTGATAAAAATGAATTGTCTTCCTTCGACTACCTATTACCTTCAATCGGATCTCGGCGCCACCAAGGATACAATAGTGTGACAATATATTTTATTATCATGAAATTAACACGGTTCATATGTGACAGACAAATTCGTGAATATATTCAATCATAAATACAACATCTGTTTTAATAAAAAAACTTGTTATATAGATTTTCTTTGATATATAATAATTATACATCCGATTTCAGGTATATTAAAATATACAAGTATCAGAGAGTCATCAATCAATTCTTAATTCTGTCACCGTTTGCTTTTGTGAATGGAATAAATACCCAAATATGGCCATTTCTTATAAGCATCGGTAGTTCAGTGGTAAAATGCTCGCCTGCCACGCGGGCGTCCCGAGTTCGATTCCCGGCCGATGCATTTTTTTTTTTTTTACAATTTTTAAAACTAATTTATATATTATACAAGAATGACATCCACGGCGCCAATTTATAATTGTAACGAATAGTATTTGAATAAAAGCATTTAATCGGGTAAAACCCGGGCGTTGCCCGGGTCATTCGGCTAGTATTTATATATTTATATACAACATAAAGTTGCGGCGCATCTGTTAAAAGAATTTAAACTATATATTATAGACGCGTATGGTTATTTTTAAAATTAAATTGTTTTCTACTGCCCCCCCTTACTGCAATGGAGAATTAATGGGAGAGAACTAGTTCATCAGTGCAACTCTCACATTAAATTATTATTGCAGTAAGGACAACAGAAAATGGTTTCATTTAAAAAATAATCATACGCGTCTATAATAGTTTTAATTTCATGGCAGATGGCGTGCTAATGCAAATCATATTATATTTAATATTAAAACTTCAAAATCCATATTGAATTAAACTGCTTTTAAAAGGTATTCGGAATTATGACGTATGTTTTTCTAAGTATTTTATTCAATATGGTCTATGATGATAAAATTGAATAAATTGCTAGAGAAGGAACTAACTGACAGCTGTTCGTTTTCCTACTAAAACCCGCTCAGAATATTGAAATAAATACTGTTGTCAAAAATGTCTGTGAAAGAGAGAGAGTTAGGTGAAAAAGGAATTCAATATCGTGTTCCCAGCCTCAGGCAGAGGGACAAAAAATTGCAGTTTAACATCTATATTAAAATGACATGTACATTTTAACACGTTTTTCTCTGATTCATTGGCTGCTTTGTTTATCTCTATATATTTTATATATATGTATATATATTTTTTCAATCAAAAAAATATATATATTTTAATTAAAAAGGCATATATTGGATCAAAATATCATTTATTTTACCAATATTTCAGTTGGCTGAACGCCAACCTTTATCAATATATGAAGTTAAATATTTGTAAAATAAATGATATTTTGATCCAATATATATTCCTTTCTAATTAAAGATTTATTATAATGGATTACTCTATTCTCAAAATAGGCAATGTTTCACCTGTGATCCTGTATAAGGTTACAGTGCTTTGTCACAATTGTAGGGTTATTGGGTTGAAAAGTTGTTGAAGAAAAGGTGGTTCATTAATATGATTGAAAGGGGTGAAATGGAGAGCCATGCGATAAGTAGAATTGTTGTAGCGACAGTTGGTGATCTGACTTGACTTAAAATCAAAGGTTGATTGTGGTCCGCTAGAGCAAAAAAAAATTGAGAGTTGTGAACGCTTTATGCATGCGTTGGTGATTGTGCTCTACGGATGATTGAAATGACTTTTGAAACGTGTTCAAGCCAGAAGTTGGGATTTTTAATATATATACACACATTTACATATATTTATCATTTTATAATCTTATTTACCCTATTTTTATAATATGATACAATACCGCGCCATCTGTTATGAGAATTTGAAACTATTATAGACGCGTATGATTCTTTTAAAAACAATTTTCTACTGTTCTTTCTGCAATGAAAATTATTTAATTTTCAAAAGAAGCATACGCATCTATAATAGTTTCGAATTTTTATTCCTATTGTGATGTTCCTCTTCGATTAAATAAATAAATATGCTTTCCGATTTAAGAAACAAATTTTAATTATATTTCTTTCTAATGTTAAACATACACTTTTTAATATATGCATAACAACAACAACAATTACAGTGCTGCCATATCCAAACATTAAAAAAATAAATTGATTAAACAGAGTATTTTATAATATTATTATAAGGCATATATTACAACTTCCCCGACTTCAACCCTCCTGGGATGTCGATGCAGATAAGGTTGGATATTGGAGATGTGAGCCGTTCTTGGATTTTTTTTATCACCAGACTCATATTCAACATATTTGGGGTGGCCATCCATTTTGGTTACCCTTGTCACTCGATGCGGACCAGATAGCTTTCATTCCTTTCCAACCTTCTGGTGTCTTACCAGAATATAATCGTCGATACTCATCTCTGGTGGCAGGGCCTTTTTACGACTGTTAAAATAAAACTTTGTTCTTTGTCGGTAGAGGTTTTGCTCAATTTGACTTTTTTCTGTTTCATAAAGGGGACAGTGAAGATTAAGTTCTTTAACGGCAGGTAAAACAGGGGAAGTTTTTGTAAGTTTGAATAAAGGGGATCAACCCAGGTAGGAATTGTAGGATCTATTATGGTAGCGTACGCCGCTTCTAAGGCATTACTAGACACCTACTGCCACTTCAAAATTGAAAGTATTCCTTTCAACCATAAACTTACATCACTACAAAATCAAAACATATCTTGTCACATTTATCCTTTTCACCTTCTATAGCTACTACACATACGCCTCGCATCATTATATCACCTTTCTTTTTTTTGCCAACCATCACACGGGCGTATTCACCTTCACCACCACGGTCGCCATATCGGCTTCCACATCGACAAGCAAAAGCTGCAGCTATAGTATCATTGTCCAACTTGTCCCAACATTATATAAGGACAATTTAACATGTTAATCACCAACGCCGGCATCTATACACCGATGTCAATATATGTATAGTTAGAGATAGTCTAGGCCACAGGGGTCGGCAAACTGCGGCTCTTTGGATGTGAAGCTGCGGCTCTTTATATAGTTACATACCAACAGGACTGCAAGGCGAAATGGACACAGGACTAGAGAAGGCCCATTTTCCTAACTTCATCACTTCGACGGAATACCCGCTCTACTCACCCGTTATCAACCCGATAGATTACAGCTTGTGGTGCATTTTGCCTTCCAGGACTTGTGCTACACTTCACAAAAGTTCGAAGACACTGCTGATTTTTGCGGTGTTCGACGATGGCCGACGTACCGGGAGCCTCAGCGGACCAGCTCCTGTCGTTTTGGTGGTTGTGCGCCTGTTCGAGGGTGAACAGCTTCTAAAGCGTAAAAAGGATACGCTCCCATCGCTGACCAGTGGTCCGTTGCTTGAGTTGGCGAAATTTCTCAATCCAAACGTGCTTGTTATCTTACGTGAGGGGCTAAACATTTTAGTGCTTTTACGCCTTGAGGTTGAGTTTTTTTTTTTCGCTATTCAATATACCTACGACTTGTTTATGCCGGTCCCACGCGCCATTTTTCTCATGTACACTCTCGAATTTCGTTGAAGTCGCTTTTGATGATCTTAGGTTTGACGGTGCGCTTTATTCTTTTTCCGGCATGGTCGCCTTAATGGCCAAACTCATTGAAGCGATAAATGGCCTTGGACACAGTTTGTTGAGGCACTTTGAAAAGCTCAACAATTTAACATTGACGTTTCCCTTGACGGAACAGCTCAATAATTGTACTATGCTGTACAATATTGTAATGAATTAATTCAAGTTTTGTCGGATTCTCCAGATTTTATGTACCATTAGGTTAAGTTTCGACTTTGAGATAACTTATTTTGTCGTGTTTTTAGAATGTCAAACAAGCATAGTGCAATAAAGCGTAAAGTTAACAGATTTTGGCTTTCATCAGGCTAGAAAATTCCATACGTTATGTCAGATTTTGGAGGCAATTCTTATATTTGCAAGCGGCTCCACGCTCATGGTAGGTCACTAATGTACAAAGTTTCAATGAATATCATAAATATTTATGTATCGTATTTTACATGTTGTAATATACAATGTTGCAATTATATTGCATGGGTTTTTAATTTGAAAAAATATGATGTTATAACTTTATCATCGATTTGAGTATGCTAATTTTAAGAGAAAGTATTCTAGCGTATATATGTTATTCCTCTTTTTATCAGAGAGATGACCTTTCTTTTTATGTAGCAATATCTTCCCGGAAAAATATCCATTGCGACAATATTAATGGTTGTGTCTGAATTTAGTACTGAGAAAGAATTTTAGAAAGTATGAGACACATGTAAAATGTTAATAAGAATTTATACCTAGGAACTCTTTAACATTTCCACGCCGTTTTGCCTGGAGAGGATTGAGGGGTAAAGTGTCCTCGAGAGACTACAAACTGTGAAAGCAAAATTACTCTACACACAAGCCAAGTCTGGTTCTCTTAATAATTATAAAGAGGTTGCCTAACTGTCATTCATATTTTTAGAATTAAAATACACTTCGGTCAGTAAATCTTTTTTTTTTTTATCTCGACGTTTCGACAAAAATCTTTTGACCTCGTCAGGAGCGAACAAAATTGAGAATAATTTTAACGACTTGCAAATACTTTTAATTTTTATTTGCTCCTGACGAAGACAAAAGATTTTTGTCAATACGTCGAGATAATAAAAAGTATTACTGGTCCAAAAAACACACAAATTAGTTTCATGAAATTGAAAAAAAATTCAATATGCACTTAATTGCAATACAATTAATAAATATACAATTATTATACAAATTTAGATATCAAACAATTCGTTTATAAAAATTTATTTTCTCGAATTTATTATTGGTAATTCTTATGTGTCTCACAAATTTTCCTTTTCACTTTTTCCCAGTGTTTTGAAAGAAAGGCCTAAAATCCCATTTTACTGGCTGAATGTTCAACCGACATAGCTACAAATGTCATACAAGAAGAATATTCTTGGATTTTTCGATGTAATTATTTTATGCAAATACACTATGATGTTCTATTTTCAATTCAGGACATTGATACTGGCATGATTGTTATACCATTTCATGGATTACCTTATTTAATTTCTCTTTTCATTCTGTTGCTACTGACTTGAAGTCCCATATTGCTAATGACGGTTAAGATGAAACAAAAAGACCCTTGTCTCAATATTTCACTTGTAAATGCTCCTAGAACCAACGGTACTAACGGTACTTTGTAAGTGTATTTAGAACCGGGCGTTCAAACAAAGAATGCGCCGTACGAAGGCCATAAAGTGTAAAAATTTGAACGAAATGTGCCAAAATAATAATTCAAAATTTCATATTGAATTATGCTCAAATTTAAGTCGATACTATTAAACGATTGTTTGCAAGATTCGGAAGAGAGGAGGGATCTTCTCTCTTTCTATACTGCAACCAATCGCTTAATAATATCGTCTCAAATTTGAGCATGGTTTATAATGATGTTTTGAATTTTTATTTTGGCAGAGGAAGAAAAGGAAACATAAGCGGGGCGCCTCAAGAAATCTCGCCCGGACACAGACAGCCCTTGGAATGGCAGTCTTAACCTTTGTACTATACATACATAGGGCAACAGTCCCCTGAGTGATAGATTAAGACGTCTTCACGTCTTATCACGTCTGAGGTTTCAAAAGTGGACAAATAGATTCAGTGCAGACCAGGAATATATTGTTTTGTATTAGTCAGGTAAAGTTGGTTTTCTTCCCTTAGATCAGAAGTTAATGGACAGTTTATCAGAAGGTGTTCAGGGGTTTGTTGTTCGTTTCCACAAGTGCATGCAGGTGAACCAATTTTGCCAATTCTAAACAAATATGTGTTGAAGTCACCATGTCCCATATTGCTAATGACGGTTAAGATGAAACAAAAAGTCAGACCTAGAGCTGTGAGGGCGATATTATACAAATAATTAAACTATAATGTGTTATCCTAAAAATCCAGTTACTCTCACGCTGCTTAAATTTTCCATTATGTAATCAGGAGATCAAGCCGCTATATCGATAAAATTCAAAGATAAATTAAGTTTTGTAATAAATAATTAATAAATTTTAACTGCAATTTTTCAGGTCTTTGGTTTTTAGTCTCAAATTTAATTCGCAAACTATGTAGCTCTGATATTTTATGAAATCTTGCCGTTCTTTGTTTTCCGTTTTTATGTGATACTTTTGAAACTATTTATTTTCCTCAAAATGTTTTCTCAATTCTCTGTCCATATTCCTGCATTAACATCTTTGCGTACTTCTTCATTATTATATTTTGGGTTTTTCATTGTTTTATATTTACTTCATTCTGAATAATATTGTAACGTAGAAAATAAGAAAATTCCAATCTTTCCGGAATGATACTGCTATTATTCTTATCTCAAAACAATTAAGAGAAATTTAGTTGCCAACCGAGTTTCAGTTTCTTTGAAAATAAAACTAAATTTCTTTAAACATTCCTAGTTTTTTAAATTGCTAATCCTCTATAATCTTAATATAAATGGTCATCAATATTTTTAAAGGATATTTTTAATAGTTAGAATTAAAACTATTCAATGCACGTTTATGCAAGTACACACTGATATTTGTAAATATTTTAATTTTCTTCCGTTATATTTATCATGTACCCGTAGAAGACCAAATTCGCTCAACATTTTTTCTTTTTTTATATATAAAAGAGTAAGTAATTGTGAATTTTTATTGTAAGTTTTGAAAAAAATATGTAGCATTATTATTAAAATTACTACACCAAGAAGGAGACACGCTACAGATGTGAAATTTACACAAGAGGAAGAATATGCTATGATATGTAAATGATTAGATTTTCGGCACATTTAGGCAAAATAGATTCTGGTAGCGATACCAACAATGTGTTTGAGATGAAGCGATTGTGCTGCAGGTTTTCATACAGAAATTGCATTTAAAATGTTGTTTCGTAAACCAAAAAATACTATAGGTTTCTGGAGATGAGTTTCTTTATCTTTAATAAACGTGATCTCGAACCTTCGGGCATTTATACCCTTCTACAGGAGTACATTCTATATACAGTTACGAGCGTCATTCTTCATCAGTCATCTCTGTCACCGTTTGCTTTTTTTTTTTTGGAATGGCGCCCTCCTATTGGTCGGCTACGATCACGCCACCTTTGCCACCCCCCCACTCGCTTTTTCGTTTTTGTAACCATTGTGTTGGAGCGGGTCGCTCCTTAAATAAATGCATATATTAGTTAATAACCAAATGGAATCCTCTCTTTCTTTTTCCCAGTAAGAGATGCCTACGGAAGCCAACAGTACATAGACTGATAAAGCACATAGGCTATAGTTATTAACTAACATATGCATTTATATAAGGCGCCAATTTATAATTGTAGCAAATAGTATTTGAATCAAAACATTCAATCGGGTAAAATACGGGCGTTGCCCGGGTCATTCGGCTAGTAGAAACATATTCAGGAGATTTAAATCAATTGATGTTGTTTCGTTGGTAAAATTGTTGTCATTCCTCGAGTATAAGAAAGAAGTAGATTTGTAGCATTTGGAATTTCGGTTTATCGTACCGCAGTATTGCTGCTCGAGATCCCAGGACTGCTAGCAGAATATGGAACCATTGGGTTCAGGACGGTCATACGAAACGACGTATAGGATCTCAGCTGCCCGGTATTATGAAAAGCTAAGAAGACCGACATTTTATCCAAATGCTCTAATAGATCGTTTAGTCACGTCAGAAGTCCTGAATAAAGAAATAGAAACATTTGAGTATTTTTACCAATAGTTCGACGATGGACAGTAAGCTTTTTTAACCAAGTCTTACCTTGACTTGATTCTACATCACAGCCAGGAGCGCCTGCAATGGTGAGCTCAACGACGAATATCGACACAGGAATGACGTAACGTCTCGTGTTTTCAGAAGAATCCAGGTTCTTTTAGTAGCCTCATGATGCCCGGTTCCGTGTTTGGCGCTACGGTGGATAAAGCACATTGCCTTCATGCACTCGACATTTGTCATCCTGGCCCATCACCTGGAGTGGTGGCTTGAGGTTATGTTGGATGCCCATCTTGGTCAGCTCTTGTTCGTATTCCCGGAACTTTGAGCAGTCCACATTACATTTATGATTAATTTGAAAAATATCAATGTCTTATTACATTTCCATTTCTATATCGTGTTAAAGTTCCAGCCAGTTTAGTCAGGTATTGTTGAAGATTTATGGAAAAAATAAGAATATATATAGTTAATTTTAATATATAGAGAAATATTGATATTTTATTCATTTTATTCTCTCTCTCTCTCTCTCTCTTTATATTATAGGGAATAGAATTTTAATATATTCTTATTCTATATAGGTGAATTTTAGTTAATTGAAAATAATTATATTACATTTATATCTCACGCATTTTTAGATTTAATTATTCTTGAAATGTCCCGTCACAAATGCGGGAGGTTATTCCTAGATTAAAATAGGAATTATTTACGTTTAATTTTAACGGACACCTTATCACTCGTAATTGAATTTTATTCTTTTTTTGTGGGGGGGGGGGGGGGGGACATCTTAGCTTCTGTCAGTATTTCTCCGATATGAGATTTCTACATTAATTGTTCAACACTATTTCCAAACTTGAATTATATAATGTGCGCTGTTAGTTGTAATTGGAATAACAATAAGATAAAATATATATTACTTTTATTATTATCTATATCTCTATATATTCACCTATATAATTGATTGCATATGGTTGATGAGAAATCCATAGTTAAATATTTAGATATCAATAATAAAAAAAAAAATATATATATGGTATATAAACAACATGAAAAAAGGTTATAATCATAATTTCTAAGTGAGTGAAAAATAAAAATTGGACTCGAAGTTTACATATGACTCGCTCGTCAATCTAAACTACTGATATATCAATGATACAATTAGGCGTTATAATTATTTGGTTTATCATATTATAAATTGAAATATAAATGTTTGCCGAGATTTACTACTAAGTAACCATTGTTGCTTTTTTCGCATTCACATAGACTGTCCTTTTTCAATATGTGGTACTTGTACCGTGGATGTTCATGAACAACATTCTGGATTGTCTCCACAAACACATAGAGATCTCTGGTATATGGAGTACATTGATCGATCTACGTTAAACCTGCTATAAGGTCCAGAATGCCAGCTGTCAAAGAGCTGTTTGGAGCAGTGATATGTGACAGCGCTCATCGCATATTGAGCAGTAAGTATAAAATTATTAAGTTTCTTCTTCTTCTTTCTTATCTCCACTCAATCATATTAGGATATTAAGTTGTGACCCTTGATAGTGTCTGTTTGACAACCATCATGACTGGGTGAAGTAGAATGCGTCTGCCTTTGTCATTAAGACTGGGAGCACTACTCAGTGGCAGGCCGACTTAGTTCCAAAACAAATGGCCGCCTCTGACATGAGGAACATACGCCATGTGCAGCTGCTCCTAATATGGAGTACAAACGCTGCTCATCCTGTATCCCTGGATTAGGAGCCCTTACAGGGTACTATCAGCCGGGCCAGCTGAACCCAAGTTTTTTACCGAGCTTGTTACTGCTCCCCCTCTTCCTTTCTCATCCGGAGCTTGGGACCTTGATAACCATCTATTGGAAACGTTTAGTTACGATAAGTATATTCAACTTGAGTGAAATATTTTTTACTCATACTTTTAATTTTTATTTAAATCTCTAATATGGTTCACATCTCTTTTTGTAGTTCTAGATACTCTATTTGACTAGCCTATCGTTATATATATATATATAATATTTTTCCTTTAAGCGGCTATATTTCTCCCAGTATTCGATTTTATTTTTGGAACAACCATTTTTGACCGGAATATAAAAATCTGGGACGCATAACCTTTTGTTTATTTGAAGGTAAATTGATAAACAGGAAAAGGCACATCTGACATTTTTATTTCAGAATAAGTACTCTAATCCATGTAAATTAAGTAGACATTCTAATCGAATGTGCCATCATTAATTTATTTTAAATGACAATAAAAGATTTCGATATAATTGCAATGTCATCGTGAATGAGCAAGTTGAAAAATTGAAATGATCGAAAATATTGATAAAACTATATAGAATGCGTTTTCAAATGGATTATGGAAAGTATAAAAATGGTTTATGTATGGTAACAGTTCTCATCATATACATATATATTGATGTATAAAATATTTTGAACACAACCTAATAATTTCTTAATTAGTTTCTTCGTGATAATTCATATTAAGGGATTTTTAAATAATTTGATAAGTATATTATTTTCCCCATATCATTCAGGTTTTATGGTAAAGCTTTAATTTTGTTTAAGAGACGTAATGTGGTTCTAGATCAATCGGTGAACAGACTAATGATGTTATAGTAGCGCAACAATTCCTGAGTGAATTTTGATGAAGGTTATAAGGGACAGCTTTCGAGCCAATCCATCATCAGTAGCAGACAGCCGGGTTCAGAGGCCGCCACCCCAGGGGAGAAAGTAGGCCAACAGACCGGAGCTGCTACCACTTTCCCCCTTACTTGTCCTGACTGGTAGCTCGTCATTCCCTTTTTTTCTCTTTTATCCTCTTCAACCAAGCGATCCGCCAAGTCGACGTTGGACATTCCGACCATTACCTGGCCGGACATATTCATCAGCTGGAAGACAGCATTTCCTCCAGTGCCTTGATGTACTGCACTGGGCTGAAGTCAGCGCAGTATTCAATATAGCATCATTGGTGGAATGATGCTGCCGCTGACCTGGCCTTGCTCAGAGCCTGCTGCTGTTGATTGTTCTTCAGCTGTATCACAGCGTTTCTTGTCACCCTTTTTGGTGGTTGACTTGGCCTTGCTGGGATGTTATCAGCCTTTAGGACCTTAGCTGGATTGCATTCGGGGTCCCGGTCCTTTCTTTTAGCGCCTTTAGGCTTTTGGTAACCTTGGGAAATAGATGTATTTTCCGAAGCCTCAAAACGGTCAGCCCAATTTGCATATCTGATGTTAGCATTTGATGCAAAATTGGCATGTTTTCTTGTTTCATTGTTGCTTTTAACTCTAACAATTTTTGATTTTTTAACTTTATCCGATAACTCGGCCATTTCTTGGTCTCTGTCAACAAGACCTACACATTTGGATAGCTCTTGAGCCGAGCATTCCGCCAATAAGGCATATTGGTTGGTCAGCTCAATATCCCTCGCCTCCATCGGTGAAAAACGAGGAGCTCGTGCGCCGCGTGGCCGCACTGGCGAGAGAGAGATTGAGATTGAAACTTCTTTATTACATAGCTCATATCTGATTATATAAGGTTAAACACATAAATATGAGTGAATAAGATCATGTAATTATAAATATATATGAATAAATAAATGTAAATACATAAAACAATCGATATAAATATACATATATACAGAAATATATACAAGGTCTTCATTGGTGTCGCCAACCGCGGGAAAGAATCCGCCACCGGTGGAGAGAGATTTGAGAGAGAATATAGGAGAGAGAGATTTGAGATATAAAAATATTCTATTGACATCATACACAAGTCAATGATGGTATTATATAATAATCATAAAAAGAGGGATAAAATAAAAGAGTAAACTATGTACAGTTATGTAACGTCCAGGAGATTCCCCCAACGACAGAGAGTCCTCTTCCAGACAGTCAGGGGGTTTTCACGTTCTCCCCTCATCGCAAGGCTCAGAAAGAACCTGTGTATTGATGACTTGGCAGACGCGAGGATGGCGAGGGCGTCGTCATCCAGCCCTTGACCAAAGAGCCAGCCCTGCAGGTCGGGTGGTTGCTGTATCATGTTGAAGGCCACCCGTATGAAGGGCCTGATGGAGCTGCAGGACCAGTAGCGGTGGGCCAACGTTAGGTCACTAGAACCACAGGCGATGCAGGTCTCTCGAGCAGAGGCCGGATGTTCAGGATGGGGAAGAGCGTGCAGGGCCAGCTGTACTGCAATGTCGGCATTGTGCCCTGAGAAGGGGCAACGTCGAAGCGATGGCTAGCCGATGGTGATAGGGATGTTGACAAAGTCTTGCCAACGGTACAGAATCTGGGCGATGGGCAGGGTTACCAGGCGTGGTCGCTCAAGTGTATGGCGGATGGTGCGGGTAGTTAGAGAGAGAGAGAGATATACGAGTACATCAAATCTTCGTTATATGATGACTATTCTGAAGTCTTGACCAAACCCGTAAACGAGAAAGAATAATTCGACTTAAAACCAGACCAAGAAAACAAAGTATCGTGAGGTTTTGATGTATATGAAATAACCATGATTTATTTATTAAAATCATCTGGTATATGGTACACACAAGGAAGAATAATTATGAATGAGTTAATGTTCCTACAAGATATACTGAAGCTAAAAAATGAATTCAAATTAAAGATATAAGTAAGTGAGATAGAATTAAGAGTTGAATCTTTTTCTTTTTATAGATATTATTCAGAATGTAAGGTAGAGTATCAATAGTGGGTGAAAGGGGAATTTACAGATCCTTAATTCAGGTTGGTAGAGTCAGCCACTTCAATGAAGCTCCATAAGGACTCTATCTTAACAAGGATGCAAGTTTTGCAATACCATTATTTTCGGTCGATGAATTATTTGGACTTTACCATGAGAAACAGACTCTACCGTTTGAGTATTTACTTTCAGCATATCTTTGTACTGTTCAATAATGGTTAGATCTTCGAATCAAACTGGGAGAAATTCAAGAAAAATGCGGCAATCTCACTGGGTCTGACCTTGAATGACAGAAACCTGTGAATCGACCCATGTAATACACTTTTGAATTTAGACACAACTTGCATCTTGAAGTTTCAGAAGCAGCATACTTGAATCACGTAAAGAGTAGCGGACGCTTTCCTACTCTTTTCTTATTCTCCACTATCTCTTCAGCCATTTTGTCCTATCCCTCAACCTTCTTGAAAAAAATCCCTTTCAACACATGTGTCAGTTGCTATTCTAGTACTTTTTATGTATGTGGAAACTTCTGTACTGAAAAAGATTTCATCACTGCCTATTTTATGCCGTGGGCCTTCAGAGAATTCTGTAAAATTTTTAAAATATTGGGGGCAAAGGTGGCGTGATTGTAGCCAACCAATAGGAGAGCGCCATTCAAAAAAAAAAAAAAGCAAACGGTGACAGAGATGAAGAATTAAGAGCGCATGACGCTCGTAACTGTATATAGTATAAATTCAGCTATATCAATGTGAAAATTTTCAATGATTGAGATAAGATTTAACAACACATCTACCTATTATATTCATATATTGAAGAACCTTTTAAATATTTGAAGAACTTTTTAAATATTTGAAAAATTATAAAAATATAGTAGTTAACATTATTAGTAGTTTACATTCATAATTAGAGCAGCTAGGGTAAATTAGAAGAAATAATTTGCCATTGTGGAATTTGTATGCCTCCAGGTATATTTATTTAATTGTTTAATGAAATATAATATTCTTCAAAAATGTTCGGAGTCAGGAGTGTTTCTGATTGCTTCTTTCAAATCTTAGGGAGATGATTATTTTCCTTTAATCCATGTAACCTTCCTTGATTGATATAAAAATATTCGGGTCAGTTTTTCTGCTCATAGTTATATGATATAAGAAGTTTTAGTGATTTTTGAATAAAGTAAAATGGCCTTGTCGAACCATAGTCTTGAATTTGGTAGGTTTGGTCTGAACTTTATGACGGATCTTGTCATAGCGTCTTGAATGTGAGTGAAGCCATTAACTTGGCGGTCTATCTTCAATTTTTAAATATCTGGAAAACTGTTGAGATTCTGTAAAGGGCGTAAAGGTTTGTCTTTTGACCAGAATTTTTTTTTTTTGCATTTGAGCGTTTTTTTTATTTTTAGTTCTTTAACTACTATTGATAAGATTATTTTGAGTGCAAGAAGTAGATTATTGAAACACTGAACATCTGCAACCAGATTCTCAAGTCGATTCTTCGAAAATTTGCACATTGAGGATGATATGGTAATGTAGTTAACAATTGTGTAACTACGTGTTGAAATATAAATGTGTAATTTTAAATTTCGCTCATATACGTTGTATTATACCATAATAGTCGGTAGGTAATTATAAAGAGAGACTTTTGTTTGGAAAAAGGTGACGAAGATTCTAAATCTTTAGAATTAGCATTGAGAAAGTCCCATGAGGACCACTACTGGTATTGAAGTATCCAGATATTAGCAATCTATAACCATAAGATATTTGATCTTTTATATAATTATCACAGTTTTTTTAATCACAGTTTGTCGCTCGGAATTCATTTAACTGAAAATATGTAAATAATATGCCAGGTTTGATATTGTTCAAAACACACACACAATTTCTAAAATATCCTGATCGTTAAACTGAAAGTTTCTGATGGCTTGTGTCATCTATAACTCATATATTTAATCAATATTTTACATTTAATATTTTATCCTGTGAAATATTTGGTTAACGAATTTCCATTCTCAATATCTATCGAGTTTTAAATATCTGGTACCTAAAAGTTTATTTATATAAAATTTCAAACACGCATTAGTCAAGTGGCGGTCTCATCATATTTAATAAGAGTAACTGAGTTTAAAAAGAAACCCTTTATATACTTATCAACATTTTATTAGTAAATTGTGATAATCGATGTTCGTTTGTCTATTACACGTGGACCTTTTCCCGAAATGGAATGTTGTACTTTCTTAACCAACGACGTAATTTATTCTCATGTTACTTTATAATTATTGAGTCTTGTTCCTTGATATTGCTGATGTATTTCCCATATATGAGAAAACATCGTATATCTTCTTATGAAAATCAAAACAGCAAGAGCTAAGCAAGACTCCATAATTTCAAAAATATATAATTTGTATAAATATTATAAAATCATATTCAAATTAAATATGAGTAAATGTGGAATAAATTATACAAATACTGTCCTGAATGGTTAAACGTTACTTTTGCAAGATTACAATTTTTAATTTTATATCAAATTGTGCAAGGTCAAAGATATCCGTCACAATCAAGCAAACTATTGACCAAAACGAATATTATTGCATCAAGAAGTTTGGAGCCGAACAGACCTTTTAGCTTGACAGAACTTTAAACAAGACAGTAGAACCAAACAGAAATTGGAACTAAAATGACCTCAGAATAACGAAAACCATCGAATTAAAGCAGATCTTTAACACATAACACATGCAAACCAATGAATTAACCATATATTAAAGCTAAGCAATATTTTGAATCAACTAGTTTAATAAATAGAATTAATTTCAAATTATATTGACAAACATTTGCACTTTTATCTCAGTTTTTAGTGGGAAGAATGTTGTTTTCGTTTGTTAGTGAACCAATCTCTCCCGCCTTCTGATTGGACGAATATGGTCATGTTTGTATATAAGAGGGAGCTATGGTATTGCGAGAGCCGCAGTGTTGTGGATTATCGTGTTTGAGAAGCTTAAAGTGTTCTCTGCGTGCTTTATCCGTGTCTGATCTCCTCGCATACCTGTGTGACCCCGGTCCGATCCCTACCAACGCTACAATGAGGGATAAATACTGTTTTGTTTTTATATAGCAAATCGTGAGTTTTAATTTTGCTCCATTTTTATTGTTGTTGTTGTACTCTTGAGTGCACGCTTTTCTGTGTGTAAGTTACGATTACTTTAGGCCCTGGTATTTTACAAATTTTTGTTAACTCGTACAATGTAAATTTTATCAATAAAAATAATCATAAGGGCGCTTGTTATTCCAGTGAAGTGGACTCACCTGTGGACGCAGTGGGCTGCGGTGAGGATCCATCGGTTCTTCAGGATGGCGCCGCCACAGAAGTGCTGGCCGTTGACCCTCACCGACACCTGGACCACCACGGCTAGCTGTACTCACCTCGAGGACCGCTGACTACATTTCCTCAATCCCATGGCAACAATAACAAACTATTCTGACCTAATATTTCTCTCGTTCTCTGCCAAGTTGATAATAACACACAAAGACATTTATTCGAGCCCCATACAGTTTCCCCTGAACAGAACAACAGGAAATACTTCTCTTATAATAATAATTAGAAAAAATATAACGAAATGATAATTAAAATTTGAAACTATTATAGACGCGTATGATTCTTTAAAAAAATAAACAATGTCTACTGACCTTACTGCAATGGAAAAATTAATGGGAGGGCCTGGCTCATCAGTGTGAACCCTTCCAGTGGTTTCGAATTTTCATAACAAATAGCGCGCTAATGCATCATAAAATGATAATGTCTATAAAGGCTGATCTACAAAGTAATTTGTTTGTTCTTGTTTAAAATTTTCGTAGTAATTAATTTTCACCTTTTCTTTAAAATTAGTATAGGTAAATGATATGTTTAGGGGATCCACTAATCTCTCTGTCTACACTCTCTCCTTTCCCTAGTAAGTTATATACAATTAAAACAGAATACATTTTATCCATTGATATAAATAGCGAGAACACGGCCATAAACTTGAATAGTCAATATTTGGCAAAAAATACTATCTTTCCATCTTGAGAGAGGCATGCATTCATATAAATAATATTCCAACTGAGTTTCTTTTTTTTTTTGCATTTTGCGCGCAATATAAGGCTTTAAAGGCCTTATTTGACCTTCTTTAAAAAGTAAATATGCTCTTTGTTGCGCAATGAGGCGCTTACACAGTAGTTTGAGATCGCTACAATATAGTTTAAGGGCTATTAAAAATGTAGAGAGAGTGTTGTTCAATAATGTGTGCTACCTTACAAATCGTAAACATATAAGAACATTTATAAGCGTTTATATAAAAGGGCATAACTGGACCTGTAAAATAAAAAAAACAACAATTCTTTCTCGAAATATATCGAAGATTTTTCCGTCTTTTTCAATTTATTGCACAGTGAGGGAGCAATCTCTCGATATATTTTGAGAAAATTTTTATATATTTTTTCCATACAGATCCAGGTACGTTCTTTTATATAAACTTATTTGATTCAAGCCTTTTGACTCAAACCATTTATAAGTGTGTTATAAAAGAAATAACGACTACTATAATGATAAATGTACTTTTTGTTTTGTACATGTATAAATTATGTAGAATTTATTATCGAAACTGATATATTTTGTAAAGACTTAAAATGTCACAGACCAATAGGTATTGAATTTCTCTTCGAATTTAAAAAGAACTACCTAAATTCGAGTTAAAATTGAATCCTAATGACTATATTCATATCAAAATCCTAAACCTAGGTGAACGTTTGTTATTAATGAACTAGACGAATGGCCCGGGCAACGCCCGGGTTTTACCCGGGTGCGTATATATTTTAAAAACGTTTTAATTCAAATACTATTCGTTACAATTATAAATTGGCGCCATGGATGTCACTCTTGTGAAACGTCCCGTTCCAAACTGTGTGTTTTTAAAATGTTTTAATTAAAATACTATTCGTTACAATTATAAATTGGCGCCGTGGATGTCTCTCTTGTGAAACGTCCCGCCCCAAACTGTGTGTGTCTTGAAAATATAAAAATAAAAATGTGAATTTTCATAAAGATTTCATCATGTCGATTTTTTTTTTGCATTTCACCTACTAAATCGATAGAGATAATTACATTTGCAACATGAACTTAGGTATATTGACTAAATAGAAAACTGCATAGTAATAAAGATCATTTTTAAAGGCACCATATCGTTTTTTTTTCAATAAAATCGAAACAAAAATTAACGATAAATAACGATAATTGCCTTAAAAAGAAATTGCCTTAAAAAAAAGAAACATTCGCGGTGATTTTGTCTTGCATTCGTTTATACAATTATTATATACGAATGACCCGGGCAACGCCCGGGTTTTACCCGATTAAATGCTTTTATTCAAATACTATTCGTTACAATTATAAATTGGCGCCGTGGATGTCATTCTTGTATAATATATAAATGAGTTTTAATAATTGTAAAAAAATAATAATAATAAAAAATGCATCGGCCGGGAATCGAACCCGGGCCGCCCGCGTGGCAGGCGAGCATTCTACCACTGAACCACCGATGGTTATGAAAAATCCCATCCGTGAGCTTCAGACAGACAAACAAACAGACAGAATAAGGCAAATATATAAGTAGATTGCGATATTATTAAGCTGTGATTCAGGCCGTGTTCTAAAAGCATTGAAGGTTTGTTATTCTATGAGGCAACAGAGAGGAGTAATCGAGGAATGCTTGGGATTTGTGGACGGGAAGTTAACACATGTGCAGTTGCTCATTCCGTCTCCAACCATGTGTAAATTAAGAATAGGCCGTGACATTCGTTTTCATTTCCCGCGCAAACCGTAGTGTAGCGCTCGATGGAAGAATGGGTTGCCATCAAGTTTTGTGCAAAGCTAGGTAAGTTCTCAGTGGAACCTTTCCCTTGATAAAGACGGCCTTTGGTGATAATTGTTTTGTTGGAACGCCAGGTTTACCTGTGGAACAAGGTATTTTTAAATAAGGCTTACGCTGGATGGCCATCAACGACCATCATTGACGAAATTTTGACTCGTTTGAGAAATTCGTTCAACTTAGACCGGTCTTTCGAAGGTCTATTTTGAGGCACAGCTATTGAATATTCCAAAAAGTACCGTTGAGGAACAGGTTGAAGGATGTGTGCGAAGCTTGCAGGACGCCCCGTACTTACCCCGGGACGACAACTTACCGCCCAGGGAAACTCCCCGTCGTAGGCGTCGTCCCCCCCGACGATGCGGCTGTTCCTGACGAGCTGCTTGCCGCAGGGCACCGAGCTCCCCACCACTGTCACCACACGCTATATGTTATTCACACTTCTCTGATGACTATAAAATAACATTTACATATTATCATAATAGAAAAACTTTATCGTGAAGATAGAGGCTGCCTGGCCGGCATTAATAGTTCATTAAATTAAATATACTTCGGCCAGTAAATCTTTAAAAATATATTTTATAAAAAAAGATTCACTGGCCAAATTATCTTTAATTTGAAGAAAAAAACTCGGGTATTTTAAAACGTTTGTAGAGTGAAAGTATGACATATTTTAAAACATAAAAAAAAATTTTTTTTTTTTGCTTATCCCTAGTACACGTGGTACAGGCCATGATAATCATGGTGGATAGTTAGCGACACTACTTTCACTGTAAGTGCACCACATGTGAAAAGCAGTTCGACTTTGCACTTACAAATGCGCCAGAGCCCCGTTTGGTTATTTGCACTAGCTGGTGGGGTTGGACTTTTGCAAGAAATGGGGGCCATTGGAACATTTTTTTTTTCAAATCAGAAAAAGTTCCCAATATTGGAATCGAACCCGGGTCGTAGCAGTCGAAAACCAACAGTTTAGACCATCCTTCCACCGACCCCATAAAAAATGTTTTGAATATAAATAAATTTAATTGCCATCTACCGATAAAATGGGAAACAATTATTTTGGCAATGTGATTCTTTTCACATATCAGTAAATATTATATCTCTACAAATCTTACTGGAAACATAAAAAAATATTCATTGAGAGGGCTTGGCAAAACCGCTGAGAGAGTTCACCACTGATTTGCCAAGCCCTTCTCATTTAATAATTTTTATGATCAAGTAAGGTTTATAGAGATAATATTTAATGATGTAAGAATAAACACATTGTCAAAATAATTGTTTCAAATCTTAACATTTTGATTAGTTTTTTTTTTTAATAATCGAAATGCGATAATAGAGTCTATACATCAGGAATGATAGAAATATGAAACCAATATTAGAAATATCTCAGCACTAAGGAAAACAGTTCGTAGCTTAAACTTTTAAATAGGTATCCTAGAACACATGGTATATGTCATAATAATCATAGTGGCTAATAGTTTGCTACTACCTTTACAATAAGTGCACTACATGTCTACACATGTAGAAAGAAATATGACTTTTTCACTTACAAGTAAAGTAGAACCCCTTTGTTTATCTCCACTCACTTGTGCGGTTGAACTTTAGGAAGTATTGGAAGCCCTTGAGACAATTTGTTTCTCGGGAAAATTGCACCATTTGGGATTCTATCCCGAATCGTGGCTGTCGGAAATCGACGGTGTATATCAATAGTACACCCTCCTCCTTCCTCATGGGATAAATGAGAAACAAACGAATAATTTTTATTTATCTCTCACTTCACCCTAATATAATGCGATCTTGTTTTACATGATATGCTGATTGTACATATTGCTATACATTTCTTTCTTTTTACACAGTTCTCTATTCTCGTTTTTTTCTCTCTTTCTCCTTGTTAATATCATATGACTATTCTCTTCACGGCCTACAATTATTGTAAATATGTATTGACAAATGTAAAGGCATACATGTATGACAGCGCAAGTGTCCCTAGCGGGACATAGCGCTTTAAATTGAAATATATAAATAAATAATTGAAATGTTGCTTTTACATAAATATTTGCCTGTAGACACTATTTTGAGATATTCTCCAGGTGCATAAACAAACAGATTATTTTGGAAATCTATCCTTTTTCATGCCAAATACAGTTGTTCATGCGATAATATTCTGAGGCTAGCTCTACAAAACTGAATTGAATGTCCTATGGATTTGTAAATAATAATGTCAATTAGTTCATTGTTGGTATAATATAAATAGGCTTTGAATACTGTAGAATAAATTTGAACACTTCATATATAAACCTACTAGTTAAATTAGGATATTTTTATCAGCATTTTTTATGGAAAAGAATGAAAGTGTGTTCTTTGAAACTTATCTACCTAAAATATTTTATTCTGATTTTATAATATTATTGAGATATAGAATTATTACTTGCTGATGCTGATTGTTTTGAGTTCGTAATCTTTTGGTACCGGTTTTCAGTCGTGGAAAGAATAATAAAGAGAGTTTATATCATTATCTGCTTTAATATTGAGCTGATAGACATAATCAAGGAAGAAATACGTGATTTGAAACATAAAGAGAATAAAATAAAAGATTAGATATTTACATATCTACAAAAAGATTTGAGCCGGCCAACGGGAAACAACAACAATAGGTTTATATAGGGAAAAATCGGGACATCTGACGGTCGACTTTACAGAGTATTTTGTTTTAAAAGTCATAATTTGAAAATAAATTAATTTTTATATAACAAACACACATATATTAATGGTTCTGTCCGTGTTCTGCTCGAGCGAAATTTCGTCGAAGAATCTTGATTCTGCCCATCAAACATGATGTAGTGATATAAAAAATCAGCATTATTACCTAACTAGAAGATAGGTAATTTAAGTATACACTACTTTATTCAATTTGAAATTTTATTTGGTTAAAATGTGCCGAATATTCCTTCCAGATTTAACTCTATATATCCTAAGAAAAAGGCACCTCTTTAACGTGCAACTGAAAATCGTGCAATCGTGCATTCGTGAAACATTTTCACATTCTATATATCCTGTTAAAATTTGAGCCAGGTTGATCAAATATTGAAGAAACGTATAGGGAAATATAAATAATACGTTGATTTCATATATCTCTCTCATTATATAAAAGTTTATAATATTTCTTCAATATTTGACCAAAATGGCTGAAAATTTAACAGTATATAGAGTTATGTTTGAAAATGGTTTTTGTCACATTTTCTACCTTTCGAAATTTAACCAAATACTGGTATTATTTATTCTTTTTTAGTCTGAGTCAAATGGCGATCCATCAAATAAGTTTATATAAAAGGGCGTACCTGGATCTGTGAAGAAAAAAATATACTTTATATTTTTATACTTTTATATAAACTTATTCTTTTTATTTATAAAATGATGATAATACTGATGAATCATGTTTGATGGTCAAATACAAGATTCTACGAAACATTCACTAAGACAGCATATAAATATAAGGAATAAATTCACTTTTCTCCTCAAATTTAAGATAATATTTCAATTGTGAAATAATTTCAAAAGATTTAAAACGATATGTCATCATCATTCATAACCTAAATTAAGATGGATTTGTGTCTTGAAGATCTTGAGAGGTACAAGAGAATTATCTCTCGCAAATCCCTTCAGCTTGCTACACTGCAATTATTTTGATTGATATATCGTTTTAATATAATATTCTTATATAGAACATGTAGGTATATAGATGAAGTTTAAATATAAGGTATAGGCTAGTAAAAGCCAATTCTTAAATGACCCCAATAACTATTTTACACATTTTGTGATAGAGAAACATGATATATAAATCAGGAAGGAATTCGACTCCATAATTTGAGATTATTCAAATATCAGCCTAACTTAATTATTTTTGGCCAAATACTTGATTCCCAATATTGATGCATTATTT
>CP092873.1:41493513-41583687 GCA_030710605.1 Cordylochernes scorpioides | reverse complement strand
TTGGTTAATAATGTTTTTTTTTTTTAATCTGGCCTGTTTACATGTCTAGACTACTGGAACTAAAAACCACATTAAAAGTTTTATTCGATAGAGGTAAAAAATATAGTATGTGTGGAGAACTATATTTTCAAAAATGGATTTTTAACTTAATACCGAATATGTATTAATGTGAAAATAGATTTTCATGATATACTACTCTGATCAAAAAGTTTCGACACTTTGCTCATAAAATCCTGAAACCAAAATATATTTTCTCCCGGTTTGTGGCAAACGCAAGCGTCGCCCTTGGCTTGGAGACCTGCCAATTTTCAAAAATCACGCGCCACAACAGCGCGAGCAGCGGCTGTTCGAAGTGAAGCCATTTTGCCCGTGCTTCGATTTCGTTAGTCACCGAAATGGAGGATCAACAAATTTGCATCAAGTTCTGTGTGAAAAACGGATTCGAGGGTGCCGACATTTTTTGGATGTTGCAAACAGCCTACGGGGATGCCGTCATGAGCCGAAGACGAGTTTTCGAGTGGTACAAGCGCTTCAAGAAGGGTCGGGAAGCGACCACTGGTACGTGAAGACCGACGAATAGCTGTCAGGAAGGTCGACGAAGAAGCAAGGATATCATTCGGGTCGACTCAATCGATAATGAAGGACATTTTGGGAGTGAGAAGACTCAACGCCGTTCTCGTTCCCAAAGATTTGACTTTTGATCAAAAGAACGCCCGGAAAGAAACGACCAGTCTCAATCTCGAAGCGACAATCGATGACCCCGAATTGCTGAAGAGGTTCATTACTGGAGACGAAACAAGGATTTACGGCTTTGATTCGGAAACTACCCAACAGGCATCGGAGTGGCGCTTCAAAAATGAGCCGAGACCAAAGAAAGCGAGGAAGGCTCCCAGCAAAGTCAAGGTCATGTTGACGTTGTTCTTCGACTACCAGGGCATCGTTCATCATGAATTTCAATAACAAGGCTCTACAATAACTGCTGACTCCTACCTGGGAGTTTTGAGGCGATTGAGGGAAGCGATCAGGCAGAAACGGCCGGAGCTGTGAAGGAGCAGGTCGTGGATCCTCCACCACGATAACGCGCCGGCGCACACAGCCCTCAAAATCTCGAAGTTCCTGCAGGACCACTCAACCTCTGTGTTCCCCCAACCCCCTTACAGTCCCGATTTGGCCCCCTGCGACTTCTACCTTTTTTTGGAAAGCACAAAAAAGTTAAAGGGTCGTAAATTTCAGAGCATAGAAGAGATCAAAGTGGAATCGAAGAAGGCCATGAAATCGATCTCAAAATCAGACTACCAGAGGTATTTTTCCGACTGGAAATGAAGGTGGCTGAAGTGCATCGCGGCCAACGGGGACTACTTTGAAGGGGACAATTTGAATTTGGTAGGATAATGAGGTTTTTTTTAACTTATGAGCAAAGTGTCGAAACCTTTTGATCAGAGTATTAATGTTTTCATAATAATTTTATCTATTCTCCCAATATATATAATGACGTCTTCCACCATATATTCTCATATATACATATATATATGTCGAATCCTGTCGACTCTTGTCGAATCCAGTCGTTGTGGAATCCAGTCGACTTAATCTATGGTGGAAGACCTTTAACAGTTCTCACAGAGTACAGGCAGTCGTGGTCGAGACAGAATGGAAGACTTGGGAATGTCCACACAAAAAACGAAGAGACACAATTGCATTAGGAATGTTCTGCGAACAGATAAGAGTCGATCTAGGAGCGAAATATGGAGATAGAAGAGTTCTTACTGTTCTACATGGTCGATGAGGTGGACCTTGAACACAACTGACGAGGGCTCCCGCTGATTTCCGCGAATTGACAGTTTTATATATCTTTGCCGAGAGGAAGTATTGGATTTCAGCAGATGCTATAAGGGCGTGGATAGGAAGATATATTGTATACTCTGGCGACGCCCTGATATCTTCTAGGCCTCGTTGGACTTCTATCTCAATCTCTTGCTTTAGCTCAACTCTTAATCTATTACAGAGTTTTATTTATTTATTCTCAGTCTGTACAAAGCACATTACATATGATGATGTAATAGCACATGTCACTCATGTGTATAATTATTTACAGAAGTGTTTATTATACAACATGAAAATCTTGTTATAAGTATTATATAATATGGGGCTGCTGGTATAAATTACCATATATATACATATATATCGTATATTTTAAAATGTATAATAATATATGCTATATCTTTATTAATATAACCTGTACACCCTTATTTGTATGTAAACTAAAATTGGTGACGTCAAAATAAATATACAAAGAGCGGTCAGCTGGTGGCAGGGACAGAGGGGAAGAAAAAGGCAACGCCTAGCTCATGTGGGGCCCCCAGGGACTCTTTATAGACGACCCCTGTAAACAGGACAGGTTTTGGCAGGGGTCAGCAGCAGATGGTTCTAGGGTGTGTTTCTCGGCAGGCCGCTTCAGTCTGGCTCTCCATGTCTCGGTGATAAGCATCCAAGTTTGTGTCATGGCCTCTACCTCTGTCCCGTGGGCTGTCCCAGATCACTCTATGTGCTAACATCTAGCCCTGCCTCTGCTTCTTGTTGTCCGCGTGTGAGAAGAACATCAACACTCGCCTCACGTACACGACTCCCAGCTTATCCATACGTCGGCAGGATCACATTTGGAACAATATTACATATATATATAACGAATATCAATCAAGTTACAAAACGCATTATATTTTATACATATATACTCAGGTAAAAATTCACTCGATTAAAACTTGGGTGTTTTCCTAATCGTTTTTTTTTTCGGCTAGTTATACCTATTTTAATCAAATGTGTGTGTTGTTTTTTTTAAATGGAACATATTCGAAAATATATACTTCTAAATAATTTTAAAGGTCATGTTTCTCTCTCTATTTTTTTTAAACGGCACACATTTTGAAACATACAATTTTAAATAATTAAATTCTAAGGACAAGTAAGTAAGGCAAAAACTTCTGAAAGAGTCATATTTATGTAGAGCGCTTTTATATAACTTAAATAAAAATGAAGGGATTAGTTAGCATATATGTCATCATGGATTGGGAAAGAATAGATAAAATAATTATATGAGTGTGTTAAACATTATATCTTGACAAATAGAGTTTTATTTTTAATAAACATTTCCTAAATTAAAAATCAATTAGTGAAATATATAGTATTTATGTTTTGTATATATATTAATTAATTGTTCCACAGAGTTTGTGTAGGCTCACAGGTAAATAGGCGCTAACCGAAACATAAAAAG
This sequence comes from Cordylochernes scorpioides, assembly GCA_030710605.1. NCBI lineage: Eukaryota > Metazoa > Arthropoda > Arachnida > Pseudoscorpiones > Chernetidae > Cordylochernes > Cordylochernes scorpioides. Next base: position 41,580,422 of record CP092873.1, on the reverse strand, counting down.
GTTCCTTTATTTAATATTAGTTTACCTTTTATATTTTGTTCTCTCTCTTGTAAATCAATAAATATAATGTTTAATTAATATAATTATTGGAATCAGTTTCATTAATAATTCTAAGCAAAGTCAACAATTGGTAGCAGAGCGTGGTTGTTCAATATAAATCTCAAAAGCGAAAATATTTAATTTGAAGATTAAGCAAGAAGTTTATTCTGATCGGTAAACTGAGGCACTTCTGAGAAGATTAAAGGTATTTATATAGATTATGTTAAATTATATCTATGTATTGCATGTTTAAAAGCTACCCAATATTTAAATAAATTTAAAATATATATTTGTTTTTAAATTATATTGGTTTGTTTATATTAGCTCAAAAGGCGAAAATGGCTGAATATAAATTTTATCCCAAACAAAAATTGAACTATTAACAGGAACTAATTATCAAATATGGGCTTTGAAAATCGCCGCAGTTTTAAGAGGAAGAAAATTATTTCAATGTGTAATTTCCGATCCAGAACCTGATATGGAAAACAAAAGTTCTTGGGAGATTTGGAGTGATAAAATGATGAAGCATTTGAGATAATCATCACAACATTGACTAATGAACAAGCTGGAATGTTCATAGGAAAAACAAATGCTAAGAAAGTATGGGACACACTGAAAAAAACATACACAGGCTATTTGGAAGATAAAATTATTGATATAGGCTTAGAATTAAAGAACATTAGAATGAAAGATAAAAATGAAACTGAAATATATAACAAGGGCAAAAATTTTGCTACTAGAAGTTCATCATTAGGGCATCAATTTACCTTAAAAAAACTTTCATTTCATATTGTCAGAGGCATACATCCAAGGTATGAAAATATTGCTATTGTCTTACGATCTAAGAGAGAGGCAACAGTAGAAGAGATTCAACAAACTCTAAGAGAAGAGGAGTCAAGAAGAAATATGAGATTAAATCAATCACTTGAGAATGGGCATGAACAAGCATACAGAATTAAGGATGAAAAAGATAAACAATTTCAGCCAAAAAGATGTATTGTTTGTAATAAAAAGGGACATCTAGCTAATGATTGCTGGTTTGGAGATAAACAGAAACAAGGATACCAAAAGAAATGGACTCCTGGTTATAGAAATCACAAATACAGTAGGAAACATTCAAATAACCTAGTGGATACTATGAAAAGTGGATTTAATGAGCAAGCATTTAAAACATATGTAAAAGAATTTGAAGATTCACCAGATGGGAGAAATGATAGGCAAATATGGTGTATAGATTCAGGATGCACCGCACATTTAACCCCAAACCTAAATTTGATGGGATATGTGGTAGATTATGAAAGTGAAATCAACCTAGCTGAGAAGGGCAAAACTACCCAAGCCACAACCAAAGGAGATATGAGACTTACTACATGCACAAGTGAAGGCCAAGAAAATATTCGCATCAAAGATATCTTACATGTACCAAATCTAATAAATATTTTCTTGTCAGTATACGAATTAGTCAACAAAGGAAATTCAGTTATTTTCAATAAGGATGGAGCAAAAATTATAATGAAGGGAATGATTTAGTTGCTGAAGCATATATTAAAGATAGAATGTTTATGATGGAAACAAAACTGAGAAATGTACCAATAGGAAAAAATGAAAATGTCATGGTTATAAATACACATTTAACAAATAGAAATAGCAAAATAAGTTTATGGCATAAAAGATTAAACCATTTAAATGATGAATACATGAAAAAAATGATTCAAGGACCTATTGTAAGAGGATTGGATCTAATATTTGAAAGGTTACCAGAGTGCGAAGCATGCATAATGGGAAAACAGGTTCAGAAGCCATATAATATTACAGAAAATTATACAGTTAAGCCCCTGCAGTTGATTCATAAGGATTTTGGGGACCAATGCCATGCCAATCTTTATGAGGATCTAAGTATTTTCTTGTTATAGTAGATGGCTACAGTAGAAGAATCTTTGTATATTTCCTGAGATCAAAAGATGAGACCTTTGAAAGATTTGAAGAATTTAAAGCAAGAGCCGAAAACGAATTAAGTCTTAGAATAAAAGATGTAAGAACTGACAATGGAACTGAATTTTGTAACTCTAGATTTGAAGGACTTTTCAAGAGAAGTGGGATCCATCACCAACTTACCACCACATACTCACCACAAAGTAATGGAGTCGCAGAGAGAGTGAATAGGACTCTTATAGATACAGCGAGAACCTTACTAATTGACTCAAAATTACCCAAGAATATTTGGGCAGAGGCAATTGCTACAGCTGCATACATTAAGAATTGTACCTCCAACAGGTATATCAAGCACCATACACCTATGCAGAGATGGAATGGCAGGAAACCATCGGTCAAACACAATAGAATATTTGGATGTTTGACACATTGGCTTGAGAGTAAACCAAGAAGAAACAAGTTTTCACCAAAGGGTAGAAAGGGAATATTTATTGGTTATTCCATTAAAAGAAAAACCTACAGAATATATGATATAATGACAAAGAGAATCCATGAAGTCAGATCAGTAGAATTTAGTGAAGAGAGGAATTGATTATGGAAATGATATTCAAGAAGATACTAATTGTGATGATTTGACCTATAAAGGAAATTGTGAAGAAATAGTAGAAGACTTTCTTATCTTCAAAGAAGACAATTCTGTCACAGAGAGTGAAATGAAGTCTAAGGAGGATACTTCAGTAAAACCAGTTGGTGACACTGAAAATGACTCAACACAAACTGAACCAATAGAGCAAAGATGCGTAAAAGGAGGAAGTAAAAAAGGAGAAACAAAGAGCATCTTAGAAGAACGGCACAAAGCAAGACTTGAAGAACAAGAAAGGAAATTGATCAAAGAAGAAGTTCGACGCTCACAAAGAATAAAAGATAGGAATGATGCAAAATTAATTATGTAAATAGATCATTATATCCCGGAGAACTTTAAAGAAGCAATGGATAGTGGAGAAAGAAATGAATGGCACAAAGCAATGGAAGAAGAGCTCAGTGAAATAGAGAAGCCTAAAGTATGGACACTACTACTAATGGAAAATGGTATGTAAGTCATTAATAGTAAATGGGTCTACAGTACGAAGAAAACACCAAATGCGGCATATATAAAAGAAAGGCCAAACCGGTTGCTGTTGGATGCAATTAAAGATATGGTGTGAACTATAAGGACAAACTATGGAAATGTGCAGATAACCTTGGACTTGTTGGTTAGGGCTTACACACAGGAGAGCGTGTGTTGTATATATATTAATTAATTGTTCCACAGAGTGTGTGTAAGCTCACAGGCAAATAGGCGCTAACCGAAACAGAAAAAAAGTTCCTTTGTTTAATATTAGTTTCTCTTTTATATTTTGTTCTCTCTCTCTTGTAAATCGATAAATATAATGTCTAATTAATAATTATTGGAATCAGTTTCATTAATAATTCTAAGCAAAGTCAACAATTTATCATTATTTTTATCTGTATTAAAGTAAAACTTAATAAGGTTCAGAACTGGCTGTTGTACAACCACCTCTTTGTAGAAAAGGCAGATATTCTAGTATTATTATAAGAATACATTATGTTTATTAACAAACATATTTCAGGTGAAATATTACTTACGGGAATTTTAGATTCGCAAATCTCTAGCCTTCGATACAATAAATCGACAATAGAATACGAGTTGAAATATTGTCAAATACTATTTTACATAATTCCATAAAAGTTCTATAGATAAAACCTTTTTCATATAACCTTTTGTCACACATATTCAATTTTATTTTAATTAAATAACTGAATAGAATATTTAAAAAATATTTTAAATATTTATATCTATATAGATAATACCGTAACAGAGTTTTCCATTGTAAAGTCGTTAGCTATCTCCTCCGAAGATTCTGAACTACACATAACGATCTGTATACCAAAATTTTCGTTATTTTTTTCTTCGTATGATAGGCCTGTTTTTATTTTCCTAATGTTAACAGTTATTTTTATTTTTTAATTTAATCTATTTTACAATCGTAGATTTTTTGCATTTATCATCATCAATTCTTTTGTTTACAATTGCGAAGTTTTATAGAGAGAAATAAAGAAATACATAATTGATTAGATACAAAAGTGTGAACCAGAAAGTCGATTTTTAAAAATGTTATTATTTAATATAAACTTATTTTAATTTAATTTTGAAATGAAAAGGTAGTGTAAAAGTGTATATGAGGTTAGATTCAAATAGGTTAAATTATGTTAGTTTAATCGCTAAATAAGGTTAGTTTTAGATAAGTTGAATTAGGTTAGTTTCAGATAATTAAAAAAAATAATGTTCGTTTTTAGAAAAATAATTCGAAATAGTAAGTATATATATTAATATAAAAGATCGAAATGTAAAAATCACTATGTCCAAAATCTTCACTTTAACTCGTGTAAAACGGCTCGAAGGTACGGCGGTGTCAACGTGTAAAACGGCTCGAAGGTACGGCGGTGTCAACGTACAGCGCCGCCTACCAAAGTTAACCTTTTCTGGGAACTCACCAGGTTATATTATTTTTCGAATTGTAGATTGAATTATTACTTTTATTCTATCTTTTATAAGTGTTTGTTATAGTTTTTCATTTGAATTTAGCACAATTTTTGTATCTGGTTATCTTTTTTGGCATCTTTTCATCTCTCTTTGGTATCTTTTTTTTTCTCATTAATAAGACCTAATCCAAATAATTTAATAGTGTGTGACTTTTTTTTAATTAAATTATTTGGATTAGGTGTTATTTTCTTTTATTAATTTGTTATAGTTTTTCATTTGAATTTAGCTCCATTTTTGTGTCTGTCTTTTTTTTTCTTCTCATAAATAGGCTGATGCTGTATTTGTGTACTCAATTGTTGCTTTTTTTTATTACATTATTTGGATTTGGTCTTATTTTCTTTTATTAAATTGTTATAGTTTTTCATTTGAATTTAGCTCCATTTTTGTGTCTGTCTTTTTTTTTCATCTCATAAATAGGCTGATGCTGTATTTGTGTACTCAATTGTTGCTTTTTGTGTCTGGTTTCTTTTTTGCAGTATTTTTTTGGAATCCTTTTTTTTTTCAGAAGCCATTGGAGCTTTTTTTTTTATTTTTTCAGAAAAAAGTGCCCAATGCGGGAATCGAACCCGGGTCGTAGCGGTCGAAAACCAACGGCTTAGACCATCCTTCCACCAACCCCCAGTAAAATAAGTAAATAAAAAGAAGACCAAAAATAAGTGATAATAGTTTATTGAATAACAAATAAAAAAAAATCTTTCAGGTGAAAAATTATAGGCATTGGTAAAAAAGTAAACAAGAGAAATAGCCTAGCGGTCAGGGGAGTGAGTCTTCCACGGCCTTTCCGAGGCATGACAGAAGACGCTCAAAAAAAAAAAGGTAAAATAAGAACCAAGCAGAGGAAATCTATAAAATTGAAAGCCAGGACAGGCATAAAAAGAAAATTCAAAGCATGTGAGGAAACAATTGCTGAAAAAAAAAAGGATTCCAAAAAAATACTGCAAAAAAGAAACCAGACACAAAAAGCAACAATTGAGTACACAAATACAGCATCAGCCTATTTATGAGATGAAAAAAAAAGACAGACACAAAAATGGAGCTAAATTCAAATGAAAAACTATAAAAAATTAATAAAAGAAAATAAGACCTAATCCAAATAATTTTTTGCAGTATTTTTTTGGAATCCTTTTTTTTTTCAGCAATTGTTTCCTCACATGCTTGGAATTTTCTTTTTATGCCTGTCCTGGCTTTCAGTTTTATAGATTTCCTCTGCTTGGTTCTTATTTTACCTTTTTTTTTTTTGAGCGTCTTCTGTCATGCCTCGGAAAGGCCGTGGAAGACTCACTCCCCTGACCGCTAGGCTATTTCTCTTGTTTACTTTTTTACCAATGCCTATAATTTTTCACCTGAAAGATTTTTTTTTATTTGTTATTCAATAAACTATTATCACTTATTTTTGGTCTTCTTTTTATTTACTTATTTTACTGGGGGTTGGTGGAAGGATGGTCTAAGCCGTTGGTTTTCGACCGCTACGACCCGGGTTCGATTCCCGCATTGGGCACTTTTTTCTGAAAAAATAAAAAAAAAAAGCTCCAATGGCTTCTGATTCTTGCAAAAGTCCAACCCCACCAGCAAGCGCAAGTAATCAAACGGGGCTCTGGCACACTTGTACATGCAAAGTCGAACTGCTTTTCACATGTTTAGACATGTGGTGTACTTAAAGTAAAAACAGTCGCCTACTCTACCCACCATGATTATCAAGGCCTGTACCACGTGTACTAGGGATAAGCAAAAAAAAAATTATTTTACTCATTGATCTATACATACAATTATTTGCATACAATTATATACATACAGTTTTCTACATTTTTGCGCTCTGCAGTCTAATATGTTGTTAACTAGCCGAGTGACCCGGGCAACGTCCCGGGTTTACCCGAAGGACCCGCAGGTGAGAAACTATAGAAGAAAAATTTTAACAAATCAGAAAATGAAATTGCAAACAATGTCCTTTAAGGACATGAGAGCACATGCACTGTATCACCATACGTGTACCATTTTCAAAGACCCTGCTTAGGATTAAAACTTCTCAGAAGCATAACAATAGTACCAACTTAGAGGTTAACTGGTGTGGATGCATTCCTCTGGGAGTAAGACTATTGAGAAATTCAGTAGGGAGTTATTTTGCTTCTCCGCATTCTAACACTCCAACTGTTAACACTGTGGAAACACTGACTCATGTTTGGTAAGCAATTTCAGGGAAGAAACTATAGACATTGGATTAAATAAATTATTAATTAAATTGCATTAAATAAAAATTATTAGATTTAAATAAATATTATTCGAGTGAAAAAAAAAAAGAAAAAATTAACAAATTAGAAAATAAAATTTCGAAAAATACAACTATATTGCAGATAAGATAAGAGGACCTTATTAAAAAATAAATAAACAAACTGTAATTCGACACTATCGATAATTCGACACTTTCGATAATTCGACACTTTCGATAATTCGACCATTTTAAAAATCAAATTTACAAGGTTGATTGTTGTTTAAATACAACTTTGATTTTGCATGCATAAACACAGGCTCTTGTAGCAAGAACCCAAATATTATTTATAGTCATAGCAAAAGCCAACTTTAGTGAAAACTGATGCCTCTTCAGAATGAATGGAAGACTGCAATCTGAAGGAGCAGAAGATATGGGTCATCTTTACATGTATGCTATCCAATGTTCGCACACTTGAAAAAGCTACATATAAAGTTGTCCGTGCGTAAACACAGGCTCTTGTAGCCAAGGTTTGGCCTTGAGCCTTATTTATAGTCATAGCAAAAGCCAACCTTAGTGAAAACTAACGCCTCTCTAGAATGAAGCGAAGGTTGGTATCCGAAGGGGCCAAAGATATTTCAGACACTATACAGTGTGTTCAACTCTGGGCACTGTCAGTATATGTGCTTCAAGGACATGAGAGCACATGCGCTGAAACACCATACGTGTTCCATCGCAAAGATCCTAAAGGCATTGGTGAAAGTATAAATAAATATTTTGGAAATGAAAAAAAAATACATATATATATAAGAAAATAAATTGGAATAAAAATTTACAAACTATATTTCAGAGTGGATATATATTTGAAAGGAAAAAAAAAAAAGAAAATTGCAAACAACAAAACTATATTACAGATATGACATGAAAACTAACGCCTCTCTAGAATGAAGCGAAGGTTGGTATCCGAAGGGGCCAAAGATATTTCAGACACTATACAGTGTGTTCAACTTTGGGCACTGTCAGTATATGTGCTTCAAGGACATGAGAGCACATGCGCTGAAACACCATACGCGTTCCATCGCAAAGATCCTAAAGGCATTGGTGAAAGTATAAATGACCCATATATTCTGCTCCTTCAGATTTCAGTCTTCCATTCATTCTGAAGAGGCATCAGTTTTCACTAAAGTTTGCTTTTGCTATGACTATAAATAATATTTGGGTTCTTGCTACAAGAGCCTGTGTTTATGCATGCAAAAGCAAAGTTGTATTTAAACAACAATCAACCTTGTAAATTTGATTTTTAAAATGGTCGAATTATCGAAAGTGTCGAATTATCGAAAGTGTCGAATTATCGAGTGTCGAATTACAGTTTGTTTATGTATTTTTAATAAGGTCCTCTTATCTTATCTGCAATATAGTTGTATTTTTCGAAATTTTATTTTCTAATTTGTTAATTTCTTTCTTTTTTTTTTCACTCTAATAATATTTATTTAAATCTAATAATTTTTATTTAATGCAATTTAATTAATAATTTATTTAATCCAATGTCTATAGTTTCTTCCCTGAAATTGCTTACCAAACATGAGTCAGTGTTTCCACAGTGTTAACAGTTGGAGTGTTAGAATGCGGAGAAGCAAAATAACTCCCTACTGAATTTCTCAATAGTCTCACTCCCAGAGGAATGCATCCACACCAGTTAACCTCTAGGTTGGTACTATTGTTATGCTTCTGAGAAGTTTTATCCTAAGCAGGGTCTTTGAAAATGGTACACGTATGGTGATACAGTGCATGTGCTCTCATGTCCTTAAAGTAGTGTAGTTCTGTTGTTTGCAATTTCATTTTCTGATTTGTTAAAATTTTTCTTCTATAGTTTCTCACCTGCGGGTCCTTCGGGTAAACCCGGGGCGTTGCCCGGGTCACTCGGCTAGTATATATAATAAAGGAACAAATGAATAAAGATATTTGGGATATAACTCTGAAAGCAAAGATTACTCATCAAACCGTAGTTATTGTTAAGATATATATGTATCTGGTTTCACTCTTGCGCTATTCAGAGGAGATTTCTCTATTTGGAGGCTATGGGGTGGGCTCAGAGAATAGTATATTACGAGGTGTGTTCAAAAAGTATCGCGACTTTTGTGTTTTTTCAAAAATTATTTATTTATTCATGAATACCTATTTTGTCCCCTTCATATTAATTCCCATGATATATTATACACTTGTGCAAACGGTTTTTCAAATCTTCGAAGCACTTCAAAAAATCATTTTTAAAAAATCTTTTTCAGCTCCTCCTTCGATGCCGTCTTTATCTCGTCAAGCGTAGCGTAACGTCGTCCTTTCATGGGCCTCTTCTGTTTAGGGAACAAGAAAAAGTCACAGGGGGCCAGATCTGGGGAATACGGTGGCTGCGGCATCATTAGTGTGATGTTTTTGGCCAAAAAGTCACGCACAAGCAACGATGTGTGAGCAGGGGCGTTATCGTGGTGCAAAAGCCAATTTTTGTTCTTCCACAAATCCGGGCGTTTCTGGCGGATTGCTTCGCGCAAATTGCGCATAACTTGCAGGTAATTTTCCTTATTGATCGTTCTACCCTGTGGCAAGAACTCATGATGCACCACGCCCCTGCAATCGAAGAAAACTGTCAGCAAAACTTTCACATTCGACCGAACTTGGCGCGCTTTTTTCGGTCTTGGTTCGTGCGGCAGCTTCCATTGAGATGATTGAGCTTTGGTTTCCACGTCATAACCATAAACCCACGCTTCGTCACCAGTTATGACCCTCTAGAGCAAATTTAGGTCGTCGCGGACAGAGTCCAACATCTCATTAGCAATGTTCATGCGATGCTGTTTTTGGTCGCAATTGAGCAATTTTGGCACGAATTTCACGGCGACCCGTCTCATGCCCAAATCATTGATAAAAATCGAATGGCACGAGCCAATCGATATGTTTAGGTCCTCAGCAACTTCACTAACGGTGATTCGACGATTGGCCAATATCATTTTCTCCACTTCATTAATTTTTTCGTCTGTTGCTGAAGTGCTCGGGCGTCCGGCACGCTCATCGTCGTTCACATCTTCTCGGCCTTCTGAGAACATTTTGTACCACCGATAAACCAAGGTAGCTTTTCCGTATGCCACAGTCAACATTCGGAATACCTCCGTGCACTTAATTTCGTTTTTCACACAAAATTTGATACAGGTTCTTTGATCCATTATTTTTAATAGGTAAAAATCGAAGACGATCCAAAACACCTGCAAGCAAAGCAGCTGTCAACAATTAAGTGAACATTCAAAATGGCCGAGCTTGTTGGCATAAGTGAGAGACATGAGTACCAACATAAAGCCACAAAAAGATCGAAATTCGAATATACGTAACCCGCGAAAATTCAAAATTCGCGATTCTTTTTGAACATACCTCGTATATATTTCCGGAATATCTATTCTTCTTCATCTTCAAATTAAAGATACTTCGGCCAGTAAATCTTTTTACTTCTTTTTAAAAATATTCACTGGCCGAAGTATCTTTAATTTGAAGAACTATGAATGCCGGCCTTGCAGCCTCTATCTCTATTATTCTGTTGATGCCATTGTTGTCTCGATACGATGGAGTCTATGATAAGTCTCTGTTGTTTATTAGAGATGTTAGAGTGATGGGTGCTTGGTTCTGATAGGGAAAAGCAAGTCTGTTTCTCTATATGATGATATATTAATGATTTAATATCTATTGGTTCTCGATATTTCCTTTATGTTCTGATATTCTTATATCTAAATGTCTGCCAGATTTACCTATAAATTTGGCTTAACAATCTTTGCATTCTATGGGGTAGAATTCTATAAAATTCTATGGAGTATATTTTATTCTTAATATTAGTAGGATAATTACGACTATTGTTTTTGTTATGGTGTTTCTTATTATAATCCTCTGTATCAATTAGATTAATCAAATATATAAATATCCGAGGATATGTTTCCTTATTACAAGTTTTCGGGTTTTTAAACGACTATTCTACAGGTAAAAAACTTTAGAAAACACTTTTTAAAAATTATTTACCTGTAGAAGGGTTGTTTTTGAACTCGTTAAGTATAATAAAGAAACATATCCTCGGAGATGTATATTTGATTAATAAAATGGTGTTTCTTAGTAATTCGATTATATTGGACGAATTGAAAAGGAATCTCCTGATTGTGAAACTAAAAGTTTCTGATTGCTTGTGTCATCCGTCGGAATAAATATCACCTATTCGCGTTGATTTTTCAATTATTCCAGAATTGAACATATACCCATTCTTGATTAATCAAGAAAAGTTAACCACGTATGTGTTTCGGGCTGTTGGCCCTCGTCAGCGTGGTTCCAGCTGTACCGCTACGACCAAAGAAACTGGTCATTCAGGCATCCTGAAAATCTTGGAACGGGTATTTAGGGTCAGAGGTGCGTGAGAACAGCAAACAATGGAAAATAATAGTACAAAAGTGAAATTGTATTAGAATCAGTTGGATAAATCAAGAAAAGGTTATCTCCTAATCGTACAATTGAAAATTGCTGATTGATTTCAACATCTGTTGAAATAAATATGAACTATTCGTTGATTTTTTAAAATTATTCCAGAAATCTAACCGAATACCCAATCTTGATTATTAAAGAAAAGCTAATACCACGTATTTCTTATAAAACTGTTGAGTTTTCCAGAATATTTTCATTTTTCGCGACATATACAAGATATATCATCAATATATCGACGCCATAAAGCTATATATGACGGGAATAGTGAAGTTCTTCAACTGTCTATGCGACGCATGACAATTTAGGTGACCGAGGTTGAAAGAAAGCTCCCCATTGGAGAGAGAAGTTTCAATCTTTTAATAGACTTTGAATTGAATGACAGAATATTTCTTTCGATAAACAGATTTATTAGTTTAGGTATTATCTTTACAGTAAACTTATAGCCTCGCACCCTCGAAACAAATATTCGGTTATATGATTAGAAATCTGTATGAATTTGAAAATAATAGAGATAATTATCAAATATATCAATAGAACTCTATAATATCTACAGATCAATTGTAAATAAATTCATACACAAAAGAGGTAGTCAGGAAAGTTTTAGAATAGATGTGCAAATAAATCCCTTTTCAAACAAAGGCTCACGTGCACATGGAGAAAGGAAGGAAAAAAATTACTGTATTATTTTGTTGTTGTATGGCGAATCCATACAGGGCCTAATAAAACCTTTTTGTTGTTGTTGTTTGTTTAGATAATTATCACAGATTTATTTTTTTTGTAAATATATTCATGATTATCTTTCTAACCTGGAAGGATCAGGTTTCTAATATATCCTTGTTTCTTTTTAAATTAATTCAATTTTTTTGTATAATATGTATATAACTGCTCCTATTTAAAAATGTGTATCGACGCAATTATGCCTAGCCGGATATCGTGTTTTGTGTGTTGAAATAAAATAATAAATTTACACTGATACTTGGTACTGTGTGATGTTTTGCAGACTGATAGCAGATAATTAGACATGTAAAGGTGTTATTATAAGAGATACATATTTTCAAAATAATAATAATAATAACTTATATATATATATTATATAATCTAAAATGCAAATATTTTATTTTTTTAGAAACATATATTTTATTTTCATTCATTGACTGTTCTACATTTTTTTACCATATATATAGATTTAGAACATACTACTTTTTTTAAAATTATCGTTGTAAATATGTATAGTTAAGCTACCTATTTTTTAAATCACGATTATAGAATTCGTTTTATAAATTCTATATTGCTGTGATAAATAATTTTATGTGTAAATTACTTCAAGTAATTCAAAATAAAAACAACTTGATCGGTAAATAATTTGTTTCCTACTTTTCACGACTGCACCTCCAATTGTATATTTTCAACAACAAAAGAAAAATAATCATAACAATTTAAGTCGACAGGATTAACCTATTTTCTATTAAATTATATTATATATTGATTCAATTTTCTCAAAAAACTAATACAAAATGCCGCCAAAACAAGAAAAGGTAGAACAAGCTACGAAACTAAGTACAATGGAAATACCAAAATTTAATGGTCAAAATTTAAACATAATATCTTGGCTCAAACTTTTCAACAAAAAATATTTGCAGAAACCTCTTGATGAAGATTTCAAATTAACTAATATATAAAATTATCTCGAGTGTGAAGCTTTCAGTTATTATATAGAAGAGTTACAAGATATAAATAATTGGGGGGATTTAGAACAAAAATTGATAACATATTTTATATACAATTAAAGATTCAAATTTATTCAGTAGGTTTCTGAAATTAAAATATAATGATAATAATAATAACCTTCAACAATATTTTAAGAAAGATTCTGCCTTAGAGAGAGCCAAAAAACTTAATCTTGAAAAAACACTCTTACTAGAGGCACTTACAGATGGAATGCCAAACCACCTCAAAAAATATCTAATAGCTGCAAGAGTACAAGAACCTTCAGATTAGTATAAAATCACAACCCAATTAAAATGCACCACAAATCAAGAAGAAGAACCCTAACAACCCTCTACCAGTACAAGCAAAAGCCAATTTACTCCAGTAAGATTTAACCCAACTCCTCCCAAGCTCATATATCCCAACCATTCCCAAGGTCAGCAGCAACCCACCACCAGCAAGAACCCCACAAATCCATAAACCTACCCCATACCTCTGCAAGATATGTTCTACAAACCAGCTACACAGCCAAATGAATTTCCATAGGGACTGCCCACTTAATAAGAATATTCCTCCAAAGTCCATAAACCCAGGTAGTACATTATTATTATTCTCTGTTCTTATAAATCAAATATCTCTACCTTGTGTACTTGACACTGCATCATCCATTTCCATTATCCCTTTAAAATATTTAAATTATATTTATTTATAAAATATTAGACAATTCCCCAAAAGAAAGAATAGGTCAGGTAGAAGGATATAGTTACCCATTATACAAGATATTAGTAAGGCTTAGCTTAGGTAAAATTACAAAGTATCAAGAAATGTCTGTTTTTGTGATAGTCCAATAGAATATCTTATTTTAGGTTTACACCAGCACATTTTATAAATTTAGATTACAAATAGATTTCTCAAAAAACCTTCTTTTTCAAAATTGTAAATTTTTGTATTCCTTTAATCCAAAATTGATAATCAGAAGTCATATGCTACCACCCTATGTATTCCAGACCCTTACTATGTTAAAAATTTATGTCTTCTAAATAATAACCCATTGTATAATTTTAATTCTTTTGATATGCCGATTACAAATGTTAAACTTATAAGTTCTACTTCAAATCCCATTATTGATTCTAAACCATATCATAGTTTGCAAATTCAATGCCCTATTGTCAATTATAATTAATATTCAGACCTTAGTAAAGTAGATATTAATCCAAATTTATCTAATCAAACAATTTCAGATATTTTGCATAAATATAAGAATGTTTTCTCTAAACACAATTTTGATATAGGATTCATAAGAACTAACCCAATTTGCATATCTCTTTTAGATAATATTCCAAAATAGCACAAAAGCCATATAGGACATATTTTTACAATAATGCTGAAAAACAAAAAGAAATAACTGAATTATTAAAATCTAGTATTATTAGGCCTTCATCTAGCCCCTATAGTTCTCCTGCATTATTAGTGAATAAAAAATCTGATGCCCCAAATCACCCCACAAGACTCTATATAGATTATAGAAAACTTAATCGAAAAACCGTTCCAGAACATACCCCAATTCCACTTATAGAACAAATTATAGATAGGCTATCACAGTCAAAAATATACACTATTCTAGATGTTAAAATTGCATATTGGCATTTACCAATAGATGTAAAAGATAAATATTGCCATTTGGAGTAATAAGCAATTACATGTTCCTCATTGTCTGGACCAATTTGTGTTATAAACTTTAGAGGGGTAGTCCGGGTTGTAAATAGCAAGGACAGGTTTTGTAGATAGTGCCATTTTAAGTTTAGCGAACGACTCCTCTACTTCCTCATTCCAGATGAAGGGCTGATTCTTCCGAGTGAGTCGAACCAAGGGGAATGAAATTTTAGAAAAGTCCTTCACAAATTTTCTGTAATAATTTGCCAATCCCATGAACTGACGAACTTTCTTTACAGTATCAGGTCTTGGAAAGTCTTGAATAGATTTTACTTTTCCTGGATCAGGTTTTAATTGATTGTGACTGATGATATGTCCGAGGTATTTTACTTCAGTTCTTCCAAAAATACATTTCGACAATTTTAATTTCATGTTGTACTGTCTTAATTTGTCAAAAACTTTACTAAGAAGCTCTATGTGCTCTTGCCATGTTTTCGTGTACACCAATATGTCATCTTGGAAAGAGCAAGTTCCTTTCCATAATAATTCACCTAGAATATGTTGGATTATCCTTTGAAACGTTGAAGCAGCATTTTTTAAACCAAATGGCATCACTAAAAACTCATAATGACCATCGTTTGTGACGAATGCAGTTTTTTGAATAGATTGCGGGTCCATTTCGATCTGCCAATAACCCCATGCAACATCAAGGGTAGAGAAGAATCTGGATCCATGCAATCGATCAAACATGTCCTGTATGTGAGGTAGGGGTTGCCTGTCATCCAGCGTGATCTCATTAAGACGTCTGTAATCAATGCACATCCTTTTATTTCCATCCTTCTTGGGAACCATAACAACAGGAAATGCCCAAGGAGAATCTGAAGTTCTTATTAACTTGTGTTCGAGAAGTTCTTTAACTTATTCAGCTATCTCTTCATACTCTTTTAGAGGACGACGATAGGGTCAAAGAGAAATTGGTTGTTCACTTTTCGTGATGATCTTATGTTGTATAGCTACTTTTCCCAAATCAATGGCATGCTGACAAAATACATTCCTATTGTGTTCAAGTAATTTTTTTAATTCATGTTCTCTTATCTCTTCTAGATGATTTACAAGAATTGGATTTTGTAATCCATCAAATTTGGTGTAAATTGTTTTGTCTTTGACATCTATTAAAAGATTAAAAAGAGATGCAACATCTAATCCGATCAAGAGTGGATATTTAAAGTTCTTCATTACATGGAGAGTTACAGGTTTAATTAGTTTATCTATTCTTACCTTGGTCTGAAGGCTTCCACATGTCCTGGTAACACCATCCGCTTGGCTGATGTGAATGTCTGAATTTGGTTGAAGTTGAAGACGGGTTCGCTTGAACAATCGCCAATTGATTATTGATACTGTTGCTCCAGTATCCACAAATGCTTGCGCAGGAATTCCATTTACTTCAACACTTATGTTGATAAGCTTGAAAGCTCCTTGTGTAGGGGTATTTGTCAAAGTACTTACATTCATCAATTCGGGGCTCCGCATACTTGTTTCACTGAAGTGTTTTGATTAGGCCTATCCTTTTTATAATTAGGATCATAATCCTCACAATCTGTGACGCAATGTTTAATTTTTATTCCCTTTTTCGAACATATTGGACATCAGAATGGGCAAACATTTTTTCTATTATCATTATTTTTTGTCGCGAGATGTATTTTGTTTTTAGGCTTAAACTGAATTGAAGCCCTATTTTGTTCAATTGAAGCTGCGATATGAAACCATTTTGTGGCGTCAGTTGGCTGTGCAGCCACAATTAAATCTTTCCAATAATTTGGAAGTCCGTCTGTTAATAAATGAATTTTTTCCTCCTTCGTTAGATGGGTTTGATTTAACAGGCGAATTTTATCTTGAAAATAATGTTCTATTGATTCTTCTCGTTTTAATCTTCGATGTGATGCTGAGACAATTGGATTTGCGTTGTATGAACCAAATCTTTGAATCAACTTTTCCTTTACAACTTCCCATCTTTTTATTGCAGGATTTGAAATAATCTCGTCTGCATACCATTCAAGTGCTGAATCTGTCAAGTAGTACATAAGATTTTTGATTTTTCATCTTCCTTTAAAGAATTATTTTCAAAATCATATAATTTGATCCATGACTCAGGCCTAATTGCCGACTTCGAGCCGTTGAATTTTTGCAACCGGTTGTTTGGGTTTTCCGCCATTTTTTCTTTCCGTATCCTTTTCGACTGCGCCAAATGCCACGTTTTTATTTTAAAACGCTAATTTCCTGTTTTGTAAAACTTTAATTTTAAAGTTCATTATTTTAAAAGTGAAATGTTTGTTAATGGAATAGACATTTTACCTCAACTCATTTTATTGCCGCCTTTGTTTACAAGCCATTTGTTTTCCTCCATCTATATTTACATATCCTTTTTATTGAGTTTTTACTAATTTTGCATATACATCATTGACCTTTAATGAATGAGAAAAAGAAATTGAAAATAAACATATGAAAAATTAAAGTAACACCTTAAAGGAATTTATGTACAACTGAAAATTGTTTTTTTGTAACGTCTCAGAATGTTTTCTCTAAACACAATTTTGATATAGGATTCATAAGAACTAACCCAATTTGCATATCTCTTTTAGATAATATTCCAAAATAGCACAAAAGCCATATAGGACATATTTTTACAATAATGCTGAAAAACAAAAAGAAATAACTGAATTATTAAAATATAGTATTATTAGGCCTTCATCTAGCCCCTATAGTTCTCCTGCATTATTAGTGAATAAAAAATCTGATGCCCCAAATCACCCCACAAGACTCTATATAGATTATAGAAAACTTAATCGAAAAACCGTTCCAGAACATACCCCAATTCCACTTATAGAACAAATTATAGATAGGCTATCACAGTCAAAAATATACACTATTCTAGATGTTAAAATTGCATATTGGCATTTACCAATAGATGAAAAAGATAAATATAAAACAGAATTTGTAACACAATTAGGATGTTATGAATGGAACAGACTTCCATATGGTCT
The DNA here is from genome assembly GCA_030710605.1 of Cordylochernes scorpioides. Taxonomy (NCBI): domain Eukaryota; kingdom Metazoa; phylum Arthropoda; class Arachnida; order Pseudoscorpiones; family Chernetidae; genus Cordylochernes; species Cordylochernes scorpioides. The sequence continues at coordinate 41,562,742 of CP092873.1, read as the reverse complement.
AAAAAATGCACCTTCACAATTTGAAAGAATTATGAAATCAATTTTCACTAAACATAACATACAGTATGCTTTAAATTATTTTGGTGATATTATTATACATTCTAAAATCTATGAAGAACACATTAAACATTTAGAAGACATATTAAATATATTTGAACAAGAGAATATAAACCTTAATCTCAATAAATATAAATTAAAAAAAAAGAAATACAATTTTGAGGATATTCTATTAACTCAGAAAAATATACACCCAATAACACCAACATTGAGGCAATTTTAAATTAAATAGACCATACAATATTAAAACATTACAAAGAATTTTAAGTACAATTAATATATATTAAATTTATTCCCCATTATGCACAAATTAGGGCACCATTAAATGAAATTTTGTTAAAATATGCTGCTTGGTTATGGAGTGCAAAACATGAACAAGCCTTCCAAACCCTTAAAAATTCATTCATTTCACAACCTGTACTATATATTTATGACCCATCTAAACCATGCCATTTATTCACAGACGCGTCAAGTCTAGGAGTAGCAGGAGTTCTTAAACAACCAGATGAACAAGGCATTTTACACCACATAGGTTATTTTTCAAGAAAACTTCACCCTTATGAACAGAACTATACTGCCTCAGAAATTGAAACATTAACTATCATTAATTCAGTACAAAGGTTTCATACATACCTACAAAACATACATTTTACCTTGCACACAGATCACTTACCTTTAAAATGGATCAAAAATGTAAAATACCCACATGGTAGATTATTTAGATGGTCCTTAATCCTATCTCAATATAACTTTGACATAAAACATATTAAAGGATTAAATAATATAGAAGCAGACATGCTGTGAAGAGCACCAGTATCATTTTACCTAACATATAATGAGTTAAAAGAACATCAAACAACAGAACAAATTAGCAATAGTTAATTTAAAATACAAAATGATCTCATTATAATTAATAGAAAGGGTTTTAAAAGAGCTTATGTACCACAAACACTAAGACACAAATTATTAAACAAAGTACATACAAAACATGGACATATTGGAACAACTCAAATGACTAAAATAATTTCTCCATACTATTATTGGCCACATATGACTAAGGATATTGCTATATAATTACACAAAGCATTGTGAAACTTGCCAGTTAAATAAATCTAGGGATAACAGAATTGTTTATTGACCACTATAACAGATGCCAATAGCTACACACCCCAATCATATTTTTTCTTTAGATACATTGGGCGGGTTACATAATTATGGGACAACCAGACACAGTATCCATATGATAGTAGATCATCAAAGTAGATTCCTTTGGACCTTTCCTACAAAATCTGTATCCACTTATTCATATATAACTTGTTTAATTTTTTTCTAAATTAATAAGCCTGAAATATTAATAACTGACAGAAATGCAGCTTCTCTCAGCAGTAAATTTAAACACCTTTTGGAGAGAAATAATGTTAAGCATCTACTCACCAGTGCCCATCACACAGAAACAAATGCAAAAGTAGAAAGATTAAATTCCACTATCATAAATGGGTTAAGATGTGTGAATATAACCATAATTTAAAGATTCCTTGGACAAAATATATTTCTAATATTACTGAAAGTTATAATGATACAATACATACCATAACAGGCTTTGCACCTAGGTTCTTATACTATGGAATACAACCACAGTATATAGAACATGGCACAGAAACACATACACCAATAGAAAAAGCAAGAAAATTAGCTATTGAAAGGACCATAAAATCCCATGAACACAGCAAATAGAGCCTTATGATATTAAACACCCAGAACCCATTTTTAAAGAAGGAGATCAGGTATTAGTAAAAACCTTTATTAATCCAAACACAGGTAAATTAACACAAAGATAAATAGGCCCATTTACAATTTTAAAACAACTTTCTCCAGTCACATATGGAATAAATAAACCCAATTTACCTCAAAGAAAACAAACAAGAATTATACACTCTAATTAACACAAATTATTTTACCCAGAATCAGATTTTTTACTTCAAAATAGCACTAATATAGAAAATGACTTAATAGTAAACCAAAATTCTAACATAAAGTTAATAGATATTGATGATAAACCATGTTTTTTACAGGAAGGCCATATTTTGGATATGGACAATGAAGAACAAATATCAACCCCAATTCTTTTGCCTTCACATAACTTAATGTCACTCCATATACCTCTCTATTAGCATTTCATTACTCAACCATTATTAAGCAATACCTTTATATATTATTTTTAATACATTTAAATGTTTATATTTTAGAAACAACTCATTTTAAATTATTTTTGTGTAAAAATAAACATTTCTACTGCCATTTATTTAATTATTTTTTTTTATTTATTCATTTGACATATCGGACGCGATATCCCAGCTCGGGATACTTGCGCCTAAATACATTTTAATAGATTATACACAATTCATTTTATACAATTTAATAACCGGACTAAAAACATAATTGAAACTTAAACGATAGCACTCCAAAACAGAAGAGAAAATCTAAAATGGATTATTTTAGCAACCTATATACAATTCATTATATACAACTCAATAACCGACTAAAAACACATTTAAAACTGAAACGATGGTTCTCCCAAACAGAAGAGAAAATATAAAATAAATTATTTTAGCAACCTATATACAATTCATTATATACAACTCAATAACCGACTAAAAACACAATTAAAACTGAAACGATGGCCCTCTCAAACAGAAGAGAAAATCCAAAATGAATTTACAGAAATTATTGAATTTTACATAAGTGTCTTTGTTATATACAAATTCGCAAATTTCTTCGATGGGATAAAAATGATCACTTCTGTAGCTGTGACACATCGGACATTCTATTAATAAATGTATTGAGTCTTGGTTGTCTTTTCCACAGAAACAGCTAGGATCATCCGTTGCCCCGATTTTCGACAAAAATTCTCCAAAATTACCATGACCCGTTACGAACTGTGAGTTATAAAAATTCGGACGAAAATAAAAAGGAATTCCAAATGGGAAAAAATTTAGGAATGTTTCATTAGTGTTAGCTATTGTTTCAGGCATTCTTGATTCTATGAAGTTATCAATTATAGTTGGGGCATGCGGTCTGAATACATTAATTTCTTCTTTTGATAAATTGGCCAAATCGTATTTTATTATCAACGATTCTATGTGATCTGTGAGAATAGGTATTTTTGCCAAACTATGAATACAATTTGATGAGGTCGTTTTATAGGCTCTCACTACCCAAAGAAGAATCTGATATTGCTGAGAGTTTAATCTTTGTTTACTTCTTTTATTAATAAATTTATACCATATTTCAGATCCATAGGTTAGTATTGGCCTTAAAAGAGTTTTATATAAAATTAATCTTTTTTTAGCATCCAATCCCCACATTTTCCCACAGATTGAAAATAACAGATTTTTCATACGGTTGATTTTACAAAGAATATCATTAATGTGGGGTGTGAAGTTAATTTTTGATTTAATTCTGTGATTAGAAAATTTTATACCTAAAATTTTTACTTCTTTCACTGGTGTTATTATGAAGTTTGGAGTTCCCATTGAAATATTTTGTTTGCCGTGCATATGTATTAAGCCGGTTTTCTCCGGGCTTAGTTTTAGCTTATTTCTTGTACACCATTGTATTACATAATTTAAAGTACTTTCTGTTTCATATTTTAACCCTTCTATGGTCTTGTGCCAGCAAACAATGGAAACATCATCCGCATAACAGATTATTTCAGAATTTGAGGATGCGAAGTTGATCAACAAATCATTCAGGACTATATTCCACAATAAAGGTGATAATGGTCCGCCTTGAGGACATCCCTTTGATAAATATTTTGAAATTGTTGTATTCGAGAAGGTGAGACTTGTTTTTCTTCTCCGATTTAAAAATGATTGGATGATTTTTATAAGAACTGCTGGGACGTGGTCTTCGTCCATTCTTTTTATTAAGGCAGGCCACCACGCCTTATCAAACGCACCACTTATATCAATGGCAATCAATGCAACCAATTCGTTTTGTTTGTGTTTCAGTATGGTCTCTGTTATTTTGTCCAATGCCGTTATTGTAGATTTTCTTTTCGTAAATCCATGCTGTCTATGGCTCAGTAAGTTATTATGATTATAATGATTAATATTTTGAAATACAATAAGCATAATGATATAATTACACAAATTTTGAATACCTTTTTTGGCTTCATAATAATTTTTCTATAAATCTATCAATATTATTTCTTGTATATAGGTTATTTTAATTTCATAGTTATATAAATTATTTATAAACAAACTTCTTCTGTTTATTTTGAAAAAATATGGACATTGATTTTTATTGTTTAATTTGTAATTATTTCTATAGACATTGTGATTTCGTTTAATTAATTATTTTTGTAATTGCCATTTTTGTTTTAAAATTTTAACTTTTTGAAAATCCTTTTCACAGGGGGGAAATATTATATAATCTAAAATGCAAATATTTTATATATTTTTTAAAACATATATTTTATTTTCATTCATTGACTGTTCTACATTTTTTGACCATATAGATTTAGAACATACTACTTTAATTAATGTTGTAAATATATATATATATATATAATTATAACAATAAATAGTTGTATAGTTTTATAGTTAAGTTTTCTATTAAAATTATCTTCATTATTTTTATTATTTAAATTCAAATTATAAAATTTGTAAATTGTTATTATTTAGTATAGATAGAGAGAAAAAAAAAGTCCTTTACTTCGAAAACATCATCTAGTTAATTATATATTTATAATTAATAACAATAAAATTTAACAACGTAACGTCTTTTGCATCGGCTTTTACACGTCATTTAGACATACTCTATCCTATATATAGAATAATAGAAGTGAGAATATATATAATATTATAAATTTTAGTAGTTAGAGAAAAGAGAGAAAGACAGAACCATGCACTTTTAATCAAACTAATAATAAGAAAACAAAAAGTTTTGTAAAGAAGGTAGATAAGATTGTTAGTATATATATATATATATATATATATATATATTTATAATTTTATATTTTATCCTTTTTTTTTAAATGATTTTTTAATTTTTTTTATTTTAAAATATGAATATAAATAGTTGTATTTAGTAATATATCTATACTATGAATTAACTTTTGTTATAAGTTTGGTTATTATGTTTTGAAACCCTAATGGTAGACCAGACATATACAAAAAAAATTTAATTGGAGTAATTATTGGAAAAAGAGATCTGCTGAACCGGGACTTCTCAAATAGAAGTTCAGCGACATTTCATTCAACTTCTATTTGAGAAGTCCCGGTTCAGCAGATCTCTTTTTCCAATAATTACTCCAATTAAAATTTTTTTGTATATGTCTGGTCTACCATTAGGGTTTCAAAACATAATAACCAAACTTATAACAAAAGATAATTCATAGTATAGATATATTACTAAATACAACTATTTATATTCATATTTTAAAATAAAAAAAATTTAAAAAATCATTAAAAAAAAAAAGGATAAATATAAAATTATAAAAATATATATATATATACAATCTTATCTACCTTCTTTACAAAACTTTTTGTTTTCTTATTATTAGTTTGATTAAAAGTGCATGGTTCTGTCTTTCTCTCTTTTCTCTAACTACTAAAATTTATAATATTATATATATTCTCACTTCTATTATTCTATATATAGGATAGAGTATGTCTAAATGACGTGTAAAAGCCGATGCAAAAGACGTTACGTTGTTAAATTTTATTGTTATTAATTATAAATATATAATTAACTAGATGATGTTTTAGAAGTAAAGGACTTTTTTTTTTCTCTCTATCTATACTAAATAATAACAATTTACAAATTTTATAATTTGAATTTAAATAATCAAAATAATGAAGATAATTTTAATAGAAAACTTAACTATAAAACTATTCAACTATTTATTGTTATAATTAACTAGACGAATGGCCCGGGCAACGCCCGGGGTTTACCCGAGTGCGAATATATTTTAAAAACGTTGACTTGGGTGGTCATAGCGCCCGATTTTAAATACGTATTACGATGCTATTTACATTAAAAGTAACCTGTCTATAGTAGCCCCTCTCTATAACACCCTATTTTGGTGAGTCCCAAGAGGGAGCGCTATAGACAGGTTTAACTGTACTTGATACACAGTGTCAAAGTTTTCTCACCCCTCTCAACAAACAGGGATGATAGTGCTATAAATAGAGAGCGTGTGATCTATTAATTTACATATTATACTAAAATTTCCAATTATATTTGACCATATTTAAACCTGTTATAAAACTTGTATCATTTATGCAACTATACCATCCCTGTTGGTGTTTTTGGGGGTAAAAAAGAGAAAAAATGTTATATAATATATTTTTTAATATTATTATTATTTAATATTAATTTTTATTATAATAATAATTATTATATATATTTATATATATTATATAATAAATATTTTAATAATTATTATTTTAATATTATTTAATATATAAACAGTTTAAAAAATCAAACATAGATGGCGTTACCTCCCCATTGCTTTCATTTAATATTAATTTTTATTATAATAATAATTATTATATATATTTATATATATTATATAATAAATATTTTAATAATAATTATTTTAATATTATTTAATATATAAACAGTTTAAAAAATCAAACATAGATGGCGTTACCTCCCCATTGCTTTCATCCCCGTCTAGCGGCGCTGCATGCGAGCTAAGTCTATATATCTGCAAATAACTCTAAGGAAATTCAAGATATTCAAGAAATTATTTTTCGGACACCTTTCCGGGGATATACCTAATAATATCCCAGAATTTCATGGCGATTGGATGTATGGTTTTTGAATAACAGGGTTGTCTAGAGGGGGGCAGGGAGGCCACGTGTTCGCTGGCGGCCAATGGGAGCGCATTCTATCCGTGAGCTTCAAAGCTTCAGACAAACAGACAGAATAAGGCAAATATATAAGTAGATTTAGATTTAGCTTGCTAATCTAACCAAATCCACTTGATATGATTTATCATTCTTATCAGTTTGCTCCTTGAGTTTTAAACGTGGAATCACTGTTATATTTTTGTTATATAGTTTTTACACTATATATATATATGTTACAACAGTTAAGCTACCTATTCTTTAAATCACGATTATATAATTTATTTTATAAATTCTATATTGCTGTGATAAATAATTTTATGTGTAAATTACTTCAAGTAATTCAAAATAAAAACTACTTGATTGGTAAATAATTTGTTTCCTATTTTTCACGACTGCACCTCCAATTGTATCTTTTCAACAACAAAACAAAAATAATCATAACATATATAACCCAGGTTTCTGTAGAGTTGAGATAATATATTTAAAGAACTATAAATATATGAATAAAAAGTTGCACTGTGAATTGATAATTTCATATCAATATGTTTTTGATTTTATTATAATTACTATTAATCAATATATAGGTTTGGAGCAAGATTAACAAAAATTTTATATGGCTCAAGGGTAAAATATATTATATTGACATTTTATAAAAAGAAAATTGTAAAATCCTTTAAATGTATAATTTGAAAAAGGGACAAGTGGGTAACACCTTCGATTCCCGACAGTCATTAACCAGGATTGAATCCCGCGTTAACATTTTGTTAAATATGTGAATAACCTTCACATATTATTCATTGTTGTAATTATCATAAACTAGGTTGTTCTTTTTGAGCGGTACCTAATGAAGTTATTTTGGAACAAGAAATGCATAATTTATAAGAAATAACTTTTATTGTAATGCTCACAAACATGTATATTTCGTGTTCTTTTTGACATGTTATTTGCAATACTATTTCTGTTTATTTCATTCATTCAGTTTTCATTATATTTTATTTTTATTGATGCCGCTTCTATTAAAGACATCTTCAAGAAGGTGGCTCATTTTTTTATTCTGTCTTTGATACAATATTGTAATTCCTATATAGCATTTTCTTCAATAATTTGCTATAATAAAGAATGAAAATATTAAAAAGCGAATGTTTATTTTCGCAAATGAATCAAACTTCTACTGTCCTTACTGCGATGAAAAAATATTGGGAGGGCTTGGCTCATCAGTGGTGAACTCTCCCAGCGGTTTAGCCAATTTAATCTACCCGACCGCTTCTTAGAGATCTAATACTGTATTGAATCATTCTGCTTTTATATGCTACATTGAAGGGTGGAATCTTAGAAATGATATTTAAGCAAACTATGGACATTAGATTTTGGGACAGTAAAATTACAATTAAATATTTGCATCGAGCAATACTCTTTGAAATTTGATTTAGTTGTGAAAAGAAACATTCGCGTTTTAATATCTCCATTCGTTATATATAGATGGCGCGTTATTGCTTGTATTAATTAGCTATAATATAAACAAAAATCCAGAACAGCAGATATACACACCCAAGTTTGAGGACATTGTGACTGCTATGATAGAGATGCATGGAGCTATCTGAGGTTCTTCATTGGACACGACAACAACAACAGAAAATTGACATGGACCCAGAGCAGCAGCTTTACACACCCAATATAGAGAACATTGCGACTTCTGTGATAGAGATGCATGGAGACATCTGAGGCTCTTCATTCGACACGACAACAACAACATAACAAAAATTAAATAAACACAGATATTTATTTTATGATAAAATATCAAATCATTTAGTTAATTTTTGAGAGAAATTTGCAATGATAAGCGGATTCTATAATTTAATCCCACAAACCCAATTCAATATTTTAAAACCGTCATATGAGAGATCGTTATATGAATAAGTTTAAAGAGGAATATATTAGATCAAAAATAGATTATTAATACTGAAATATTTAATTACATTTCAAAAATTATATTCGAAACTTTGAATTATTTATAAAAACAAGCTAGAACTAACCAAACATACCAAAATGATTTACATATAACCTATGGTGAAATTGATCCATTAGTTTAACAATGGATAGCAAAACTGAAAAATAATTTTTGACTTATAAATACAAAAAATATAATATATATAGATAAAGAAATTAATGGACAAGTATACACTTTTTAATTATAATCGTTTTAAAGAAAGATAAAACATTACAAAAAGATGTTGTGTAATAAAATTTTATTTTAATCATTATCAAAGTTTTTCGTCATCATTTTTGAAATAATATTAATGAAAGATTTCCATAGGTTAAATATGTATATAAATTTAAATGACACTTTTGTATTACCATCTGCATATGCAAATAATTATTGTGTGTGTGATACGCATATACTGATAATATATTATGAAATATGTTGAAATAAACTATTATAAAGAATTTTAAAATATATGTTTCTTGATTGTCCATTACAAAATTTTATTGATTATTGAGTCAGATTATTCCTGGTTAGGATATTCTTTCTTTGATTTCAATATCAACACCTGACCTTCTTTTTTTTTCATGTGTTAAGCGTATTTACGCAAGTGTTTGGCCTTAAATATCCATTTCTTGGTTTCTCAAGAAGCCACTGAGACCAAAAATATTTTTGGTCGCAGTGGTACAGCCTGCTTCACGCTGACGAGCGCCAACAACGCGAAACGCGTTCGTATATGGCTTTTCTTTATTGATCAAGAAAATGGGTTGGCCAAATATCAGGGAACAGGTTAAATCAATGTTTGGTTTATTTCTGCTCCAACAGATGGCGCTCTTCCTCTAAAAAGCTTATGTGCTCCAGGTCAGGATATACCTTTTTTATTTTTGAAATCAAACCCCTGACCTTTTTATCTTTTTTTTTTATTTTTTATTTCATGTGTTAAGCTTATTTACGAAAATTTGGCCTTGAAAAGCCATTTCTTGGTTTTTCAAGAAGTTTCTGGGACTAAAAATCTTTTTGGTAGCAGTGGTACAGCCTACTCCACACTGAAGAGCGCCAAAAGCGCGAAATGCGTTCGTGGATGACTTTTCTCGATTTATCAAGAAATTGGGTTGGCTAAATATCAAGGAACAGGATAAATCAATGTTTAATTGATTTCTGTTCCACCAGATGGCCCTCAGCCTGTAGAGGTGCTCCAGGTCAGGATATGCCTACTTTGTTTTTAATATTGATATATATTCAGTTATAATCAAAGCCACACACCAGAACATCTTATATATGCAGAATGAAATTCAGGTTATTTTTCTATATTTCATATAAATTCCCTATATGGGCTCAGAAAATTTAATGAATAAGTATGTTATTTTTTATATAAAGTCTCTTCATAAACGATGTTAACTTTTCTCTCTTTTTAATTAATAATACGGTTATCGTGTTATAAAGAAAGGATTCGAGAGAGAAATAAAAAGCCTATTTATCTTTATAATACATGTTATTTTCATTTTCACTTGAATATTTGGGAATAAAACCATACCGTCAATAAAAAATTGTATATTTTACGAAACAGTGTGACATATAGTCATTGAAATTCCGTAAAATTAAACATAGAGATATGAAAAAAAAGCTGAATTATAGAAATTATCACTATATTTTACCATCATTAGTATTAATAATTACACAGGTATGCAAAAAAAAAACAACTTTTGCACAAGAAACATTGTGGTGTTTCTAATGTAACTTTTCACGAAAGTCAGTTGCTCTCTTACTTGGCTTACAACTTTTTGATATAGATAATTTTCGCAGTAGGACAGTAGAAGTTTGTATTATGTTTAAAAGAAACATTCGCGCTTTTAAATCCTTTTATTTTATATGTATAGATGGCGCGTTATTGCTTTGTGTTAATTTATGCCTAACTGGCCTTGTCTTTATAGTTTGCTGAAGGGCATTGCTCGAAGCAAATATTTGAATGTAATTCTACTGTCCTATAAGCTTATGTCCATAGTTTACTTGAAAACCATTTCTAAAATTCCATCCTTCAGTGTAGCATCTAAAAGCAGAATGATCCAATACAGTATTAGAGCTCTGAGAAGCGGTCTGGTGGATTAAATTGGCGAAACCGCTGGGAGGGTTCACCACTGATGAGCCAAGCCCTCCCAATATATTTTTCATCGCAGTAGGACAGTAGAAGTTTGTATTATGTTTAAAAGAAACATTCGCGCTTTTAAATCCTTTTATTTTATAGATAATTTTGTTGTGTTCTGTGTGAGTGAGATATGAGATAGGGAAAGAAATTACATAAAATAAGTGCTGGCCAAACCGTGAAATATACTTGAGGACATAAATATTGTAAATCGTCCCCTTATTGATCCAGAAAATATATACTTACCATTTTTGCATATTAAACTGAGATTAATGAAGAACATTGTCAAGGCAATGAACCGAAAAGCTACAGAATTTGCCTATCTAAAACAAAAACTTCCAGAATATAATATAAAGTCATTTTCGTTGGAATTCAGATTTGAGAATTGTCGCACAATGGAAGGTTTTGGAATATCTTGTATGAAGTTGGAGCAGCAGCATGGAATTCCTCCAGAAACGTTTTCAAGAAATTTTTGGGAATTGTCAAGGCCGAAAATTCGAGTGACATAGATGATGATCTGTTGCCACTGTAATTTTCGGCCTTGAGACTTCCCAAGAAGTTCTTGCAAACGTTTCTGAAAGAATTTCATACAGCTACTTCAACTTCTTTCAAGTGATAAATCATTCAACTCAATTCACACACATTCAATAGATAATGATCTGTTGCGGGGTCGGTGGAAGGGTGGTCTAAACCGTTGATTTTCGACCGATACGACCCGGGTTCGATTCCCGCATTGGGCACTTTTTTTCTGATTTAAAAAAAAATCTCAAATGGCCCTTGACTTTTGAAAAAGTCCAACCCCACCAGCGAGTGCAAGTAACCAAACGGGACTCTGGCACATTTGTAAGTGCAAAAGTTGAACTGTTTTCCACATGTGTAAACATGTGGTGCACTTACAGTAAAAGCAATCGCCTACATCTACCCACCATGATTATCATGGCCTGAACCATGAGTACTAAGGATAAGCAAAATAATTATCTGTTGCTTTCCTACAAAGCACTGGGATGTAACATTTCTCTAAAAATCCATTTCCTGAATTCATATCAGTATTTTTTTCAGGCAATCTTGGTTCAGTTAGCGACGAGCATGGTTAGTTATTTAAAAGAACAAAATAAAAAATCCAAAAGAATATCGTTGATGACCTTTTTGGAAGAAAATAAATCGATCAAACCTTATTGGAATTCATAAAAAAATAACAAATATTTGAGAGATAACTCGAATAAACAACTAAACATATTAGGAAAAAACATATCAAGAACAACAAAAGAAAACTGAGGAATTAATAGCGGCTCTATTTCTTGATGAAATCTCAGGTGATGATAAGAATACACTTACAAATATAAGGAAATATGCATTAAGACTTTCGAATACAACAGGACCAATAATCACAATCAATGAAGTAAACGCTATTATTGAAAAATTGAATCCAAAGAAATCTCCAGAAATCGATAATATTTCTAATAATATGATAATACACGCAAAACAATTCGCGGTACCACTATTAACTAAAATTTACCAGAAGTGTCTGGATATGAGTTACTTTCCTGGTGAATGGAAAAGAGCAGAGGCGTTGATCATCCCAAAGCCGGGTAATTCAGACTACAAAGATTGTGGCAGCTATCGACCTCAATTTCTAAATTCTTTTCTTTCGTAAATTTTTGAAAGAATAATAAACAACAAAATCATCAAATTCTACGAAGAAATGAATCTATTTAGTAATCGTCAACATGGTTTTACAAAATCTCGATCAACCATAACTGCATTAACTGAAATAATTCACACTGCATCAGAACACAAAGCCAAAGAGTATACGGCTATAATTGCAATAGATTTTAGTGGATCTTTTGACAATACCTGGTTGCCAATGGTGATAAAAAGACTCGATGAGGACAAAATGCCAGCATCGATAATAAAACTCATGAAATCCTACTTCACTAACCGGAAGATAAGATTTAGGTACTCTTCGAATGAATTTACTAAAAACTAAGTAAAGGATTGTTCGAAAGGAGAACCCCATCTCCGACAATTTGGAACATTATAATGGATAATTTTTCAGCTAACTTTTAGGAATCTATAAGCAAAATTATTGGCTATGCCAGAGTTCGGCAAACTCTTGAGTCGAAAGAGCCAAAAATTACAATTTACAAAATTTCAAAGTGATTGAAGAGCCACAATAAAATTGCCAATAATAAATAGTACTCGCATAAATAATATTTACGTATGGAACTATATAAAGAACCGCAGCTTCACATCCAAAGAGCCGCAGATTGCTTACCCCTGGGCTATGCAGATGATCTAACGATAATATGCTGGAATAATGATGTGAAAATTCTTGAGGAAAAAAATTAAAAATGAAAAGTAGATATGAATACGTGATGTGAAAACAACAAACTTAAAATATCAAGACAGAAAACAAATATTTCATATTTATTTAATCTTATTAAACCAGTTCAAAACTTGAAAATATTATAATTGACTTTCGAAAATCAAATTCATCAGAAGAAGAAAATCCATTGTGACTGATGCAATGTTTAGAAATTACCGCTGCCGCGCTGTAAACAAAGTCGCGCCCTCTATGAGCCATTGTTGTTACTATTTCATGAAAATGTTCATTTAGGTAAAAAAAAATGCATGTAGATTTTAATGGTATAATTTATTTTTAATATTGTAATTTTTTAATATTGATTGCAAAAACTTTTGGAGAGACCCTTTTATTTGTTTTTATATAGTCAATTAACATTTATAAGAGGTTTTAGATCTTTTAGGATAGTTTTATGCTGTTTTTTTTTTTGGCACAAGATTTCGTTTCCTATACATATATATATTATTTGAAAATGTTTATTTTGAATCATAAAGTTTTATTTTCCAATATTTCGTATGGCAACTCGCCAAACTTCTTCGGGTAACAAGATTGTTTTGAGATGCTGGCGTATCAATTCAGGAATATGTACAACTGCTGTAAAATTTAAAATATCTAAAACCTACAATATGCATGTTATAAAAATAATAATATAAAAAATAAAACACTATATAAAATATTAATAAATATAAAGAATAAATGAAAATATAAATTTAATTTTATAACATGCATATTGTATTGTATGAATATCCCAAACAATTCATTAAAAAACATATTTATAGAAATAGAAACCCATCTACAAACAATAGTCAAGGCCAGAATCCTACCTGCATTCTTCCCTACAATTATGGAATCGAAAGAATAGGCAGAACTCTCAAAAAATACAATACCAATATCAGATACCAGTCCGCTCCAAACCTAAGAAACCTTCCCCGTCACCCTTAACCAAACGAAACCCAAAACAGGAAACCCGATCCAATCTCATATACCGCATACCGTGTCAATTCTGTACGTCATCCTACATTGGAGAAACTGGAAAGACCTTAATAGAGAGACTCAATCAATACAGGACAGCCTTCAAAACCCATAGCCCTCTATCGTTACTTATAGACCATGCAATTAAGCAAGGACATATGCCAGATTTGTTTTATACCCAAATGTACAGGATAAACACACAAGATTATTTTTGGGGAGATGGGCATCTACAAATGATAAAAATAGCATCAATAGGAAGTTAGAAATACCACAATCATATCTACAGTTAAAACAAAAATAGTCTAAAATGCATATATAATTTCATTTCTGAAGATATAATAATTGAATTTAAATCGTTTGGTCACACCAACATCTATATATATAAAAATGAATGTTTGTATGTTTGTCTGTTGGTTGGTCTGTATGTCCGGTATACAAATTCGCAGTAGTTCACTAATTCAAACCAAGATTTCCATACATAGGTAAAAAAAGACGAGGATGACGATAGGCTATTTTAAAAAATATATAAATCAATTATTAAAACTATATATTCAAATTATTCTAAATGGCTCACGAGCAGCGCCCTCTAGAACGCGGTGGATCTGATGGCGGGGCGCGCCCATTGGCCGCCTGCGAGCACGTGGCTTCCCTGTGCGCGCGCATGCGCCGGGAAGCCACTTGCTCGCCGGCAGCCGACGGGAGCAGTCACTTGCTCGCCGGGAGTCAACGGGCGCAGACATTTACTCGCTGGCAGCCAACGGGCACATGTTTAATGTGTTTGAATAATACATTTAATCATGTAAACCCGGGCGTTGCCCGGGTCATTCGTCTAGTATGTTATATAAAACAACACTTCTCGTGCGCGCTTCGCACGGATAAAAAACTTACAAGGAGTTTGAATTTTTTCTAGAAGAAGATAAGCGAACTATTGAAATATTGAATTTTAATAAAGTTATTGATCCAAAATATGCCTTTATTTTAATTATCGTAAAAGGATTGCTCTATATTTAACAATTTATATATGTTTTAATATATTCTAGCATTTACTATTATATATCATATGTAATATAGCTATATTATAATAACCAAAACTGTAAAACAATTTAAATCGCTAGTTTGGCCACATGTAATGCAAAACAAAATAATAAAGCTAGATTGAGTGACAGTCGGCGCCAGTCAAGAGGAAGGTCTCCGAAAAACATGGCGGGGTCCCTCTGAGACACGACGATTGTGAGAGACCCACCTGGACAGATCTGCCTTGACCGGTGTCGGCTTCACTCTCTCGCCATCTCTGTGGTGGCATCCAACATGCCTTGTCCTTTTGTGTAATTCATTTCACGCCTGAAACCACTCTGAAAATTGAAGCCACAAAATTTGTCTATTTAGACTTTTTCTATCTTCTGCAGAGGTCCAACTTTCCAAATATACTGCAATGTTTTCATATTATGAAATATGATTGATGCCTTTTTAAAAATATTTATTTATTATTTACTAGCGGATGTACCCGGCTTCGCCCGGGGTTTACCCGAGTAAAGGTTTGTCTAACGAACATTTGTTAAAACAATTCTATATAAACTTATAAAAAATATATTAGATATATTTTGATAATTTGAAACTCGTAAATTTGAATCTCTCGATAAAGTGAACATTTTTTCCCGGTCCTTGTGTGCCGTGTCATCCTGAATTTTGTCTTTCCTAATTTTCTACATCACAAAATCATCGTTTTATCTAGTGAACATTTTTTCCCGGTCCCTGTTTTAATACTTGATATTTAAGATTTATAACACATTTATAATTTAAATATTTTTATTCCTTTAAGAGTATAATTACACAAGCATAACATTTAAATATTTATCCTGCCTAACAACTCTCTATACTAACTATCTAACATTAAGCGATCTATTTACCGTTTGTTTTGGTCACTGGTCCAATATTTTTATTTTCATAGACCAAATTATAAGATTAATTCACAGATGAAAAATATGCAAAATAACTAAACAAATATATACATCAATTTGATATTTATTTAAAACAAATGAATAACTATATACATCAATTTAATATTTATTTAAAACAAATGAACAACTATATACATCAATTTAATATTTATTTAAAACAAATGAACAACTATATACATCAATTTAATATTTATTTAAAACAAATGAACAACTATATACATCAATCCCTTGAAAAATACTCGATAAGTTGAATAAAATCAATATTAATTGGTTCCCTCGGTAATTGGAAGTTAAAGGAATAGTATCATCGCCTCGAATTGTATCAATATTCTTGTCTCAAATAAATTGCCGTGTCATCCTGAGATAATCTTACTTTTGATAAATAATCTTGTTATCATCGTCGCAATGGTGGCGCTGCTTGCGAGTTAAATCTACAAATCTGCAAATAACTCTAAGGATATTCAAGATATTCAAGAAATTATTTTTCAAAAACCTTCCCGGGGATATACCTAATAATATCCCAAATTTTCACGGCGATTGGATGTATGGTTTTTGAATCTATAGAATACACACAGACAGACATTCAATTATATATATATATGTAGTAAACCCGATGTGGAATGTGCTGGGCAGTCGTGGTAGTGGGTGCGTGATGTGGGAATACCGCACTGGGACAGCAAGAGACAGAGGCAGGTCTAGATGGTAACTTCAAGAGGAAGAGGTAGACCACGGACGAAGGTAGTCGAACCACGGGTGTCACGGATGCCCTACATCGCGGATAGAAGGGGGGTGGAGATCCCACTGACAATATAACGGCGTCGCTCTGAAAACAACTGACTGAATAACCCCCTTTGTCCCATTGCTGGCCTCTTTATATACTCTGGGACGCTCGCATATGTGGCGATTCCTCATTGGCTACTGTAATCACGTTACTTTATGGCGCCAGGTTGTTTTTCGTCTGGCCTTTGTCATCTCTGGTCTACCTCTTTCTTTGTTTTATTTGCTTCCATTGTTCGATACATATTTTAATATATAGATATGGGGTTATATAATGAATATCAGAAGAAGGTTGTGAACCATATAACTCAAAATATACTACAGAATGTGCCCCCGGTGATGAAGGTTTGGTTGGGGGAATGACATGTAATGAATGATAACCTAACAAACCTATTATAAAAAATAAAAGAAATAATTTGTATACAAATTAGTTAAAATTATTATAAAGTTACAAGTTAAAAAGAGAAAGATGTTGTAATGGTGGTGTATCAATGAGAAAAAAAAATCAAGGTTATAAAAATAAAAACGCACAAAATGAATGATAAAAGATTAAGAAAAAGTATATAATACAACATGGTAAATATGGTAAAAGGATTCGTACAAGTAAAATAATATCTTATTGCATAAAATGTGAGCGGAGAAAAAGTTAGTTTATTGGTTGAACATATAATGTGACGCTAAGGTTGAAAAAGGGAAAGGGGGTATCTGAGCATGTTTCTGCAAGGTAGAATCCCAAGCATTCTGCAATGCAATGCGAACTTGTTTAAGTGAGGCATTGTTTTCATTAACAGAAGGCCCAAGATATTCCGTCTGCATCGTTAGCTCAGACAGTGAGAAGAAGTGGGAAGATTGATGGGGTAAAAGGTAGAGGTAGGAGGGTAAGAGGGATCCCTGTTGTCCATAATGATTGTGCCCGGTTGAATTATGAGAAAAAAAAATGAAAAGTTGAAAAAATGGTGAATTGATATGATGAGTCGGGCGATGAGAAAAAAAAAAAATATCGCGCTGGATATCCTGAACTCATTATGGGGAATGGGTATAACGAGGAAGGATTGTTCCAGTCGGATTAATCAATGAAAAAAACAAAAATGTTCGGCAAACTGGAATCCCTTGGAAGGTAGTTGGAGGTTTGAAGGATGTGGGAAAGGAGAGGTGGATGTAAGATATTTATTGCTGTCATTTTGATTGTGTCCGGCTTGTGTGATGAAAAGAAATGTTGAAAAATGAAAAAATGATGAGCCGGACGATGAGAGGAAAAAAAAATAAAAATCTAACAGGGTCTCCTGAGCTCACTGTGGGGAAATGTACAGCGAGGAAGGGTCTTCTAGTTAGTTTAATAAAAAAAAAAAAAGAAAATGGCTGACGAACAATAAACTCTTGATGGATGTAAAAGGTTGGGAGGAAAGGTTCATGGGATAGAGTTAGAGGTTGTAAGGGAAGCGTCAAAAATAACATTTTGAAAATCTATTAAGAAAAATAAAATGATAAATGTTTTATCTGTTTAAGAAATATTATAAATATTGTTAGTTGTAGGTTCTTTAAAATGGTGCCTAAATTAGATGAAGTTGTAAAATGCTATGTCTAAAAATAAAAATATTAAAGGTAATAATATATAAAGGGTTGGTTGGTAGTTGAAGGCATTAATATACAAAATGATATTATCGATTAATAGTGAAATGTTTTATCCACATCTGTAAGTAAAAAAAAAAAACAAAGTCCAACACCACAAAACTAGGTAAACTGTAAGTCTATTCACAAATAAATGAGAGAAAAGTTAGCAAATCTATTAAATGGGAAATAATTTGGGGCACAAAAATTAGTTACTAGAATAAAAATAAAGATAAAGGGGAGTAGTGGTGACACATTGATATAATATTATAAAACTACAAAAAATATATAAGAGGAGTACATAGGAAGGATAAATTTAAAGTAAACACACACAATAGCGAGAATAAATATTTGGGAAAGTTGGTATACTAGTTTCAGTTTTTTGTTACTTAAGGTGCCTTAAGTATTTACAACATAGTTTCAGGGATGTAATACAGGAAGGAGGGGAAGTAGAGATAATAAAGTAAAATAAAATATAAAAGAAAATTGACTCAAGCAAAAGGTTTGCGATAGGTAGTGACGCAGTGAGGAATAAAGGAAGACGGTCTGAATTGGTTTCTGCAAAGGACATATCAGGAGTCCTGCCCTGCAATACGAGCTTAGAAGCGAAGTATTGTTTTCAGGGTTCAGCAATCTCAAGATGTTCAGTAAGTAGCATTAGATCAGATGGGGAAGGTAGGTAAGTTGAAAGAGTAGAAATGGGAAAGGTGGAGTCAAGAGTTGTCTGTTGCCAATGATGATTGAGCTCGGATTAAAAGTTTAAAAAAAAAAAGTAATAAAATGGTAAAATGATGGTTGTGATGATGATCCGAGCGTTGAGAAAAAAAAAACAAAAAAAACTCGAACTGGTCGCCTGAACTCATTGTTGGGAAATGTACAGTGAGGAAGGTAGAGCCAGCTGGTTGAATCAAAATTTAAAAAAAAAATAAAAGTTTGTTTGCGATCAGGAGACTCTTGACTGCGGGAAATATGGAAGGTAAGGAAGGTAAAGGGTACTGTTGCCATTGATTGATTGAACCCGAGTTTGAGGAAAAAATAATGAAATAAAGAATGCTGGGACGGCGACCTGGGTGTAAATTAAAAAAAGTCGGCAAACAGGAACTTTGCGATGGACGAGGGGTGGTTAGAACGAAGGCAAAGAAGGCCAATGGAGAATGATCAAGAGACGAGAGAAGTATGGAAGGCAGAATTGGAAGGATCAAAATATAAGAAGGGATAGTTGGTATAAGGCGTCACTGTTAAAACAAAATGTTTAAATTAAATTAGCTTAGACGTAGGCCATGGAAAATAAAAACAAATGATGTCAAAGAATATAAGGTTTCAGATTATATTTATATAGGTTGGCTAATTGTTTAGGGATGGAAGGAAAAGAAATATCTTAATGTAAAATAAATATCCTAAAATATATGGATTGATTCTAAAATATAAAATGGCACACATCAAGGATCGTAAAAATATAAATGAATAAGATTTTAAAATATATTAAGTATTTAGGTTAGTGTGTTCCCCACGTGATGCAATACTTATAAACGCAAATTAGACGATGTTTGGAATAGTGTCGTGGCGATGGACGCCATTTTGGGGATTTAATTTTTAAACGGGTTGACAAAACAATAAACTATCCTAACATTATAAAAATAAGATTTGCCATAAAAGGGATTTTATATAATTTTCCTATCCGTTTTAATCTGGCAGGTTGTTTGGTGGACACGAAGTCTAGAATACCGGTGTGCCAATTGCACGTGTTTCAAGTACAGGTGAACTGAAACTGGAGAGGTCAACATGGCCGCGCTAATCCTTTGTTGCCGGCAATGAAAACAAACAGGAGATGACACCGCTGTGGCGGGAGGACAGTAATATGATAGCTATTTATATAACATGGATTGTTTGCCAGTCTTTCAGGGCCTAGATTCCACTAATTCTATGCGAATAGTTGGGGGGACAAATGATTAAAAGGTTCGGAAAACCGATGAGCTATACTTTTTTCTATTGGACTAAACAAGTTGGGGTCTAAATGTCGGAAAGGCTCTATTATTCTATTTATTTTTAGGGGTTCTAATTTGGGTGGTGAAATATAGAGGACCTCTTCATTATAATATTGTAATTTATTTACATGCACAGTATCGCTATCATTACCTGTAATCCTTTTGGGTCTATTTATACGTACGACATTATCAGAAATTATTTCAGTAATTTTATATGGACCTGTAAAGTAGGGTACTAACTTACCGCTATTTGGATGATGATACACCTTTACTAATACTAAATCTCCTGTATCAAAGTGTGGATTTTTATGTTTGTCATCATATTTAAGTTTCTCTTTGTCGTGTCTGTCATTTGTACGTTGTATTGCTAGTTTTTCTACTTTCTATTATATTGGGATAGGTGGTCATTTAAGTCTGAGGGGATTATTAGCGGTGATTAGGTTTAGAAAAATTATAAAATAATGAATTTACGAATTTTTTTTAAGAGAAAAGGTTATGGCATGGGTACAAAATACGATAGAGTTTCGTAAATAACAGTTTAACGCAGGTAGGAATGAAATGCGATGGGGTATGGAAATTTTAAGGTATGATATTTAGTTTTCGCATATTACATTTATAGTTGTATTTGTAATTGTGGGAAAAATGGGAGGCACATTTTGAGATGAGATGATTTAAAATTGATATTTATAAAAATACAAATCTAGGACTAGTTTTTAAAACTTTTAAATATTGAGAAATATCAATTGGAATAGTAATAAGTCAAGTAAAATAAAGAGCGTAATAAATTTAATTATTAATACTATGGCCATAAATAAGGTACTAAAAAAAAACATACAAATAAGTTTGCTGTGATGATATGAAATAATATGATTCGAGTAATTAAAATATAATATGATTTTTTATGTAAAATTGAAAGTTGCATATTTGGATAATGCCATTTTAGGTGACTTTAAGAAAGGCATGTAAGATTAATAAATTGGCAAAAATGCGTGATTGAATATTTCTTAAAATAAAATTGAAAATGATGAATTAAAGTTTATAATTTGATTAAAATAAAGTAAAAAGGATAAATGAGAGTGTGAAAGTCTTAAAAATTGAATAAAAATGCTATAAAAAAGGTTTTAATTGATTTTAAAATGCTTAAGGTGAAAATATAAGAATAAAATTTATGGGGAAAATGGTAGAAACAAAGTTTAAAGTACCTTGAAATGGCTGATGCTGGCTGGAGTTGATCTCTGGAGATGGCTGTATGGAAGAAGGCTGATTGTTGCGTGGGATACGTCGAAAAGGGAGATGATGGCTTCCTCCACACGAGGCACGGCTAGTCCCCGAATGGCGTCTGCTAGGCGGCTTACTAGTTCGTCGCAGTGGGGCTGCATGTTGGTGAGGGCATCCGCGACGTGTTCGTCTTCGACCTTCGTCATCCTCTGCTTGTCCTCAGTCATCCTGTCGACTTTAACGGATTCTGTAGTAAACCCGTTGTGGAATGTGCTGGGCAGTCGTGGTAGTGGGTGCGTGATGTGGGATTCCCGCACTGGGACAGCAAGAGACAGAGGCAGGTCTAGATGGTAACTTCAAGAGGAAAGAGATAGACCACGGACGAAGGCAGCGGACCACGGGCGCCACGGATGCCCTAAGTCTACATCGCGGATAGGGGTGAGAGATCCGACCGACCGTAACGGGATCGCTCTGAAAAACAACTGACTGAATAACCCCCTTTGTCCCATTGCTGGCCTCTTTATATACTCTGGGACGCTCGCATATGTGGCGATTCCTCATTGGCTACTGTAATCACGTTACTTTATGGCGCCAGGTTGTTTTTCGTCTGGCCTTTGTCATCTCTGGTCTACCTCTTTCTTTGTTTTATTTGCTTCCATTGTTCGATACATATTTTAATATATAGATATGGGGTTATATAATGAATATCAGAAGAAGGTTGTGAACCATATAACTCAAAATATACTACATATATATATATATATAGATTATCATCAAATCAGAAGCGATATCCCCACAAGGGATGCTTGCGTCAAGCAAAAACACTAAATTCAAAGAACTATTTTACATTTTAAAAAATGAAACCAAAACAAAACAACAAAGCAACTAATTAAATAAATACAAATATACAAGTATATATAAAACTACAAGTATATATACTTGTATATAGTTAGAAATTAGGGTGTTTTAACCAAGAGAGAAAATCATAGATATATTTACAGAATTTCCTAAATTTTAAATATGAATCCTTACTGTTTATAAACATAAAAATATTCCTGTATTCAATGTCTTCCCGTTTTCTGTAGTTCTGGAAGATTGAACATTCAATAAGCAGGTGAATGGAATCCTGTCTTCTCTCTCCACATATAAACATCCTGGATCGTCTATAGCTTCTATTCGAAAAACTTGGTTATGGAGTGGTCAACTGAGTGGGATAACGGTTTATAGTTTCCTAAAGGCTTCTTTATGCTGATTGATATTATACTTCCGTGATTTACAGGTTTCTCGAATGTAATATAGTTTGACTTATTTAGCAGGAATTCTGTAAAATTGTAATTTTTCTTATTATTGAATAATATATTTTATTGATTAATATATTTATGGAATTATTTATATAATCAGCAGCGTTAATTATCTAAATGTTGAACTAATATTGGTTAAAATTGTTAATATGATGTAATACACTATCATTGACTCAGTATATATATTGGATGTACACAGTGATAATTCATTCTCTTTGGTCTTGTAGAACAAGAGTGTAGCACAGTTCACTTGTGCTAGTTCAAAACACAAATTATCTCGATGGAAAGAGACAAAATGTCTTTTATTTATTTGTAAATAACTTTTAAACCCAATATATACATTTATATATATATATACTAGCCGAATGACACGGGCAACGCCCGTGTTTTACCCGATTGAATGCTTTTATTCAAATACTATTTGTTACAATTATAAATTGGAGCCGTGGATGTCACTCTTGTGGAACCTCCCGCTCCAAACTTTACATGTACATTTGGTCAGCTGGTATTACCCCTCATTTTCACCGCTAGAGGCGCGAGCGAATTGACTTTTTGTAAATATACATAATTATAAAGATAGAAGCTTCTATAGAAGATAATGATCATAATGATGCGCGCGCATCCGTGACATGAGGAATTGAGTAATTGAGGAAAGACGGTCGTGACTATATATATTAATAATAAATAATAAAATAATAATAATAATATAATAATAATAATTATTATTATTATCATTAGATAATGATAATGCGCGCGCATCCGTGACATGAGGAATTGACGGTGGAAAGACGGTCGTGACTATATATGTTGATGATAAAATATTAAAATAATAATAATAATATAATAATAATTATTATTATTATTATCATTAGATAATGATAATGATCATAATGATGATGCGCGCGCATCCGTGACATGAGGAATTGACGGTGGAAAGACGGTCGTGACTATATATGTTGATAATAAAATAATAAAATAATAATAATAATAATTATTATTATTAATCATTAGATAATGATAATGATCATAATGGTGATGCGCGCGCATCCGTGGCATGAGGAATTGACGGTGGAAAGACGGTCGTGACTATATATGTTGATAATAAAATAATAAAATAATAATAATAATAATAATATAATAATAATTATTATTAATCATTAGATAATTATATGATCATAATGATGATGCGCGCGCATCCGTGACAGCGATGAGGAATTGAGGAAAGACGGTTGTGACTATATATTAATGACGAATGACCCGGGCAACGCCCGGGTTTTACCCGATTAAATGTTTTTATTCAAATACTATTTGTTACAATTATAAATTGGCGCCGTGGATGTCACACTTGTGAAACGTCCCGCTGCAAACTTTGTGTCTGAGAAGCGATATTTTTATAGAAAGATGATCTGGCTTTTGTTTTCTGCTCGAATGAATGTTTTTCTGTTAGAATTTTGTTCCTGCGTACAAAATAATGAACTGGTTTCACCCGTGGTCTCTGCTTTTTGGAATTTTTCCCGATATAATTTTGTATCTGATAATCAAACATGATACAGCAATATCGTCATCATCATTTTCTGACTAAAAATATATAGTTTTAATTATTGATTTATATATATTTTTAAATAGCCTATCGTCTTCCCCGTATTTTTTACCTATGTATGGAAATTTTGGTTTGAATTAGTGAACTACTGCGAATTTGTATACCGGACATACAAACAAACATACAAACAGACAAACATTCATTTTTATATATATAGAATTTACTCTTCATTGTTGGCTTTTTATATTATATTTACTCTTCATTGTTGGCTTTTTATCTTACATTCACTCTGTTGGCTTTTTATATTACATTTACTCTTCATTGTTGGCTTTTTATCTTACATTCACTCTTCATTGTTGGCTTTTTATATTATATTTACTCTTCATTGTTGGCCTTTTATCTTACATTATTCTTCAAGGTTGGCTTTTTATATTACATTCTCTCTTCATTGTTGGCTTTTTATCTTACATTCATTCTTCATTGTTGGCTTTTTATATTACATTTACTATTCGTTGTTGGCTTTTTATCTTACATTCACTCTTCATTGTTGGCTTTATATCTTACATTCATTCTTCATTGTTGGCTTTTTATATTGCATTCACTCTTCATTGTTGGCTATTTATCTTGCATTCATTCTTCATTGTTGGCTTTTTATATTACATTTACTCTTCATTGTTGGCTTTTTATCTTACATTCACTCTTCATTGTTGGCTTTTTATCTTACATTTATTCTTCATTGTTGGCTTTTTATATCATATTTACTCTTCATTGTTGGCTTTTTATCTTACATTCATTCTTCATTGTTGGCTTTTTATATTATATTTACTCTTCATTGTTGGCTTTTTATCTTACATTCATCCTTCATTGTTGGCTTTTTATATCATATTTACTCTTCATTGTTGGCTTTTTATCTTACATTCATTCTTCATTGTTGGCTTTTTATATTATATTTACTCTTCATTGTTGGCTTTTTATCTTACATTTATTCTTCATTGTTGGCTTTTTATATTATATTTACTCTTCATTGTTGGCTTTTTATCGTACATTTATTCTTCATTGTTGGCTTTTTATATTACATTTACTCTTTATTGTTGGCTTTTTATCTTACATTCATTCTTCATTGTTGGCTTTTTATATCATATTTACTCTTCATTGTTGGCTTTTTATCTTACATTCATTCTTCATTGTTGGCTTTTTATATTATACTAATGATGATGCGCGCGCATCCGTGACATGAGGAATTGAGGAATTGATTGTTGACAGTGGAAAGACGGTCGTGACTATATATGTTGATATGTGATAAGGTCCTGTCGACTTATCTGTGATGAGGTATCCTGTCAACTCTCGCTATAGCTGTGGTAACCGAGGGTCAAACCAGTAGTAACCGAGAGGGACAGTCAGGGCGTGGAGAGTTTTCCAGTACCTCTCTGCACCTAGAGGACCTTTAACAGTTCTCACAGAGTACAGGCAGTCGTGGTCGAGGCAGAGTGGAAAGCTTGGGAATGTCCACACACAAAAAACGAAGAGACACAGTTGTAGTAGCAAAGTTTCGTGAACAGATAGGAGTCGAGCTAAGAGCAAGATGGAGATAGAAGATTTCTTACTGTTCTACATGGTCGATGAGGTGGACCTGGGTACAACCGACGAGGGCTCACGATGGTGGTGAAACTGACTATTATTTCGGCTAGGGCATATGTTTTATATCTTTGCCGAAGGGGGGGGGGGGGGGGGAGGAGACATGCGAGAATTTGGACTTTGAACGGGTACAAAGGTCGTGGGGTGTCTGCGGTATTTTCTACACCCTTTGGACCTGATGGCAACGGGCTGCCAAATTCCTCTTTAGGGTTGTTGGATTCTATCTCGATCTGTTGCTTAGCTCAGCTCTTAATCTATTACATAGTTTTATTTATTCATCCTCAGTTTGTACAAAGTACATTACAATGGTGAGGCAATGACACATGTCAATCATGCGTATAATTATTTATAGATGTGTTTCCATATACAACATGACAATCTTGTTATAAGTATTATACATAGGGTTGTTGGTTTAAATTACCATATATATATATGGCAAACACACTTTGCCTCAGTGAGCGCGAACTGGGACAAAGCTTCACTACACATACGGGCAGTAGTGTGGCGGCCTCACTACGTCTCGGCAACCGCGAGCTGGGAGAACACCTCACTACGCATCCGCGGGCGGCATCCGGGACTCTTGCCACGTGCGTCGTTCGAACAACAAGGCTTGCTTCCAGCGGCCGTTACTTCTTTCCTCTCTATATATTTCGGGGCTTTAAATTAATTTATTTATTTTATAAAAATAATTATAATCTTATCAGCGGCCTTTCCACAAGCCACACCACCACGCACGCAACCATTCCACATATAAATCTTATAATAAATATAAACTTACTCGCATATTTTTACTTGTGTTGTTTTTGATAGAGAATTATTGAGCATTTTCTTGATTTTGGAATAAATGAGTATTGTGGTATTGAAGTCGTGGTAATAAATGGTAATAATAATAAAAATAGATCAGAATTACTTCAATTGTGTTAATGAAGAATATAAAATACAGAATTTGAGAAAGTTTTACCTGATTTAAGGCGAGTAAAATAAAGATAATTATTATATAAAAAATGCATTGAAAAATATTTTATTTAAATGCACTAAATAGGAAAAAATAAAATATTGTATATTCTGTCATTGAGCAATTAGATGTATCTGAGAGAAAATGAAAGCGGCGGGGGACGATCATCATGAATTTCGAACTTAATGTGATTCAACATGTAGAAACTGATTAGCGATTTTTATAAGTTTTGCTATATTTTTACCTCTTCTCTAAATATGATGGTACCCCGCCGCTTTTATTTCCACTCAGATAAATTTGATTATTTTAAAATAATAAACTATGCAAATTAAGGCTAGGATTTTCAATCATTAATGTAATTCAGGTCTATGGTAGTTGAGATAGAGTCAACAGAACTTGATAAATTTTATATCTTCTTTTTTAATGGGAACCATTTGGCTTAAGCGGGAACTTTATTTGGCATTGTACTCTCAAATCTGCAACAAGTGGGCACCGGATTAAAATAGGCTCAGGGTTGTGATCTTCTTGGTCGCATAAACAGATTGAAGAATCAATTCTACCAATTATGTATAAGTATCTGTTAAAGTCGTCATTCAAGAATTGTACAAGGTATGTCCCATAAGTTCCCGGACTGGGTCCATAAAAAAATAAATAAATGAAAAATGTAAATGAATTTGACTGTTTATTATAGAAAAAATATCTGGCTACACGGTGGTACCAATATCGAGGCGGTACGTGCACGCGCCCCAAAGTTATTCTAATTTATTTAAAGGTTACGCATAGCGCTGCGGCGATTTTACGATGGAACGAAAATTGAAGCAGAGGATTTGCATAGAATTTTGTGTTAAACTTCAAATATCAGCAACCGAAACTTTTTAAATGCTTAATAAAGCATTCCCCAAAGAGAACAATTGTTTTTGAATGGCATTCTAGATTTAAATCTGGCAGAATTTCCATTGAAAATGATCTTCGTCAAGGACGCCCAAAAATCTCAAAGGACTGATGAAAATGTGCAAAAAATCACCGATTTGATAAAAGAAAATCCTCGAACCACTTTGCTGGAGCTAGAGCAAGACACAGGCATCTCTAAAACAACGATTGGAAGGATCGTAACCAAATCAAAAAGACTCCTGCAAAATTCATCCCAAGATTCCTCACTAATGAGCAAAAACTGTGTCGGCTTGCAACCTGTGAGGACATGTTGGAAATGACAAGAACGGATCCGGAAAGGAAAGACAAGATAATCACAGGCTACGAGACATGGGTCTATGGCTATGATCCTGAAATCAAGCATCAATCTGCCGAGTGGAGATGTCAGGGTGAGCTTAGACCCAAAAAATCCAGATTATTGAAATCCAGAAACAAGGTGTTGCTGGTCGCTTTTTTGGATAAAAAGGGCATTTTTCATCACGAGTATCTTCCTGCAGGCCAAACAGTTATCAAGGATATGTATTTGGGCATTCTTCGCCGTCTAAGGGAAGCGATTCGAAAAAAAGGCCAGAAAAATGGACTAATGGTGGCTGGATCCTACACCATGACAATGCTCGCCCTCACACAGCGCACTTGATGACTAGCTTTTTGGCGAAAAACGGGACACAAATCCTACTTCAACCACCCTATTTCCCAGACATCGCACCAAATGACTTTTTCCTGTTCCCCAAACTTAAAGCAGTTCTAAAAGGAAGACATTTTGACACCAGGGATGACATAATAGAAAAATCGCCGTTAGCATTGAAGAGCATTCCAAAAGAGGCTTATAAAAACTGTTTCGACAATTGTGAGAAACGATGGCGCTGGTGCGTTGAAGCAAGGGGGGATTACTTTGAAAAGTTTTAATAAAAAAAATTTTTAAAAATCTTACCTTTTTTTTTTATGGACCCAGTCCGGGAACTTATGGGACATACCTTGTATATTATAAAAATTTGGCGCGCGCGCTGGATAAATTTGGTAATCTTGAGTTTCCAAAATATTCTCTGAAAATATCATTAGAATCCTCAAAGCATTTTTGAAGTGTTCTTTTATAAAATTAGAGATATTATCATATTTTTTCTGTATCATTTCTATTATAATTTATTTTAACTTCAAGTATGTCTGACAAAATGAAATCCGTAATAAAAATAAACGTTTCACGTTTTCTTGCGAGAACATTAGTGAAATTCGAGATGTTGTATTACTAGCCGAATGACCCGAGCAACGCCCGGGTTTTACTCGATTAAATGTTTTTATTCAAATACTATTCGTTACAATTATAAATTGGCGCCGTGGATGTCATTCTTGTGTAATATATAAATGAGTTTTAAAAATTGTAAAAAAAAAAAAAAAATGCATCGGCCGGGAATCGAACCCGGGCCGCCCGCGTGGCAGGCGAGCATTCTACCACTGAACCACCGATGGTTATGAGAAATGACCTTATTTGGGTATTTATTCCATTCACAAAGCAAACTGTGACAGAATTGATTAAGAATTGAATATGACGCCGATAACTGTATATATTAATAAGCATGTATACGATGTTTGAAAATTTTATACTGTAGTGTGAATTCAATTTATTTTTAGACCTCTTATTCATATATTGGTACCAGATTGTTGAGCCATAAGTTATTATGCTTCTAAATAAGGTCTTATATAATATTAATTTTCGCCTGCTATCCCAATCCCTACGATATTTTTGTCAAACCAAGAAAATATGCACTAGCTCTCTCTTTAGTTGTTTTTGCAATAACATTCTCAATGTGAGGCATAAAATCAAAATTTTATTGTTTCTCGAATTTTTGGGAATAACACTAGAGTGAAAAAGAAATCTTACCAGAGACAAACCTAATATTACCCAAAGTTCTAAATGATTATATGGAAAGTGGTTAGATAGATAAATATTTTGCTGAAAATATAGAATTTAGAGAAAATATCCTTGGCAATTGCATTTTCATTTGATTTTTTTTTGGAAAAAAAATTTGTCACGAAATAATATTTAAAATAAAATCACCTTAAAACAATACTAAAGGTTAAAGGCACTATTTTGGAATTATTTTACAATTTCCACTATCGTTTTTAAGAGTTATTTGATAATTTATACGGAAAAATATAAATTTCATAATGAAAGATAGTCATATATTAATGTATAAATAGCATTAAAATGGTAAAATTAAATGGTATTAAAATGGAAACTTTAAAGAACAACACAAATGAAACTTTTCAAAGCTTCTTCCCTAATAACATACCAAATATTTCCGGCCAAACTTTCATAATTCTCAATTCATTTCTAATCGTGGGAATTTCAGAAGCTTTTAAAAAAGAATTAAAGCAGTGGAAGACTCGAGTTGATTTTGTGGACCTGAGAAACAAACCTCAATATATCTTTTACTAGATTGTCCTGTTTTTCATGACTATAGAATCGACAATAATTTAATAGCAACATATCCATGTATTTTTATTTTCAGAAAAGAATGGTATATTAAATTCAATACATTTGGTAAATATATTTTAAATTATATAGCAACACAAATAACGTTTAAGAAACGATTGTTAATATCATATGACTATTCTATTCATGAGCTATAATTATTGTAAATATAGGTATAGACAACTGTAAAGGCATAGATGTATGACAGCTCAAATGTCCCTATGGGGACATAACACTTTAAGTTGAAAAACAATATATATTTATATATATAAGGTCTGAAGAATGATCGTCTAAAGACATGGCTAAAAATGTCTCTCTTAGAGGTAGTCTCTCATCAGAGATTTGAACTGACATGACCAGTTAAGTCATGTTTTAGGCATTCTCTTAAAAAAGGCTCAACTGTATCTACATTTACTCAATGTTATGCTTTATACATGTAATTTAACCATTGTAAAAATTTCTTAATACTGTCTACTTTGAATATTCTATTAGCATAATCATTCCATTTCAATGTTTCTTCGGATGCTTCTAAATAATTTATGTTAATTACCTTCTACCATATTATATATAACATAGTTTCATCAAATATAATATCTATGATATTGTAATATTTTCAAAAACCTCAATATATATTGATGTTAAAGAAATTTTGTTTAGTTAAAAAGATAATTTCATAAAATAATTTCTGGTATTTTGTAAAGTGAACTGTAATGTAAAAAGAAATCTTATAAAAAAAACAGTTCTATAATTTTCCCCAAGGCTCTAAATCAGGGGTGGCAAACCTTTTTATATTAGAAGGCCAATTTTCATTTTACCATTTTTGAGAAGGCCGCATCCATATATATATATAAATATATGTACGATTTAATTAAAGGGATTTATATACAAAATTAAAATACATAATTTTCTTTGCAATTAAATAGTTTATTTTTTCAAAATGACATACAATTAATAAATTCCAAAAAAATTGACATTTAATTTTACAATCCAGAAAATTTGATGGGATTTCTGTGGTTGTTTATTGGATGACAAAAAAGAAATATTTGGTTCAATTGACGTGGTACGTAATTTAAGTTGATCTTCCAAATGAACATCACTTATTTGACTTCTTAGGCGGGTTTTAATTTGAGTCATGTATGAAAATGTTGCCTCGCAGCAATATGTACTTCCAAAACATGAAAGAATTCTTCGTGCGTGTTGTCTTAGACGAGGATAAATAACTGCAGGCTTCCATATTTCAATAGGATCTTTTTTTGAATCGAATTGTGATTTAAAGATATTATCTTCTCCTATCTCAAATAATTCCATTTGATATTCTTTGGGCGCTACGTCGATATCAACAAGGTGTGGTTCGAAAGTTAATTCAAGTGTGAGAATATGTATTTCAAAATCTGAGAACCTTTTATTATATTCTTCAATTAATATATCCAGAACAGAAACATACTCATCCAAAATTTGGGGGAATAATTTTGCTCCATCATAATTTCCGATAACTGTGGGAATTTGTTCTTTAGAAATTTCTAATCGACCTAGTAAAGATTTAAAGAATAAAAGTTTTTTCAAAAGCTTGATTTTTTTGCCACATTTCGTATATATAATTAGTTTTTCCTTGCAAGTTTAAATTCACTTCATTTTGCCTCATTGTCATGTCACATAAAAATGCAGCATTTCTACAAAATTCTTTATCTGAAAAATCGCAATATTTCTTTTGTTCTTCAAAAATATAATTATTTGTTGACGCAGGGTGAATATTTTTAGCAAAACTTGTCCTCTTGATAACCAACGTATTTTGCTATGGTATGGTAAGTCTCCATTGAATGTGTCATTATCTGACATTATTATATCTCGAAATTGACGATGACGCATTGAATTTGATCGAATAAAATTTAAAATACCAATAATTTTTTCTAAAGTATCGTTCAAACTAGCCGACTTAGCACATAGGTTTTGTTGGTGCAAAATACAATGAAAATAAATCAAGTTTTCTAAATTAGCATATTCTTTTTTTTAATAACGAAATGAAACCTTCTCGCTTTCCTACCATGGCTGGTGCACCATCGGTACACACACTTACTAAAATATTTATATTTAACCCTGCTTCGCAAATTTTTATTTTGAAGTTCTCCAAGATGTCTATTCCTCGTGTCCTGCCTGAAAGTGTTCCTAATGCAAGCAACTCTTCAAAACATCGAAAATCCTCAGTAATAGCTCGAATAAAAATAGAACCTGTGCTGAATCGGTATGGTCTGTGGATTCATCCAATGCTATGGAGAAAAATATATTTTCTTCTTTAATAATCTTGTTGTGTGTGTGTTGTGTTGTTGTGTTGTAGAACTGTTGTTTTATATTTGTAGCTAATTCGTGTTGTCGTTCGGTGATGGTTCCTCTTGAAAGAGTTAAATGTTTGTATTTATCTACTTTTTCTGGATGTAAGCATTTGACCACTTCCACAATACATTATTTTATCATTTCAACGTCGCTAAATGGTTTTCCCCGTTTTCCAAGAATGTACGCTACTTTGTATGTTGCTTCCGTGGCATTATTATTTTGTTGAAAGAACTTATTGAAAGTTTGTTGCCGGTTAAGCTTTTCATTTTTAAGTTGTTGTAATATAGTTTTACGTGCTTCTCCTTCAATAATTGCATATTTATGATTCGAATGAGTCATGTAATGTTGATTAGCATTATACTTTTTAATTGTAGTTATAACTGTACTACATAACATACAAACCATTTTATCTTTGGAACTAATTAAGAAGTATTACAAATCCCATTCTTCATTAAATAATCGATTCTCGTCCTTTAGAGTCCTTTTTTGTTTTTTAGACAGGATTCTAAAATTAAAAGACATATGAAAATTTATACATAAAAAGACCATATGCCGCACATAAAATTGTATTTTGAAAATACGAGAGAAATGGACTGAAATCAAAATCCACATTTTTTTACATAAGTTTTTTTTCACAGAAAATTAATTATATTAATAGTTGTTCAACTGATAAAAAAAAAATTAAATTATGCAATGATTATTAAAATTTAAAATTAATTTACCCGTATTTTACTACAATACAATAGAAAACATTGTTCGATGTTTGTAATATGTATTATCTTACAACTTACCTTATTCAAAAATAAACAACCATTTAGTAAAGTTGATACAGTTACACACCGGCAATTACGTTGCCTCGACGTTACTTGGACGTTACGTTTAGTTTTAGTACTAGTGTTGACCGCAAATCGGCGCTGCCGATATAGTGGTATAGTTATGTACTTCATTTTTAGCACGACACTTGAATTACTTTTAGAAACCTAAATACTTACATTTACTATATTATATATAAATTATATAATATATGACATTAGTATTAGATATTTTCAATAAAATAATGAAAGTAATTGAAAACTGCGAAACAAAAATTATAATTTTGAATTTATGAAAAGGCCACAACTTGGGCAAGAAAAGGCCACATGCGGCCTTAAGGCCGCACGTTCGCCACCCCTGCTCTAAATGGTCAAAAACGACAATTGGCTATATGTGTGTCGTTGTGTGTGTGAATAGAGATATATAAAGATTAAATATAAATTTAAAAAAATAAATTACTAAGCTAATAAAAAAATTGTACTTGGGTTTTGGAAATAAAATGCAAACGAAAGTTATTTTCTGAAATATAGTCTAAAACCAATCTCCAAGCTAAAACAGGGGATTTACATGTAAATATATCTGACATTGGAACAGTAGCTTAAAGGTTTATCGATAAACTGACGTACAGACAAACAAATTTTGATTTTTCTATTAATATAGAGATGAGAAGTTATAATATATTGCCAATATAATAAAACACAGTGGTATTTAAATCAGGTGAGAGAACTAGCGGTATTTCGAGTAAAAAAACTATTTTATTGATGCTAAAAATCAAAATTGGAAAGGATATTTAAAATGATCTGATTAATTTACTTGTAGAAAAAATAATATTTACTTAACTTCAAATATTTGAATCTTAATGTAATTACACGTTTTGAAAGAAACCAAACATAACGGCATCACATTACCGAGTGCCTTACGACAAAGAGTAATTTGGAGGTTGAAGCGGGTTAAATCTCAGACTGAAATAGCCAAATAACTCCAGGTTTACAGAAATGTATTCTGCAACTCTGAAACCTATTCAGTAAAACTGTCCCTATAAAATCATAGCAGGGCTGTGAACAATCCACCACGACCAAAAATATCTCAGCTGATTATCACTGCTAGCGCTATAAGGGGGATGACTGCCCCTCAGCCCTCAATGAGTTATGTGGCTCTAGAACAACAGTTTTGATACAAAATGTTTATAGAAGTCTTCAAGATACTCTTTGAGTCCGGGGCGACCAAATGGTATGCATATCACACTTTCTCATCAGAACCAGCTTAGTTTAGTACTCTCAGATTCAAATTCAGACAAGGCACTGATTCTCAATCAGTCTTTATCTAAAGGAAACCTGTGGGATCCGCTTTCATCACAATAATATCATAGAAAAATACAATTTTGGGGAAAGGGTTTTGATGAACTGGGCTGACATAATTAAGAACAGGTGCATGCGTTTCCACGTCTTGAAAAAGAGATAAACTTATTGATCAAAGATAAATGAGCTCATTATCGTCTACACAGGGCAGTGTGCGAGTGAAAATGATCAGAGACGGGAATGGCCAGCCAGATCTCTGTACTTGAGTCAAAGAGATCATGACTAGAATACAGTAGTAAGTCGTTTTAGAGATCGTTATTTCCTCTCCCATAATTTTTAAAGAAAACCAAATTATTTTCTTTATTTTGAAAGAAAAAAAATTATTGCTTCAAGACTTTCTCCAAAGCATGATAAAAGGCATGAAAGCTCCTTGTGCGAGTTGTACAGATTTTACAAGCGATTATGCTCCCTATTGATTCCTATTTCTTGGAAATACGTTGCTTTATTTATGTATATGTTAAAATTATTTCATTTATTTATATCATATTAAATATCACACCCCATAAGAGATGGATTGATTACCCATAAAATATTTGCCAACAAATTTATATTTTTATATTTTTCGTATCATATTTTGTGGTTGTTCGCTTAATATTGGCAATCAGCTTATAACAAAAAGAAACCATTATTCGAAAATAAAACAAAATATACGTTTGAAAAAAACTTTTATATATCTGTAGAAACCCCTTTAATGAATAATAGCACAATAAAGATAAATAGTAAATATTACAGACAAATTAAAACCGTCCATAAAACTTGTAATCGATATCTTTGGCAAAATTATATATTTAATTTCAATATTAATACAACAAACTTGCACACTCATCTCAAGCCTAAATATGTTTATAAAAGTAACTTCAAACATAATTTTAAGGAAATACAGAATTATTAATAATAAATGAATTTTTATATTATCAGCATATTCAAAATTCGATTGAATATTTAAATAAGATTTTCGATTCAAATATAAAAATATCAATAATATTGTATATAAATGCCTAAAAATATATTTGAATACTAATGAATTCACAATTATAACTCCAGAATAAAATACTCTAATAAACAAATAAAAAGGCAAATAATTTCCTTCTCATCATCACAAAAGCTACTCATACAAATTCCAACCCAATTCCCTAAATAATTCTTTCCCCTTACAAAAACAACAGAAAACAGGCCTGGAAAACTATACATTGACAATAAGAAGTGCTATCCACATCCTATATTTCCAAAATAAAATCAAAAGAATAAAAATTATATATCTAATTTTATAACCTAATATATCTATAATAAATTCTAATTTTATTTAAAATAACAAATTATTTCTCAGTTGACAATTTAATTGAAAGGCATTACAAATGATGAGATTATTCACAAGGTAAGTATATAAACAACTTTAAATTTACAAAATTGGAAATATGAAACATTCAATTATTACTATTTCAGCATGGTTGATCATGTTGACTCTTAGGCTGAACAAAGTGAAAAAGGCTAAGATGCTTCATTTTATGGCCAGCCATTAGCCGATCATTATTTTCAATATTTATATCCCAAATTTGTTTTGATTCGAAGATTAAGTATTAATATATATATTATAAGATATATTACATTAAGTATTATAGTTTCCAAACACGGCATGTATTTTTAATATTATAGCTAAAAAGATCAATTATATAATATGTTCTTTTTTTACAATACTTGCCCTAGTCTTTCCAAAATTACTCAATATTTTTGATAAAAATTATTCGATTGTTTTACTACATAGGTATTTTGCCAATGTTATACAGTCCGTGCACCTTTTTGAAAAATACAATAATACCATTTCAAATCATTATTTTTTAGTTTTTTTTTTAGTTTTAATTGAGCTCATAGTAATTCATATGAAGCACCTAATTATATGAAAATTAGAAGAATAACTTAAAACTAGATTATCTCAAGTTATTTAAAGACCTAATTTGGGAAAGAAATACCCAACGTGAGACGGCGCACGCGTGAGGTATAAAAATAAAAAAAAAATTACATCTTTGTATTTTTACAAAAAGTTTGTGATGGCCAAAATAAAAACCACAACAATAAATTTGTATAATGTAAAGCGGCGTCATCTGGCAGTCGACTTCTCACAGAATATTTTATAGAACATATTTTAAAATAAAATAAAATTTTATTTTTATTACATTCTCCCTTATGAAGAATATAATTTGGATTATTATATAGACACACACACACAAATATAAATATAATATATATATATATCAAATTTTATCGCCCCTTTGAATATATGTAAAAATATATATTTTTAAACTTAATTCTATTGAAGTTATGTGACGCTAGGTTTGTTGTTGACACCTATTAATATGTTATAATACATTGAAAAAGATTGGCTTAGCCAACTGAAATATGTGTGTGTGTGTGTGTGGTAAAATAAAATAAATTTTGATCCACAATATGCCTTTTTAATTATAAAAAAAAGTGTGTTAACAAATATTATTAATTCAGGGAAATAAAAATAATGTGACTTGTGATATTCCTTTATGATATTTGTTTTAAAAAGGTAACCAATAGATAGGAAAATACTAAATAATTGAAAGATAAAATAATTTGAAGATTTATTTATGGTGAATGAAAACAAAACAGAAATTCTCTCTCCACGATACTAATTATTACAGATAACTTCATTAAATCAATTTCCATCATTGCTTAACCTATTGTAAAAAACTACCTTGCGATTTCTTCTATCTGCTTATGTTGATGCTTATTTGTTTAATGTATATGTTTATTCAATGTTCTTTTTCTTAATTGTTTATTTTCTCTTTGATAATTCTGTTACCTACTCTAATACAATATGAATTATTGTAAATAGTTTCACGCGCAATTATTCAGATAAGATATAGCGTGTCTTATTTGCACCTGGTAATAAATAAATTAGATCAATTGATGGAGTTAGAATAACCGACAGATACCCAAGTTGATCCACACCTCGGCGCAGGTAAGTCTATTACTATTGTTATCATGAAAACTAGGAATATTTCTGAAAAATTATTCTTAATTTGTTTCATAAAATTTTATCAAACACTTTTCTTCTCTCATATGTGTTTGTTCTTCCATTATATAAATCTTCCAATAAATTGGAGACACTATCAAATATTCATTATTCAGAAATCTTTCTAAATAGGTCACAACTGCACCAGAAAAGCGAATTATCAAAGAATTTGGTCTCATGGTGAATTAATGAATTTGATTTGGTCTTATTACCTTTTGTTTATCAATGAAAATATTATATTTTATTCATATTATATCATGTTTATATATACAACCATTCTTTATCCAATATATACCCAATTCATAATAATAAATTTCAGAATTTATTCTACCTATATATATACAGATTATTATTATTATTATTTAACAGTTGGGAGAGACACGCCATATCCACAATTTGGATAATTGCGTGTATATTTTAAATTATATACAATTAATACAATTGAACATTGTAAATCATTAAAATTAAACGTTCAATGTCAAATTTTACATATAGCAATTATAAGTAGTAGCTTGAAATATGTACAGTCAACGCTTTCGCCTCAAAATATACATCCTGCAGAATCTATTAAACTTGATGTATTGGTCTTTATTGCAAGCAGCTTGTTTTGTATTAGTCAGGTAAAGTTGGTTTTCTTCCCTTAGATCAGAAGTTAATGGACAGTCTATCAGAAGATGTTCAGGGGTTTGTTGTTCGTTTCCACAAGTGCATGCAGGTGAACCAATTTTGCCAATTCTAAACAAATATGTGTTGAAGTCACCATGTCCAGTAAAAAATTGAACGTTATAGAAGTTGGGTTGAACATAGTTAGGAATTCTTGAAGTATCAAAGAATCCCTTGAAATTATCATTGGCACCTCCATAGTATTCCTCAAATTTCTGGTTTATAAAATTAGATATCATTTTTCTTTTAGTTGGATCTGATGTTTTTTATCCAATATTCATTTTTAGTATATTTGTTTCAATAAAATCCGTGAGCTTTGGTGTTCTAGCAACAATATGAGTACAGTTTGAAGATGTTGAATTATAAACCTGTGTACTCTGCTTTAAAAATTTATGCTGCAGAGAGTTTAATTTATCTTTGACTTTTTTGGGTATAAAGTTGTACCAGATCGTGGAACCATAAGTTAGTGAACTTCGAAACAGTGTCTTATAGAGTTCTATTCTTCTTTTACTGTCCAGTCCCCATGCTTTCCCGGTTAATCCAATTAGGTATCCACTAGCTCTATTTGTCTTAGTAATAATCTCATCAATATGGGGCACAAAATCCAATTTGTTTTTATTTCTATGATTTTTAAAAGTTATTCCCATAATCTTCAGTTTTTCTACCCGATTAGCAGTGATAGTGTTAGGAATTTTTGCAGCTATTTTGCTATTAAACAAGTATAAGATTTTCGTTTTCTCTTCAGATACGGTCAACTTATTGTTCCCACACCAGTCTAATATTCTCTCCATGACCTTTCCTGTTGTATTCCGAAGTTCTGTCAAGTTGTTTCCCCAACATATCACAGTTAAATCATCCGCATAAGCAATGATTTCACTGTTTGATTCTGAATAGTTATTCAATAAATCGTTTAGAATAATATTCCATATTGTAGGGGATATAGGCCCACCCTGTGGACATCCCTTGCTTAATTTTTTGTGGGTTTCATTTGATGAGTATCTAAATCTCACTCTTCTATTATTAAGAAAAGACCGTAGTAGTTTTATTATTGAAGCTTGAACGTTGTCCTCATCTAGTCTTTTCTAGTCATGTTCTAGAGCTATTTTGACAATTTCATTTAGTGCAGAGATAGTAGATCTTGATCTTCTAAATCCATGTTGACGATTGTTAAGCAGATTTGAGTCTTCATAAAATTTTATTAGTTTGTTGTTAATTATTTTTTCAAATATTTTGGAAATGTTTGAGTTGAGACAAATGGGTCTGTAGCTTTTATAAATTTTCATGTTTGTTTTACCTGGTTTGGGAATAATTATTACCTCAGATTTTTTCCATTCATTCGGATAATAATTTAAAACTAAGCATTTTTGAAAAAGTTTCACCAGTATTGGAACTATTAGTTGTTTAGTATGTTTTATCATATTGTTAGAAATATTATCAATTCCAGGCGCTTTCTTTGAGTTTAGCTCATCAATGATTCCATTTACTTCATTGGGCGTTATTATTATATTTTATTTATTATGAAATCCTAAAGTATAGTTCCTTATGTTTTTGTGGAAGGTTGTGTCTTCATTATCTCTATCATCGGGGAAAAGGTTGTTCAAAAGTTCTACTTGTCTTCTGGAATCGTTCTTCATCTTTATTCACTTCTAAGATTTCCAAAATGCCCTTTCGGTTAGAACCGTTTTTAATATTTTTGTATACCCTGTATAAATTTCCATATGGGTTTTTTGATTTGATGTCCTCTAAGAAAAACCTCCAAGACATTCTTTTAGCCTTATTTATTTCCCTGACGTATTTGTTTCTTGCACTTTTATACTGTTGTTGAATATGGATAGAGGGATTTTTCGCCCGATAATAGGAGTTACGGAGGTATTTACAATAGCTCTCAAGGCGTGTCAAGTCCGCGTTCCACCATCTGTTTATGTTGTTTTTTATTTGTTTGTTTTTTTCTTAGTTTAAGTGTATTATACGCTGCTTCAATGAGCGTGTTCGAAAGTTCTATATATATACAGATGATGTTCCATTTTATAAAGAAATATTTTAGTGATTTATTAATAATAATTTCCGAATGCTTGTATAACTTATTGTTTTCTATATGAAAGCCTTGCCATTTAGCAACAGCCCTGCATCAATGTTTCCAGGGAAAAGGGTTTGGACTTAGACTATCTTGATTAATACTATACCAAGTTCTAGAGAACATTTAGTGTCTTCGGTTTTCTAGATCTCAGAGCAGTTTCTAGAAAAGCCAAAAATATGAATTCATATTTTGAATTATATTAAAAATTAAATTTCGCACACAATATATCTCCCTCTCATATATAAATAAAATATAATTATATCTATTAATATATATATATACTAAAAATATTTACTTAAAAAACTTTTAAAATATATCAAACAAAATCTCAAATTATAATATAAAAATACAATTATTTCATTTAAAACTAACAATATTCATATAACATATTTTAGTAGAATT
Organism: Cordylochernes scorpioides; assembly: GCA_030710605.1. Taxonomy (NCBI): domain Eukaryota; kingdom Metazoa; phylum Arthropoda; class Arachnida; order Pseudoscorpiones; family Chernetidae; genus Cordylochernes; species Cordylochernes scorpioides. Next base: position 41,521,315 of record CP092873.1, on the reverse strand, counting down.
TCACACAAAATCTTGAATTAGCGATTAAAAATAAAAATATTATTAAAGTGGAATAAGTGTTTTAAAGTAAATGAAAACTATTTTTATTAAGATCTAGAATGTAGTTCTTTAAATTAAATATACTTCGATCAGTGATTATTTTATTTATTTATTTATTCTTATTTTTAAAAATATTTAATTTGAAGAACTATGGGCAGCCTCTATCTTTACGAATCTAGAATGTAGTTATTTTAAAATGTAAAATAGCGCTATTAACGTGTAAAAGCTGTCATTATTGTGTAAAAAGTGGTTAAAAGTGCAAAACCTACATCTGAAATAAAAAGGTTTAAATACTTGTATACAAAAGTATATTACTAAAAAAGGAAAAAATATTAAAAATTCATAAATATAATATAAAAAATGTCTCTATAAATATTATTAGGGATATATTTATAACCCCCCTATTCTATATTTATATATGTTATGAAATTTTATAATTTATTTTAAAATTATAAATTCTAGAACAAATTACTCTGTTTATATATAACACTAGATGTCGCCGCTATCCTTATATAAACTCATTGTTGTTGTTTCCCGTTGGCCGGCTCAAATCTTTCGTAATTATGTAAATAAGTCTTTATTTTCTTTATTCTTATGCCTTAAATCAGGCAATACCTTCTCAGATTATGCATTTTTATAAGCTTAATTAAAACAAACTAGCAAATAATGAATTTAACAGTTTTATTTTTATTAACGCGACTGCAATATCAAAAGACATATTCATATATCAAGCTAATGATCAATAATTCTATAAATAATATTCAAAAACAGCAGAAAATCTTCATTATAATATATATTGAAAAAAAATATTCTGCTGATTTTTGAATATTATTTACATAATTATTGATCATTTGCTTGATCCAGGAATCCATGAGCATGTGACACTGCAGTCGTGGCAATAATAATAAAATTAGTTTAGATCATTATTGCTTTAATTTAGATTAAGTAATATTAAAAAACATAATTTGATAAAGTACTGCCTGACTTATGGCGAGTAGAATAAAGAAAACAAAAGACTTATTTACATAATTACAAAAGGTTTGCGCCGGCCAACGGGAAAAAACATAAATAGGTTTATATCGGGAAAGCCGCGACGTCTGGCGTCAACTTAACAGAGTATTTTATTCTAGAAATTCTAAATTTAAAATGAAATAATATCTTTATATAACATAAATATAGAAAAGGAACTATATATTATCTGACATATTTAAAATTCCTGAGAACATCTAAATTTCCAACAAAATGGCAAAACTCTATTATCTGTAGTGTGTATATTCATTCTGTCTTTCTTCCACACAACTCCTTTTTGTTATATTAACTTAGCAACATTTTATTTTCACATGGCAACATTGTTTATTATTGTAAACTAGCGAATGTACCCGGCTGCACCCGTGTTTTACTTGAATGAAAGTTGGCCTAACGAATATTTGATAAAATATATTTAACGAGCAAACATCATCTCTGTGAATAATTTGCTGTTAGAATATTGTTCTTGCCAAGTAAAATGAAATGTCTTCAACCGTGGTCTGTTTTATGCAATTTTCCCCGAAATAATTTGTATCTGCATATCAAACATGATATATCAATATTGTCATAATAATTTTATGACTAAAAACAACTATTTCTACTCAGAACCTGTTCAAATTTTATTATTTTGGCTGAATATGCGACTAAACTCTTACAGATTTAACTCTATGTTCTTTTAAAATTTCAGCCAGATTAGGTTCTTATTGAGGGTTTGTATAGCCGACACATACATATATACACACACTAACTTTTATATATATAATAGATATACATTTTCTGATTTTATTACGGATAGTTGGCAACTCTTTTGTACGCTCCAGCAGTCCAGGTTACGCAGTTATTTCTCAATTATTGGCAGAGTGAATACTTTTTGTCTTTTTTCTGAAATATGCATAATGATATCGGAATAGGTGTAACGATCCCGATAATCTCCCTCTTCGCTATTCTATATACAGTTACGAGCGTCATCATTTCTGTCACCGTTTGCTTTTTTTTGGAATGGCGCTCTCCTATTGGTTGGCTACGATCACGTGGCTACGATGGCGCCGCCACTACGCGAGACACTTTGTTTTTGACTTTGCCCCCCCCCCCCTCGCTTTCTGGTTTTTGTAACTATTGTGTTGGAGCGGGTCGCCCCTTAAATAAATGCATGTATTAGTTAATAACTAAATGGAATCCTCTCTTTCTTTTTCCCAGTAAAAGACGCCTACGGAAGCCAACAGTACATAGACAGATAAAGCACATAGGCTATAGTTATTAACTAATATATGCATTTATTTAAGGCGCCAATTTATAATTGTAACAAATAGTATTTGAATCAAAACATTCAATCGGGTAAAACACGGGCGTTGCCCGGGTCATTCGGCTAGTAGAAGAATAAACACAAGTCGGGGAGAAGAGCTTTATAAAGACTTGTGTTTTTTATTTGAAATATAGATGTTTAATTATTGAAATTGAAAAGGATCGTATTTATATTAATCATCGACGCAAAAGAAATTGGTAATGAGGATTGATATTATATCTCGTATAAAACGAGAGAAATTATTTCCAACAAATCTTTCAAGTTTTTCATTATAATCGTGAAATATATTTCCGAGATTATGTGTGAAAGGAAACTTTATAGAGTTATATATGATATGACATTTTGTTTATTTTTAAGTAATAATTTATAAATTAAGTATAAACAAAATATTCAATTTCAATGGGTTAAAGGACATTCAGAAATTAAAGTGAATGTACTCGCTGATATGTTTGCTGAAGTAGCGGGAACGATTCCAAAAGTGAACTACTCAGAGACCATAATTAGCAAAATCAAACAAGAACTTAGGATAAAACATTTACAGAATGGAAAGAACTATGGATTACATCTAGAACCTTAACAGACTATATAGAACCTTTTTTAAAACAATCGAAGAAAGAAGGAAAAAATAAACCAATCAAAGTTACAATACTACACTGATATATTCTGGACACTTCAATAGTTACCTAAATGAAATAGCAAAAAATGAAAATGATCAATGTGAATGTGGTTTTGGAGCGTAGAACATACAATATTCGAGGGTCTCTTAAATTTTAATCAAAGTGCTTCTCTTTTTTGTTTCTGAATTAAAAAGTTTGAAATGAACATTTAAGCTAGAGGAATTCATGAATGATAACTGGCTATTCATTGAACTATAGATATTTCTTATAAATATTAAACATTAAAACACCTATGGAATTATACAATTGTTATATTAGTTATATATATATATTTAATGTGAAAAGTAATATTTTTTTTGTTTAAAGGTTATATTATTATTTGACTATTTTTCTACTTGATGTTAACTTTGAATTCAAATTGCATATATATTTACATCTTGATGAGATTTATGTAGTACTTTGGTGGTGCACAAACCTCTTATATCTTCTAATTGCCTTTGGATAGAATGGATAAATAAACTCTAAAAATATTATTTTTAAAAATCAATTAGTAAAAAAAGCAAAAAATATATTTGTTATTTTCAACTTTGACAAATATCAATTAATACAAGTAGAATATAAATTTGAAAATTGATCTGAAGCAGTTTGAGAATATGAACAGATATCAATGTCAGCCCATCAATGGAATTTTAACAAAACATATCATATCTACAGTATAATGGGATTTAAAAGAAAGAATTCCAACCTATTGTTAGCATTCACATGCATCACACATTGAACATTTTAATTAATAAAGGAACAAATCCTTCAATCAGATATATACCAATTTGATGAGATTTTGACAAAGGCTATTGCTGTCGAAGCTTCGAATATAGATAATCGCGAATTATTGAAGACAAAACAATCAATTACAACTATCAATACAACAAATGAAATCCACAAGGTTTTGTAAACAACTACCAATCTTATAGAGACAAATATAAAACTCCAAGTTATAAACAATCCGGAAAAAAATAAATTTTAGAAATCAGCACACTCGATCAAAATCAAGAGGCGCCGTATCGACTATGAAATACAAAAACTTTGAATCAATAATTATACCTACGCTGCGGCATAAACAATCATATATTGAGAAATTTTCGAACAGACCTTTTGATATCTAAATGGCCTTCATGTCATAAAATAGGCCATGTAGAAAAGGAATGCGTCAAACCTATTTTTACTACCAAAGTAAATTACATTCAAATAAATCACATCCACAATTATCATTATAAACCCTTCCAGGGTTAAGTTTCTTGTGAAACCTTTTTAGTTTCAAGTTTTCGGACTTGTCAGTCCTTCAACAGGATTATAACGTTAACAATTTAATAATAAATACTATTTTTATATACACATTATTATATTTATCATAATTATCATTGTCACAAATCTAGATAGCTTTAGTCATGTAATGAATACCATGAGGTTTGCTTGGAAGTTTGAGCGTTCTTTATATGATAAGATAGCCGTACATTATGCTATAAAATGACTGCGCCTATTTTCATTGTTTGTAAAAAAATATTTACAAATAGCTATAGTTTATACTTGGCTATACAAGTCACCTAGACGTTTGATTATTAATACTTTTGATTTGTAAGCTGTATTGAACTATTATACAAAATTTAAGACAGCAATTAAAAAAAAAAAAGGAAGTGTTGAAATTAATCTCTATAGTTCCGACCACATTTTAATGGAATGCTACCCAGTCTGTACACTACAGAAATAGCTCTGTTTGAAAGGAAATATACATATTCTATTCTTTAGTCTATTCCATACCACAACGGTCACTTAGAAGTATGGAAATTTCGCAAACCTGTGTGCATTTTCGAAAGATAGAATATTCTGAAATGTAAATAATAATAAAAAACGCGGCGTTAAATGATAAGTTTCTTGCTTTAGCAAGAAGCTTGCAAAAGCAAGAAACTTATCTTCGAAGGTTGGTTTTTTTAATTATTATTTGCACTTGCATTGTTATATTGATCGTTATAGACTGCTAAATAGCCGACTTCTATATAGTCTAGATGTATATATTAAACTAGACCGATTTCCATTCTAAACCTTATTAAAGTTTAACCTTTTTATATGAATACTTATAATGTTATTTAGTAATAGTATTTATAATGAAACGCCAACTGAAATATTTGTAAATAATTTATATTTAATCCAATATATGCCTTTTTTATTGAAGATCTATTTATGGATTGCTCTATTTTCGAAATGACCCTTTTGGTTTCAAATACTCATTTCTTGGTTTCTCAAGAAGCCTCTGCGGCCAAAATTCTTTTTGGTCGCAGTGGTACAGCCTACTCCACACTGACGAGCGCCAACAGCGCGAAACGCGTTCGTGGATGGCTTTTCTTCATTTATCAAGAAATTGGGTTGGCCAAATATCAGGGAGCAGGCTAAATCAATGTTTAGTTGATTTCTGTTCCACCAGATGGCGCTCTGTCATCTGTAAAGCACATGTGCTCCTGGTCAGGATATGCCATTTTTATTTTAAATATCGACACCTGACCATTTTATTTTTTCTCTATTATTTTTTCACATATATATATATATATATATATATATATATATATATATATATATAGGTTGAAATTTTGCCGGAAGTATATTTATCTATAAAAATAAATGTCGCTTCTCCCAAAATAGACTCTAGCGCCATCTATTGATCACCTCAGTAAACTAGCGTCCTCGGGGGTCGGTGACAAAGTCACAACATCAGCTTTGGCAAACTGAAAAGCGTCCACCTAGAGACCATGGTTTCGGGCTAATGGCCCTCGTCAGTCTAGGGCGGATTTTATGTATGTATGTATGTATATATGATGATATTGAAAACATATCAGTAAAATTATAACCGATAAATTAATATATTTATTGATTTTCGAGTTTTTTTTTTTTTGTAATTCCAAGATTACCTATATATGTACCCTAATTTTTGGATTTATTATTCCTTTCAAGTAATAAAATATCTCTGAAAGACTCAAGTCGCCTTTACCAATAGTTTCTGATTGTAGTGGTTCAACACAAAATATATAATAGTAAACACTAAAAGGAAAATATCACTATTTTCATTTTCATTCAAATATCTAGATTGCGGGGATGAAAGCCCTTCTATCGTGTTCCCTGTAGAACTTGATAGTTTAGGAGCAGACCGAAAAAGAAAGACAACACAATAGGAAAGCCTTCTTTTTTAGAAGTAGTCTAAAATTAAAGAGTAAAAACGTATCCCTGGAAGCCTGGTTTTTCCACCTTAAAATTTATAAAAAGGATTATATTTTATTGATATGTAAATATAGATATTGGTTCATTCTCCGATCACCCAGAAATCTAAAAAATTGTACCCTTGCATTGTTAGCTGAACTGAGCGAGTATTCAAAATTTAAGAATACGTAAACACTTTAATTTTAAATTACAAAATTCGATAAAGGCTATTCCCGACCACCATGACAAATCAGAAGTTTTAAAATTTGTCAACTCGAATTTTTATCAGGTTTGGACAAGTGTACAAAATTTAGTTTTCTACAAGCTCTGGAAATATATTAAAAATTGGTTACAATTTACGAGCAGACCGAAAAAGGAAGACAACACCATAGGAAAGCCTTCTTTTTTAGAAGTAGTCTAAAAATTACAATAATAATAAAAAAATTAGCAGCAACCCATAAAATTCCGAGGATAAGTATCTTTTATTTCAAAAATAATAATATTTTGAGCTTTCAGGCGTAAACAGCCCTTCTTCAGAAATATTTGAAAACAATTTTTTTGAAAACAATTTCAAGTAGAAATATTTGTACACAAATGGATGGTATCCTTCTTTGGTCTTTCAGGAATATTTGAAAACAAATTTTTTGAAAACAATTTCAAGTAGAAATGTTTGTACACAAATGGATGGTATCCTTCTTTGGATTTTGAGATAAAAGAAACTTATCCTCGGAATTTTATGGGTTGCTGCTAATTATACACCAGAGGATTCCACCTTACGACTCATAAAAAATGCATACAACAGATTTATATCCAGATTGATAAACTTATAATATATGCAGGAGATTAAATGAAACTGGTTATGCCTCATATAAATTAAAATTAGAAGCCTATTCCAACTAGCGAACAACAAAGTAGTAGAATCCATTGTTATCAAATTAGATAGAAATTTGAATTGAAGATATTTTCGCAAAGAAATCAAATTTACGATATATTTCGGGCAAATAGGGAGAATCTACAGTTTTAAGCAAAATTTCCTAAATTATCTTGTGAATCAATACATACTTTATTGATGTAGTCACTAAAGAGAGATAATAAAGTAACATGAAGTAATATTAAGAAAAATACATCTCCTTATCGTGCAAATGAAGGTTGCTGAAAGGCTTGCACGATATGGATATGCCATTTTATTAATTTATACACCTTCATCCAGTATAATTTCACATTCGTACTATTTTTACGTGAAGTAATATATTCTTCTTTATGCCATCGATTTTCTTGAGGCAAATAATTTCCTAAATAATGATCATTGCTCCTCTTCAAGTGGTGACTTATAAATTTTCAAAATTTGATAAAATTAATTGAGTTTCAATTATTCTTGAACAATGAGAAAATCTTTACTCAGTTTCTATTCTTGTCTGAATATATATTTTACACTTCTATATTTATATTATTGATTATAAAGAAATTATTTTCGAAATAATTCAAAATGTTGAGATTTTTCATTACCAATCAAATATTTTATCACTTTCACTAAGGTTACCCGATGAACAATGGATTAATAAAATTGAAATCTTTTCAATTCTTCTACATTACTTTATGTAGGTGGATATAAAATAATTAATGTTAATTAAACATAGAAATATATTAATATGGTGCAAGGTTTGTGTTTCTGAACTGACACAAAATAAAAAATAATAAAAATATTACAATTTTAATTTCTTTATTAATATTATAAAAATATAATAATTGAAAAGGTAAAATAGAATTTTGAGGTGAAGGTTTATTTTTTATTTTTTAGGTTTTGACAAGCTTTCGAGCTAATATTCGCCTTTCAACGGGCAATTCCTGGGTAACTATTAAGTGCTAACATGAATATACTAATTCAGCAAACAGTAAGCATAAAATTGTCTTTATCATAAATATTTATATTTAAGATATAAGAGAAATAGCATTTGATATTTAAAAAAAGAAGGAGAAACATCGCTAACGAAATGAAATACAAATTACTAAGAGCACACCTTTGCATATTTTGCGACGGCTAATAAAAATTTGAAATGAAACACAAAGAAATGGCAAAATAAAGTTAAGTTGTTCCGTGAAAATAATCCATTCCTTTCTCTATTTTTTTTAATTTATCCCTAGTACCCGTGGTACAGGCCATGATAATCATGGTGGGTAGAAGTTGGCGACTGCTTTTACTCTAAGTGCACCACATGTCTACACATGTGAAAAGCAGTTCGACATTTCACTGTAAAAAAACAACACTCTCCTAATTTTCCCAATCCTCCTATTCTCCAAATTTATTGCCAATGATTTTCAAATTAATCTCAAAAATGAAATGAACCTTGAAATTAAAAATTCAAAAACGCTAAAGGTCTCGAGAATTATTAAGAAAGAAAAGAATGTAATTATATAATAAGGAAATCATATTTTAAAGACTATCATAAAATATAATACCTTTTGTGTTCCAATGTAGTTATGCACTTAGTTCAGAAAAATAGTTATTACAATAGTGTTTATATACATACACATTGTATATATGTTTGTGATACACATTTTTAGAGGTCAAATTGACCCAAATATTTATATGTTAATTATAATGTATTAGGATGCATTAGCGCGCCATCTGTTATCAAAATACGGAACTATTATAGACGCGTATGATTCTTAAAAAAAAAAGATTTCTACTGCCCTTACTGCAATGGAAAAATTAATGGGAGAGTCTTGCTCATCAGTGATGAACCCTCTCAGCGGTTTCGCCAGTTTAATCTACCATACCGCTGTTATATTGCATTTGTGTCCCAAGACACGAATTGATGTTTGCGGAAGAACGACTTTTCGAAGCATATTATATATTTATAATTATATCTAATTCTGCTGTCTTCAAAGCTTATGTACATAGTTCATCTAAAATACCCATTCAAAGAGTCTAGTATCAGTATCACTATAAAAGGAAGTTACAAAAATGCAATATAACAGCGGTATAGTAGATTAAACTGGCGAAACCGCTGGGAGGGTTCACCACTGAGGAGCCAGGCCCTCCCATTAATTTTTCCATTTCAGTAAGGGCAGTAGAAATTATTTTATTTTGAAAAGAATCATACGCGTCTATAATAGTTTCATAATTATTATGTTTGTATATTAATTATAATGCACCTCTAAGAGTTTCAATTTTGAAAAAGATTTTTCAACGCTGTAGCTTGCGAAAAAAAAATGTCCCTGTTTTAAATTTTCCTATAACACATATAAACCTTTTTTAAAATTCATATTCTATTGTGAAAAAAACATTTTCAAAATGTCTGAAGATATTCGTTTTTAAGAGGAAAATTACCGTTGATCCATATCTGGAAATACATATATTGATAGTTCAAGCATATTCTCGCAAAATCAATCGAAAAATCTAGAAAAATGAATTGAATTAAGACATATATGAATCTATGAAAAAATATGTCTTACACATGTTGCGTGAAGAACCTCAAACTCCAACAGAAAGAAGAATACAGTAAATAGTTGCCAGAGCGATTTCACCTTCTCAAAAGAACACTTCCACAATGACCAGAGTTTCGCTCATGGTAAAATTTATCGTTTTATCAGTGAAACCATCGGCTTAAAAGGCTTTAAAAGTTGAAGCTTGTGTTTCCAACCCGTTCCCTATCAAGGAAAATAAGACCTGCATAAGATCTCTCTAAAAAGTAACAGGAAGGTCAAAATGGAAGAATATTGTTCCTTAGACGAGTAATGGGTCTAACTAAAAGGAAGCCATCAATCTCAGTCATTTACTACGCTTACCCTTTAAAAAACATCTTTCAGAACTGGGTTAAGTAATAGGAGGAATATTTGAAATGTCTTTATGATCGTAGCAGGTTTATGTTTTAATGGAAAGCTTTCAATAAAGCAGGCAGAGCCAAATGTCAAGATAAATTTGAAAGTCTACCAAAGACTGGTCATAAACCTATTATTCGACCATGAGAACCCATTTTTGTGTTTAAATGATTCAAATTTCGAGTGGTTGTCCCAGGATTTATTATACTACAAGTCTTACCTCACAGTAAATACATAAATACCTAAAAAAATTGAGATGAAACAGGCATTTTATACATACCTTTTAAACACATCCTCTTATCTAAATTTAGAGATTCTTTGTATTTTCACTTTCTAAAAATCGCTTTTAGTTCTAGAAACCTGAAGACGCTGTATGGAAAATCATGACCAAACTATTCTTGACCAGGCTTTATTCTTGGAAACACCGATGCAGGGCTGTTGTCAAATGTTGTAAAAACATGTGTGAAATATTTATATACAAAATGCATCTAAATCTCTATTTTAAGAAGGAATACCATCTGTATATACTTATGGCGAGTGATCAGTTTATGTACAATATAGAATAGGATGATAAAGAGATACGTGCATATAACTTGAGAGAGAGGTTCTAGAATCTTTATATTCAACGGTCACGTTCAATGAAATTACATAAAAGTAAAATCTTGAATCCATTACTATTAGCTAGAGAATTTATTATTATATTTATTTATTATAATGCAAGATATCATACATTTTGACTGGAAATAGACTTCCCCTATATACAAATGAAGGTTGAGAGTCTTATCTCTATTCCTCTTCACTTCTATATGATTTCATGAGATAAAAATGTGTTTGAGGTTCTATAATACTATCAAATTAATATAAAAAAACATCGGAAGAGAGAGAGAAAACCTGAATTTAACATGACCAAGGATTGGTTCAAATATAGGAGTTTTTCCTAAAACTATCTTAGATCTTCCTCGACAAATAGTCTATATCCATGCTAATAATTATTTTTATTCTGAAAATATACATTTGAGCCCTAATTTTAAATTTCTCTTGTAATAATAAATTAGCCAAATGTTGAATAATTGTTTTTGAACTGGTAAGTTCATCGTTGCCTGTACATTGGGTTTAGGTCCTGTCTCCATTCCTCTTTACTTCTATATAATTTTATGTAAATGTGTTTGATTCTCTATAAGATATTCAAATAAATATAAATAGCATCAGAAAAGGGAGAGAGAGAACAAGTACCTAACATGACCAAGGATTGGTTCGAATATAGGAGTTATTAGATCTTTCTCAACAAATACGTCTATATCCATGTTGGTAATTTTTTTTATTCTGAAAATATACATTCATCCCTGATTTTAATAACTTTTGTAAATATACAATTATGAAAAAACAATAGAAAAAATAAAAGATAAGTGGGTCAGGTGTTGATATTAAAAATAAAAATAAAAAAGGCATCTCCTGACCACGAGCACATGTGCTTTTTAGATGGCAGAGCGCCATCTAGTGGAGCAAAAATAAACTAAACGTTTATTTAGCTTGCTCCGTGATATTTGACCAACCCAATTTCTTGATTTATCAAGAAAAGCCATCCACGAACGCGTTTCGCGCTGTTGGCGCACGTCAGCGTGGAGAAGGCTGTAACCACTGCGACCAAAAGAGATTTTTGGTCCCAATGGCTTCCCGAGAAATCAGAAAATGGGTATTTAAGGCCAAATTTGCGTAAAGACAATAGAAAGAAAATTTTGCTCCACTAGATGGCGCTCTGCCATCTAAAAAGCACATGTGCTCGTGGTCAGGAGATGCCTTTTTTATTTTTAATATATAATTATGTATATTGAATAATTTTGCTTTTTAGTTTGTAAGGTCATAGTTGCCTGTACATTGGGCTTTTGAGCGAATAATCTGCTAATAAGGAAGCCTAGATTATAATGTTAAACCGTAGCTTATATAGCTGTTTTTTTTTTTTATATAAATAAACATCAAATAATTTAATTGAAATGTTTTCACATTTTAACTTCAAATAGTGTGCATTAGTATTCTGAATATTTTAAACAATTCTGAAATTTATTCAATCTTATTTCATGGAAATATATATGAATTATCATATATATGATATTATAACACTTTTATTGATATTTTAGGTTTTATTTGATAGGTTTTCATAGAAAATAGTTGGGCCATTACTGATTATTTTCATTTCATTTTGAGATATGAGCTATATTTATATTACTTTCTTGAAGCGTTGATATGTTGAGAGATGTTAATCAAGCTGATATAAATTTATTTCTAACTTTACAAATAGAAGACGATAAGAATTTAAAGTGATTGTGTATCGCTTATAACTTGTGGAAGATAATAAATAAATAATAAAAAGGTCATGGAACAGGTTAAATCCATGTTCAGTTGATTTCTGTACCAATATTGCTCTATCATCTAAAAAACGCTCAGGTTAGTGGTCAGGATAAGCCTAATTTTTTAAATATATAAATCTATAGGAATCGCGTCTTGAAATGTTTAACAAAGATTTATATTTGATATTTTATATTTTGTGGTCGTTTTTTTCTTATCTATCACCAATAGAAAACGTTAGTTTAAGTGACTTGCCCGTCACCACACGCCAGTAACTACTGTCGAAGAAATGTGGCATTTGTTGAAGCTGTATGAGAAGCTGTATCTGTACCTACCATCCATTCTATAAATTATGTTATCCCGGCCTGGCTCTTCTGCGTATTGTTATCTTAGGACTTATGCTTCCATATTTCATGAAATTTTAATCACTTTTCATTCCCAATATATTATATTTGCACAATATATATATATATATTTTTAATTTTTTTACTTGTGTATATTATTTTCGGTAATGTTCAATTATCTACTGTTCTCAAAGTGTGTGCATATTATTTACATGAAAACCTATATAAAATCGGGTTTAAAGAATACACCCCGCATGAAGTTCAAAATTACATCCTTGCTTCGAATAAGCTACCAACAATTATCCGAGGGGTAATACAGATTGCGGCAGCTATCCAGATATAGGGTACGGTTACTCTTATTTCTGCAATAGTTTTCTATACAATTCGCAACTTTCTCATGCTTTAGGTTATTTTCTTTAATCTGTGTCTTCAGTGGTAATTCCTTCTTCAGTCCAGTTTCTAACAATTCTTTCTACTGACATTGACTTATGGTCTAAGCTCGAGGGATTTCTTTATAAAAAAGATTCTTCTCTGCTTTTACACGGAGACCTGTATAGAAGGGCATGTTAGTCCGAAAGCTCGAGAAATTCAAGAATTGTAAAAGAAAACCTAGCCATATATTCCTAATTGATTTTGTCCAAGATATATATTTGATAGGGAGCTTCCATTTCAACTATGAATATAATCCGTCCTCTCTCAAAAGCAGACATTTGGGTTTAGAAGGTTCTTGCTGGATGACCACCAAAGCTAATGACACCCCTACGTCTCAATAAATTCGAATCTTTTGAAAGAAGAGAGAATAAAATCAGAAAAAGGGATTTTAAAGATAGCTGGGATAGTTAAAATTTATAAATATGTTTATTTATTATTTTCTTACTTTTTCACAGACACTCATATCATTTCCTATCATTACATCATATTCATATCATATTTTCCTTTAATTATTAATCAGAATGATACACATTATGCTTATCGCCCTAGTAAAAATATGGTGATAAAAAATGAACCACATTCCATTTTTGGAAAATTCAGACAAAATTTATGGAATCATGATAAACAGGTTGGCTTTTTGTCTGAATATGCCAAAACTGATGTTGTTGCTTATTCTCTTTCACCACTATTGAAGGTTTTCACTAGGGTAATAAGCAAAATACCTCGTTCTGAGGCATGATTGAATATAGGTGCTTCTCTAGTTACATGATTATCTTCCCCTCACTATTTTATATATTGTTCAAAAATTTATACATAATCTTATATTTACAATTTGCTCTAGGGCAAGAGTTATCAAATAACCTGACGCCGTTTGAAAGCTTCAAGTCAAGGATATCAATGAATATCTTGGAAATGGTTCTTTATGCTCAATTCATCTTTTTTCTGCTTGAAAAATATTTGTGGTGTGGATTTCAACGAATCCGCTCTCTATTTGCTTTGATAAATATTGTGCCTGTCACACGCGCTGTTAACCCTATCTTTCTAGCCATTTATAGTACCAGACTTGTTGAATCTTTCGTTGTTTCTCGATAAGTCAATTTATATATAATGTATATACGCGTTATATCCAAAGTTTTAAGTTTAAAAGTAAAATAAATACATACACTGGGTGAGTTCTTTCACAACTATACGGTGTTTGAACAACTTAATTCATTAACAAGTAAATTTATTCATTGGAATTTGTTTTAATCAGAGGTACGAAGTAGTTAAATAACTCTTTTGCAAACATTTTCGAGGTATAATTAAATTTTATCAAGGGTTAGCTTTTGGAAAACCATATATGGTAAGGAGGTGCGTATATTTGTTTACGCAAACACATTTTCGTGACCTTGTATTTATTTAACCAGGAAGTTTACTCTGTTGGATCCAGGATGTAAGCCCGAATAGGGTCTTCCGTTGTTACCAAACCTGGGTGACCCTGATTGCTAACCTTCTCAGATATGGATGGAAGTTAGCGCTTTCTGGTTGATAGGGTAGTCTCATCGCTACCTAGCTCAGAAACCCGTTACTATCAATTAAAATTATCGATCTACTTTAGAAATTGAAGAGTATTCAATGAATTTTATGTTTGAAATTTACATTAATTGTCAAAATTTAAAATTCGCAAAAAGTGATTATAATAAATATAAAGTGATAATATAAAGTGATTTATTGTTGTCGTGTTCATTGGTTTTGCTCTTCATTGGAAAATGGGTACCGTTGCCACGTTAGTCACCTTGAGCCAGAATTTGGTCGAATATTCCAAGGGTCCAGGGGGGACTGCAAAGGGTACACAGTGATATAAAATAATCTTTTGTTTTATACAAATGTTCGATAAAAATGCATAGAGCTACAATATTTTCGGAATATCGATATATTTTAGGATATGTAGATTTTCTTTATTTGCTATTGTGAAAAGCTTCCACCTAGAGGTTTGCAAATTTATTTGAATATTTTAAATTGCCCGTGTTGTGTGGGTAAGTTACAGTGTTAAAATCACTTTTTTTTTTTTTTTAATACTAGATATTGAAAGTTTTGATGATAGACGTTTTTCGAATACATTTTGATAAATTCATTTCAAATAACTGCTATATATAATATATGTATATACATGTATGTTATATAAAAATATTATTTTATTTTAAATTACAATTTCATAGATTCAAATACTCTGCTAGATCGACCGCCAGAGGTCACTCTTCCCCTATAAAAAATCGTTGTTTTTTCCCGATGGCCGGCTCAAACCTTTGTACATTATGTAAATAATCTTTTGTTTTCCTTGTTCTACTCGCCTTAAGCCAGGCATTACTTTTACCAAATTATGTCTTTTATTCATTCCTTAGCTCAATTAAAGAATTCACTAATCAAAACTCTTTTGAATATCTTTGCCCCGACTGCATTTCCATACCATAATCCTCAAACTCGATTAAAGCAAATAACAATCAAAATACAACAGAAATCTTTCATTCTTAAATATAATATATAATCATTTTTCTAAATATAACATGTATATATAGGTTGAGCACATTTTTTGGAAAACCCAGGCATAAACCAAAAATAAATAAAATGACTTCAACATCATGAAATTCCTAGCTTACATCACATGTTTTCCTTTCTACAATATTGATAATCGAGAATTGAAAAGAGTTAAATATTTTTAAAACATTTTCATTAATATGCACTAAAAAGGAGAAAATAAACTTTCCAGCAACTGCTATTGATTAAATATATTTATTTAAGTCAAAATAAAAGCGGCGGAGGATGATCATCATATCAAATTATAAAACTATTTTAGAGGCGTGATATTCTTTTTAAAATAAAACAATTTCTACTGTCCTTACTGCGATGGAAAAATTAAAGGGAGGGCCTGGCTCATCAGTGGTGAACCCTCCCAGCGGTTTCGCCAGTTTAATCTACCAATTTTTTTAATTTTTCCATCGCAGTAAGGACAGTAGAAATTGTTTTATTTTAAAAAGAATATCACGCCTCTATAATAGTTTTATAATTTGATAACAGATGGCGCTCTAGTACATCGTAACATTAATGATCATCATATATTGAGGGAAGAGATAGAATATTGACATAAAAAATTGCCAATTAGTGGCCTTATATCAAATGTCATTAAGTTCGAATTCATGATGATCAGCCCCGCACCTTTTATTTTGACTTGTATATTCTAGACTTCTACGTGGTTAGGAAGTATACTGGAAATTGATCATAAATTTGAGATAAAATATAGCAAATATATATAGCAACCAAATTTTTTCTAGGAAGTTTGTATATGAAAATTTACAACTTTATTATTATGGCATTAACATATTTACATATATCTATACGGTGCATTAGTGCGCCATCTGTTATGTGAAATTTGAACTATTTTTAACGCCTATGATTATTATATTTATTTTTTGAATAAAACACTTTTCTATTGCCCTTACTGCAATGATAAAATAATATATGCATATATATTAAGTGGAAATAATTATTTATCTGTACTATATTTAACATATAGGAAAAAATATGAATATTGTGTCAAAGATCAAGCGAAGGTTTTTAGAAATATTCTAAAATGGTTGAAAGAGGAATAATATAGAGCGCTCTATAAAATCACCCTGGTTTAGTGAGTGCAAAACGCAAATAAGGTATAAAAATTAACTTAATGAAAATTATAATACACAAACTGGAGTAAGGAAGGATAGAAAATGAAGAAACACAATACGGCGTAGATTTTAACAGCGTTTTACATCGTCTTCGATGTTAGTCCTATTTCTAGATAATTTCTTCAAAATAATACAAAATGCAGCTTATAATTATCATTCATTTATACTCTTCTAAATTATAGAACTGAATATTAGATTATTAATGAAATCAAGAGAGAAATTTGACTTGAGTTTCATATAGAAAATGTGTAAAATAAGATAAGATATCTGGGTAAAAACTCAAAGCAATTGGAGGAAAACTTTGAATTATATTCGGAATATTATTTGTCTTATATGAACAATTAGAAATATTTAAAATGTGCCTCAAGGTATTTTGAGAAATAACAAGTTAAAAATAAAAATGCTTATAAACGTTCTTGAAAATAAAGATACTTCGGCCATTAAATATTTTTGTTACCTCGACGTTTCGTCAAAAATATTTTGTCCTCGTCAGGAGCAAACAAAAATTAAAACATTTGGCAAGGCGTTAAAAATTATAAATACAATGCTTATAAACGTATCCAAAGTATTGAAAGGTTACGTATGGCATAGAATGATTTTTATTGCTAAGGTGTTTAGATAATATTATTGGAGATATTTGAACTTTAAACTCACTATTGGGTAGTGTTAATTGAAATAAGGTAACAATGCAAGTGTTGATATGGTGTTTATTGTATAATTTTAGAGATATTTCCACTTGTAAATTCACCATTATGTAGTGCTGAATGAAATAAGGCAACAATGGAATGGTTTCTAAGGTGTTTATGGTTAAAATTAGGAAATATTTACATTTTTCCTATGTTAAAAACAAAGACGTTACTTCTAATCTCTACATACAGAACGACAGACGTTCTAGAAGAATGATGATTGTCATGTTGGGAAATGAAATAGAATATTTCAAATAAAACTTATTGCACCTAGATTGGAAAGGTAAAATATTTGATTTGAAATGTTGAAATAATAGCGCAATGATTTAAATAAATATGATGCACTAGCGCGCCATCTGTTATCAAAATTCGAAACTATTTTAAAGGCGTGAGATTTTTTTTGATATTAAACAATTAAAGGAAGTTTCAAAAATGCAATATAACAGCGGTATGGTAGATTAAACTGGCGAAACCGCTGAGAGGGTTCACCACTGATGAGCCAGGCCCTCTCATTGATTTTTTTCATTGCAGTAAGGGCAGTAGAAATTGTTTAATATCAAAAAGAATATCACGCCTTTAAAATAGTTTCGAATTTTGATTTAAATAAATGTATACAATAAATGACAGTTTATTGTTCAGACCTTTGTGTGATCCACAAAATTAAAATCTCTATCAATCCAATTTCAAATAATTATGAAATTTCACCTGAAGGTCATTTAGTTCGAGCTCTTGTCAAACAAGGCAAATCAGCATTATCAGGTCTCATTCCGATATTGTCTGATATTCAAATATTCAGAAACTGAAAGCTTTGCGAGCTAAATAGCTTGATCAAATATAAGAAACAATATATCGATGTGATTGAGTTTCAAGAAAAATGTTGAAATTGCTTCAGAAGGAAACTTGTTATCAGATAAAACCACATAATTATAGGCTTTGTTCTTTATAGATACCCTTTATTAACATGTCGAACTCTAAATTCGGACACTCTTGATCAAATTATGTAGTAATTATGAATTTTTAAGTGGCAGAGCCACATCTAGTGGATAATAAATCAACAAAACGTTGATTTAGCCTGTTCATTGATATTTGGCCAACCCCACGAATGCGTTTCGGGCTGTTGCCCTCGTCAGCGTGGAGCAGGCTGTACCACTGTTTTGGTCCAAGAGGCTTCCTCAAAAACCAATAAATGGGTATTCGGGTATTCAAAGCCAAACTTGCGTAAATACGCCAAACATGTGAAAAAAAAAGATGTTACTGGAAATTGAAGTTGCTACACCAAAATGGCAACGTGCTACAGATATGTAATTCGCACGAAAGGTAGAATCTGCTGCGATATGCAAAAGATTAGATATCTAACGTTTTTATGAAAATTCTGCGCCGCTAACGACACCTACAATGTGTTAGAAAAAAAAAAAGGATTATACAGCAGGTTTCTCAAACTGAAATTGAATTTGAAACGTTGTTTCTTGGTGAAAGGTTGTGGTGATGTCTCGAGTAAGAAGGAGAAATGCTTAATAACACGTTTCAGAGTTTGATAGAGTATGAAATGTCGCCTACCGCGGGATTGCGGTCTATCGCACCGTAGCATTGTTGCTTGTGTCGGTTGAGACTCGATGACTGTTAGCAGGGTATGAAATATATGATTTCAGGACGATTATACGGGACGAAATACTAGAGCACTTCCACTAGATTCTTAGAAGGTCGACATGTAACCTGAATGGCCTTGAATAGATCGTACAGTTAAAAAAAAGATTAATTTACCCACAAGAATAAAACTTTATTGCCGCCAATAACTAATTTATCCGCAAAAATAAAACTTTATCCACATATATGACTTTTTTATTAGAAACTATTGAATTTTATTCTCAACACTTAATATTTATCTGCAACAATTAAAATATATACATAACAATGATACTTTAGTCACAAAAATGAACCTTTCCCACAACAATTAATTTTTACACACATATAACAATGAAAACTATATCCGCAACAATGAAACTTTATTTACAATAGTGACTAATATTTCAGTAACAACAAATTTATCTGAAACACAATAACTAATTTAACGATTACAATAAATACTTTAGTCACAACAATGATACTTTAACCACAACAAGAAATACCTTATCCGCCACAGTGACTACTTTTATAAAAATATCTAAAAACCTCGCGCAATAGGTTTCTTTATTCCAAAACACCGCGAGCTTTCGGGCTTTCGTTCTTCAACAGGCGAAATTACAAAGGAGGGTGAGATTTCACCTTCCGTGTTCACTGTCCGTTGTAATTTTGCCAGTTGAAACTTCACGGTCTTTTGTAGTAAATAATATTATCGCCTTCCGTGTTCACTGTCCGTTGTAATTTTGCCAGTTGAAACTTCACGATGTTGTGTAGTAAATAATATTATCGTCTTCCGTGTTTACTGTCCGTTGTAATTTTGTCAGTTGAAACTTCACGGTGTTTTGTAGTAAATAATATTATCGTCTTCCGTGTTCACTGTCCGTTGTAATTTTGCCAGTTGAAACTTCACGGTGTTTTGTAATAAATAATATTATCGCCTTCCGTGTTCACTGTCCGTTGTAATTTTGCCAGTTGAAACTTCACGGTGTTTTGTAGTAAATAATATTATCGCCTTCCGTGTTCACTGTCCGTTGTAATTTTGCCAGTTGAAACTTCACGGTGTTTTGTAGTAAATAACATTATCGCCTTCCGTGTTCACTGTCCGTTGTAATTTTGCCAGTTGAAACTTCACAGTGTTTTGTAGTAAATAACATTATCGCCTTCCGTGTTCACTGTCCGTTGTAATTTTGCCAGTTGAAACTTCACGGTGTTTTGTAGTAAATAACATTATCGCCTTCCGTGTTCACTGTCCGTTGTAATTTTGCCAGTTGAAACTTCACGGTGTTTTGTAGTAAATAATATTATCGTCTTCCGTGTTCACTGTCCGTTGTAATTTTGCCAGTTGAAACTTCACGGTGTTTTGTAGTAAATAATATTATCGTCTTCCGTGTTCACTGTCCGTTGTAATTTTGCCAGTTGAAACTTCACGGTGTTTTGTAGTAAATAACATTATCGCCTTCCGTGTTTACTGTCCGTTGTAATTTTGTCAGTTGAAACTTCACGGTGTTTTGTAGTAAATAATATTATCGCCTTCCGTGTTCACTGTCCGTTGTAATTTTGCCAGTTGAAACTTCACGGTGTTTTGTAGTAAATAACATTATCGCCTTCCGTGTTCACTGTCCGTTGTAATTTTGCCAGTTGAAACTTCACAGTGTTTTGTAGTAAAGAACATTATCGCCTTCCGTGTTCACTGTCCGTTGTAATTTTGCCAGTTGAAACTTCACGGTGTTTTGTAGTAAATAACATTATCTCCTTCCGTGTTCACTGTCCGTTGTAATTTTGCCAGTTGAAACTTCACAGTGTTTTGTAGTAAATAACATTATCGCCTTCCGTGTTCACTGTCCGTTGTAATTTTGCCAGTTGAAACTTCACGGTGTTTTGTAGTAAATAACATTATCGCCTTCCGTGTTCACTGTCCGTTGTAATTTTGCCAGTTGAAACTTCACAGTGTTTTCTAGTAAATAACATTATCGCCTTCCGTGTTCACTGTCCGTTGTAATTTTGCCAGTTGAAACTTCACGGTGTTTTGTAGTAAATAACATTATCGCCTTCCGTGTTCACTGTCCGTTGTAATTTTGCCAGTTGAAACTTCACGGTGTTTTGTAGTAAATAACATTATCGCCTTCCGTGTTCACTGTCCGTTGTAATTTTGCCAGTTGAAACTTCACGGTGTTTTGTAGTAAATAACATTATCGCCTTCCGTGTTCACTGTCCGTTGTAATTTTGCCAGTTGAAACTTCACGGTGTTTTGTAGTAAATAACATTATCGCCTTCCGTGTTCACTGTCCGTTGTAATTTTGCCAGTTGAAACTTCACGGTGTTTTGTAGTAAATAACATTATCGCCTTCCGTGTTCACTGTCCGTTGTAATTTTGTCAGTTGAAACTTCACGGTGTTTTGTAGTAAATAACATTATCGCCTTCCGTGTTCACTGTCCGTTGTAATTTTGTCAGTTGAAACTTCACGGTGTTTTGTAGTAAATAACATTATCGCCTTCCGTGTTCACTGTCCGTTGTAATTTTGTCAGTTGAAACTTCACGGTGTTTTGTAGTAAATAATATTATCGCCTTCCGTGTTCACTGTCCGTTGTAATTTTGTCAGTTGAAACTTCACGGTGTTTTGTAGTAAATAACATTATTCCGTAAGTTTTTAGATCTTTTTAAGAAGTATTGTATATAAGTAAAAATATATATCGCGAAAATCTCTTATATTTGAAGTGACTACTTTATCTACAACAATTATTATCCTCAAACAATGAATGCTTACCTACAACAAAAACTATTTTATTAACAACAATGATAACTTTATCTGTAACAATGAAGGATTAAGCTTCAACAATAAGACTTTAATTACAACGATTAGTAATATATTCGAAATATTGAAACCTCACTCAACACTGCCTACTTTGTTACCAATGGGTGGCATGTCAGATGATTTGGTGAGCAAGGAAAAAAAGTGTAATCTGTTTCGCAATGAATATAAATCTTGAATTTATCCTTCAACATGTGGAATAGAATTGTAATATTTTTGCAGATACAGGAATGCGATGACAGAAGCGTTTGACTTGTAACTTTCCTGATGTAGCGGTCGCTGTTGAGAATAACCGGAATTTATGGCTAAAAAGATCACTTATGATATCCATGGAAACCCGGCTATAACTCTTTCGTCCGTTATGACATTGAAATATGAATTCCAAATTGATGTTCCCCTATAAGGCGTCATAACCGAAATCCGCCATCATTATAGTCTGAATTGAAGCGGAGCTAATCAGAAAAGTTTATTTGTTTCCATGCCATACTCTACTGTCTATATTGATATATTTATTGTAACCGTGGACGCTTTTGGTTTAAGGTCATTGTAAACCTGTAAAATGAATGCTCACAAGAAGTCGGCCTAAGAGCAAATGCCTAAGAACTGTTGAGGCAAAGGATGGAACATCTTCTGTAGCAGTGTTCCAAAGTTATGTCAAGCTGTGCGTTCCATCTCTGTCAAGTGTATAAGATGTCTGTCTTCCTAAAATTGGAAACTCTATTCTTAAAACTTGAAGCCAGTCCTTATCATTGCATTAGCGCACATAGAACAATATCAACGAAACCATTATTCGCACCTCCTTCTTTCTCAAACTATTTCACTTTTTTAAATACCCTCGTAAAAAGAATAGAAATATTGAAAAAAAAAAGAATCCAGAGTTTTAACGCTCTGGTATAGCTCTCTATATACAAGAGCTTATTGTGGTCAATCAAACCCCGCTCATCAGAATGTGAATGCGCTAACGCTCTGTAAGTCTAATAATTTATATGTTATAGCTTGATTTGAAAACTCTGTAAGTTGTCAGTTCAAGACTCATTGTTGTTGTTGAATTTTAAATAAACATGAGTAATGTGTAAAACTACTATGGATCCGATAATAGTTAGACCTAGCGCTAAATCTTCTGCAATAAGTTTATACACTTTTAAACAGGGGAACTTCAAATCCTTTCGGCTCTTTCTCAGACCCAATTAAAAATGAATCTATAAACATAAAATATCTATCAGCTTAGCATCCATTCTACAGATAAGAAGCATTCAAAAATTAAATTAAAAGCACGGTGTATATTCATATTACCTCATTCTCACCGCAGTTTAGCCAAAAAACTAATCTTAGTGAGTCAGTATAGATTTTATAATCACTTTCATAAACATTGGTTATTATAATTAATAAATTAATACATTTTGCTCCTGTAAATAATTCAAAGTATATATGAATATAGAGTATATAATATATATATGGAGTAAAATAAAGTACTTGTATCAGATATATAATTCTCCTGGATACCATTCAAACAAATGCTACAGGTCTCTGGAGATGAGTTTCTTTTATCTTTATTAGACGTATTATCAAGCTTCCAGGCATCTCTGTCCTTCTACAGGAGCACATAGAAACATATTAATGACGTTTATATGTTTCTATGTATTCCTGTATAAAGGCAGAGATGCCCGAAAGCTCGAGATTACTTGTAATAAAGATAAAGAAACTCATCTCCAGAAACCTGTAGCATTTGTTTGAAAGTACTCTTATATACTGAATTTATTGTGTTTTGGTATAATGTATATATATAATACTAGCCGAATGACCCGGGCAACGCCCGTGTTTTACCCGATTGAATGTTTTGATTCAAATACTATTTGTTGCAATTCTACCGCCTACCGCCCGCCATGCGCGCGCACAGGGAAGTCACGTGCTCGCCGGCAGCCAACGGGCGCGCGCCGCCGTCAGAGTGGCGCAGTAAACGATGACACGTGATCATAGCCGACCAATAGGAGGGCGCCGGCAAACCGTGACAGAGTCGGCCGGCCGATGACTGATATAGTAACTGTATATAGAATATGGAGAAACATTTATAGTTTTTATACTAAAATTGCTTGCACAGTGAGTATACCTTACATTAACGGTAAGAGAGAAAATAGAATAAAATTCATCAAAATGAATTTCGAAAAGTAACGTTAGAGCAAATATTTAAAGATGGTACGGATTATTTTCTAATCTATATATAACTCTATACGTTCTTTACAGAAACTTCATTCTTTCTCACTACAACATAATATTCTTATCTCAGTGGTACATAGAACCATATCATACGAATGTTCATACATTTCGCATACACCTTTTATAAAATACTATCTCAAATATAAATTAATATAAAATACAAACTAATTTTACTAATCTATTATCTATTCTCTAACGAATGAACCTATTTATTTTGGGTTGCTTTTTTCATGCCTATTATTCGAGTAATATTCACTTTTACGCTGTTATTTGAGACGAGAAAAAAATACAATTCAGAATTATGCCAAATGATTTTGATTTTGTTTAAGAAGTTATCCAAACAGCCTCTGTCGGGTGTCAATATTTGTAGCCTCAAGCCGCTTTGAAAAGGTATCTGTTGTTTGTAACGGGATGTTTGGATAGAATATTTGACTAGCATTATAATAGGTAACCGCTCTAGACTTTACGTGAAAAATAGCAGATGCATTTAATCAATTTTAAATAGAAAATATATTCGCTATCGGTATTAATAGCTATTGAAAGTAATACAGTAATTTTTTTGTTTATCCCTAGTACATGTGGTACAGGCCATGATAATCATGGTGGGTAGAATTAGGCGACTGCTTTTACTGTAAGTGCACCACATGTCTACACATGTGAAAAGCAGTTCGACTTTGCACTTAGAAATGTGCCAGAGCCTCGTTTGGTTACTTGCACTCGCTGGTGGGGTTGGGATTTTGCAAGAATCGGGGGCCATTAGAGTATTTTTTTAAACAAATAAAAAGTGCCCAATGCGGGAATCGAACCCAGGTCGTAGCGGTCGAAAACCAACGGTTCAAACCACTCTTCCACCCATCCCTACAATAAATAATGAATTATGAAATAGTAAAAAGATTTGTATAAAAATTCAAACTAAATTGCTAAAAGAACCAACATTGTATCTGAGTTTAATATGTTCTTTGTACTGTCATTTGACTTTTCTTTGTAACCTTCAACGTAAATTTGTACCCACACTTAGCTGAAAAGGCGTTCCATCCAATTCAAAATATTTTATTAGGTGCCGCTCAAAAGGAACAACCTAGCTAATGATATTTACAAGGAATAATCTCCACTACAACTCCAGCACATACCCTGGACTGTATTGGAGCTAAGACCTATACAACAACCCCAAAACTATAGTAGAAAAAACTTATTGCTTTTAACCTTCATGACCTGGTGTAATCTTACCCATGGGATAATATATACAAAAAAAAAAGAATAATATGAACAGGTTCTTCACCTATTAAAGCGAAGTGTCCATTGCAGGATTCGATCCTGGTTCATGTCTGTCGGGAATCGAGGGTTTGTCCCAATCGTCCATTCACTGTTTATTTATTGGGCGCTCCATGATGTCTTTCTTGAAGATCACCTTATAATTCAGAACTTAAAAAATAGTACTTATATTTTAGTATTAAAATACTACTAATAATAAACAATAAATATAAATACATGTTGGGGGAAGAAAACAAATGATGAAATTTTCTTCAATATCAAAGACAAAATATGGATACCTGAAAGAGCACAGCGCTATTTGCAGAGAACTTAGGGAGAGTTTATGGATCCTGGAATACTTCGATTGAGAATATAATGAATAAAATGGTCAAGCAGATCAAAAATTCAATGTTACAATCTGGTATGCAAATTGAAACAAAAACGGATAACCCAATTTCGAACCCTTGGTTTGATCATAATTGCTGATTGAAAAAGAAAGTCTGGAAAAATATACTAAATCGAACAATGATTTAGACCGTTTAGAATATGTTAAAACAAAGTAAAAATTTACGTCGATTATCAATATTAAAAAGGAAGAATACGCTAACCTATGCATGGTGGATACTAGACATGCGTCGGCCCTGGAAGCTGTTGAGCTCTGCGCTGCCTGGAGTATAGGAGCTCCATCTATGCTTCCTTCTTGTGGTGAATCTGTATAAGACTGGTGGTCTTAATAAAGCTGTATATGTGTGTGTATTAAATTTATATGGTATTATTTCATTTTATCGTAAATGTGTACTAAGCGCATAAATAAAAATATAAATAATATTATGTTGTAGTGTGTAATATTATATCAAATGTGATAGGTAACTTAAGAAGAAGAAATATGGAGCTTATATATATAAGCGAATTGTAAAAAACGGTATATTTAGAAAGAGAAAATTATGCAGCCTATCTAATTTATTTTTGTTGGGAAAAATATATTAGTGGAAGAAAAAACGCTGATAATTACGAAGATTCTTTATTACTTAAAGGTATTTATAAACAATAAAGAAGAGGACAAGATATTAAAGAAATTGAACTTGGTAAAATTATATGTACACCAGCAACTCACGCCTATTAGCGGCCTGCCCTATCCAAGAACTGCTAGCCAACCATTACAATCTAACAAATTTGCGATATATATAGGCAGAGATGCAAATTAGCATAGCCAATACCACAACAATATGAAAATCATAAGAGTATTGTGTATCGTATAAATATCCCGGAATTGCAACTTTCAACAATTATAAATTGGGGAGACGATTCTTCGTAAAGAATATCGTATCATTTTATAAACTAAAATTATTTGCAAACAAAACACGTTCGAAATCTCATTGTCCTTTTTACCATTGTTGCTTGGTAGTTTAACGGTGTTTGTGCACAGGATATGAGGAAAGCTCAAAGGAAATAGAAAACGTAACTCGCAACCGTAATGATGCGCATGAGTTCATCTATTCACAGTTGTGTGACAAAAGGAATCTTTTCAATAATCCCCAGAGGAAGTGAACTTTCATCATTGTGTAATTTGCTAGCTCTTTATACCTTCAAGGTCATCCATTGGACCTATGTTGGCAATATTCGAACACGAAATTTAAAAAAAGGTTATTTTCTAGTAATTGGCTATTAGCAGTTTTGTGAACAGTGACCACATTGCCTCATTATTATTTGGATTATCCTGTTTCTTATCATTTCATTTTAGCGAAAGGTGAAATCCATTTCTATACCTTTC
The DNA here is from genome assembly GCA_030710605.1 of Cordylochernes scorpioides. Classification (NCBI taxonomy): domain Eukaryota; kingdom Metazoa; phylum Arthropoda; class Arachnida; order Pseudoscorpiones; family Chernetidae; genus Cordylochernes; species Cordylochernes scorpioides. The sequence continues at coordinate 41,494,096 of CP092873.1, read as the reverse complement.
TGAAGTCACTTCAGAAGCCTTCTCTGGATTTTGTACTCTTAAAATAAATGGCCAATTTATACCCCAAAGAGGAGCACTCGTTTATGGTAATTCACACTAGGATGATATTCTCTGGAAATGCTTCGAGACTATGTTGACTTTGCTTAGAATATTTTAATGAAACTGATTCCAAGAATTATTAAGTAAACATTATATTTATTGATTTACAAGAGAGAGAACAAAATATAAAAGGGAAACTAATATTAAATAAAGGAACTTTTATTTTTCGGTTAGCGCCTATTTACCTGTGAGCTTACACACACTCTGTGGTAACAATTAATTAATATATATACAACAGACTATAGCTTGGAAGTAATCAGTGTTGATTTTTGCATTTGGTGGATCGGAAATCTTTAACGTTGGAAGGCTCTACTACCATTCCCCTGAATCTTGTTGTAAAATATTATTACACGAATTAAATAATGCAGATCTTCCTGCACATATTTTCTTTAATAAAATGGTCCTGGAGTGGTAATGTCATTCAGGTAGATACAGACTTCATCCTAAATAACTACCCATTGCATATGAAAAGTGTATTTCTTGA
>CP092873.1:41440926-41485508 GCA_030710605.1 Cordylochernes scorpioides | reverse complement strand
AAACATATCGGTGAAATTATAACAGATAAATTAAAAATATTTATTGATTTTCGAGGATTATTTTCTTATAATTCCAAGGATATTTATATAGGTACCCTAATTTCTGGATTTATTATTCATTTTAAGCAATGAAAAACCTCTGAAAGACTCAAGTCGCCTTTACCAACAGTTTCTGAGTTGTAGTCGTTTAACACAAATTATATAAGAGTAAATATTAAAAAGAAAACATCATTACTTCCATGTTCATTCAAAAATTTAGATTTCGGGAATGAAAGTCATTCTATCGTTTTTCCTGTAAAAAGGTTTTCATTCCCGAAACCTAAAGATTTAATTTAAAATTAAAAAGTAAAAACGTGTCCCTGGAAGCCTGGTCTTTCCATCTTAATATTTATAAAAAAGTTTATATTTTATTTAGAAGTAAATATAGGTATTGGTTTATTCCCGGCTAACCCGATCACCCAGAAATCTGAAAAAATGTACCTTTGCATTGTTAGCTGAGGGACTGAGCGAGTATTCAAAATTTAAGAATACGTAAACACTTTAATTTTAAATTACAAAATTCGAAGAAAAGGCTATTCCCGAACACCATGACAAATCAGAAGTTTTAAAATTTGTCAACCTGTATTTTTATCAGATTTGGACAAGTGTACAAAATTTAGTTTTCTACAAGCTCTGGAAGTATATTAAAATTGATTGCAAGATTTTTAGACAGACAGGTACCAAACTATGACTTCACGTGACACCTTTCCATTCAATTCACTTCACAAGTGTCTAAAGGCAACACAACAAAATATTTCTCACTTTTCAGGCCAAAGACGCCCTCACGTCTGTGATATTGAAAACATATCGGTGAAATTATAACAGATAAATTGAAAATATTTATTGATTTTCGAGGATGTTTATCGGATTTGGACAAGTGTACAAAATTTTGTTTTCTACAAGCTCTGGAAGTATATTAAAATTGATTACAAGATTTTTAGACAGACAGGTACCAAACTATGACTTCACGTGACACCTTTCCATTCAATTCACTTCACAAGTGTCACAAGGCAACACCGAGCAGACCGAAAAAGGAAGACAACACCATAGGAAAGCCTTCTTTTTTAGAAGTAGTCTAAAAATTACAATACTCATAAAAAATGCATACAGCAGATTTATATCCAGATTGGTAAACTTATAATATATGCAGGAGATTAAATGAAACTGGTTATGCCTCATATAAATTAAAATTAGAAGCCTATTCCAACTAGCGAACAACAAAGTAGTAGAATCCATTGTTATCAAATTAGATAGAAATTTGAATTGAAGATATTTTCGCAAAGAAATCAAATTTACGTTATCTTTCGGGCAAATAGGGAGAATCTACAGTTTAGAGCGAAATTTCCTAAATTATCTTGTGAATCAATACATTCTTTATTGATGTAGTCACTAAAGATAATAAAGTAATATGAAGTAATATTAAGAAAAATACATCTCATTATCGTGCAAATGAAAGTTGCTGAAAGGCTTGCACGATATGGATATGCCATTTTATTAATTTATACACCTTCACCCAGTATAATTTCACATTCGTACTATTTTTACGTGAAGTAATATATACTTCTTTATGCCATCGATATTCTTGAGGCAAATGATATCCTAAATAATGATCATTGCTCTTCTTCAAGTGGTGACTTATAAATTTTCAAAATTTGATAAAATTAATTGAGTTTCAATTATTTTTGAGCAATGAGGAAATCTTTACTCAGTTTCTATTCTTGTCTGTATATAAATGTTACACTTCTATATTTATATAATTGACTAGCGGACGTACCCGGCTTCGCCCGGGTTTTACCCGAGTAAAGGTTTGTCTAACGAATCACTCGATAAAGTGAACATTTTTCCCGGTCCCTTGAAAAATACTCGATAAGTTAAATAAAATCAATATTAATTGGTTCCCTCGGTAATTGGAAGTTAAAGGAATAGTATCTTGCCTTGGAATTGAATCATTATTCTTGTATGGATGTACCCGGCTTCGCCCGGGTTTTACCCGAGTAAAGGTTTGTCTAACGAATCTCTCGATAAAGTTAACATTTTTTCCCGGTCCCTTTAAAAATACTCGATAAGTTGAATAAAATCAATATCAATTGGTTCCCTCGGTAATTAGAAGTTAAAGGAATAGTATCTTGCCTTGGAATTGTATTATTATTCTTGTATCAAATAAATTGCCGTGTCATTCTGAATTTTGTCTTTCCTAATTTTCTACATTACAAAACCATCGTATCATCATGATAATATTTAGAGCAGATTGTTGAATTATAACAGATAAATTAGAATATTTATCTTGATTATTTTTAGGCGAAAATTTATTTCAAAAATTTTATTTGCTAGAAACCTTCCCAGTACTATACTAAATAACTTCCCAAAGTTTCATGGTGTTCCAACGAGTGGTTTGGTCAGGCATAAAGGACACACACACACACATACATTCATTTTTATATATATAGATTATAGATAAATTATTTTCGATATAATCAAAAGTTGAGATTTTTCATTACCAATCAAATATTTTATCATTTTCACTAAGGTTACCCGATGAACAATGGATGAATAAAATTGAAATCTTTTCAATTCTTCTACATTACTTTATGTAGGTGGATATAAAGGAATTAATGTTAATTAAAACATAGAAATATATCAATATGGTGCAAGGTTTGTGTTTCTGAACTGACACAAAATAAAAAATAATAATATTACAATTTTAATTTTATTATTATTATTATAAAAAAATATATAATAATTGAAAAGGTAAAATATAATTTTGAGGTGAAGTTCTTTTTTTTTATTTTTTTAGGTTTTGACAAGCATTCGAGCTAATATTCTCCTTTCAACGGGCAATTCCTGGGTAACTATCAAGTGCTAACATGAATATACTAATTCAGCAAACAGTAAGCATAAAATTGTCTTTATCATAAATATTTATATTTAAGATATAAGAGAAATAGCATTTGATATTTAAAAAAAGGAGAGACATCGCTAACGAAATGAAATCCAAATTACTAAGAGCACACCTTTGCATATTTTGCGACGGCTAATAAAAATTTGAAATGAAACACAAAGAAATGGCAAAATAAAGTTAAGTTGTTCCGTGAAAATGATCCATTCCTTTCTCTATTTTTTAAATTTATCCCTAGTACCCGTGGTACAGGCCATGATAATCATGGTGGGTAGAAGTTGGCGACTGCTTTTACTCTAAGTGCACCACATATCTACACATGTGAAAAGCAGTTCGACATTTCACTGTAGAAAACAACACTCTCGTAATTTTCCCAATCCTCCTATTCTCCAAATTTATTGCCAATGATTTTCAAATTAATCTCAAAAATGATATGAACCTTGAAATTAAAAATTCAAAAACGCTAAAGGTCTCGAGAATCATTAAGAAAGAAAAGAATGTAATTATATAATAAGGAAATCATATTTTAAAGACTATCATAAAATATAATACCTTTTGTGTTTCAATGTAGTTATGCACTTAGTTCAGAAAAAATAGTTATTACAATAGTGTTTATATGCATACACATTGTATATATGTTTGTGATACACATTTTAGAGGCCATATTGACCCAAATATTTATATGTTAATTATAATGTATTAAGATGCATTAGCGCGCCATCTGTTATCAAAATACGAAACTATTATAGACGCATATGATTCTTTTCAAAATAAAACAATTTCTACTGCCCTTTCTGCAATGGAAAAATTAATGGGAGGGCCTGGCCCATCAGTGGTGAACCCTCTCAGCGGTTTCACCAGTTTAATCTACCATACCGCTGTTATATCGCATTTGTGTCCCAAGAAACGAATTGATGTTTGCGGAAGAGCGATTTCTCGAAGCATATTATATATTTATAATTATATCTAATTCTGCTGTCTTCAAAGCTTATATCCATAGTTCATCTAAAATACCCATTCAAAGAGTCTAGTATCAGTTTCACTATAAAAGGAAGTTACAAAAATGCAATATAACAGCGGTATAGTAGATTAAACTGGCGAAACCGCTGGGAGGGTTCACCACTGAGGAGCCAGGCCCTCCCATTAATTTTTCCATTTCAGTAAGGGCAGTAGAAATTATTTTATTTTGAAAAGAATCATACGCGTCTATAATAGTTTCATAATTATTATGTTTGTATATTAATTATAATGCACCTCTTAGAGTTTCAATTTTGAAAAAGATTTTTCAACGCTGTAGCTTGCGAAAAAAATGTCCCTGTTTTAAATTTTCCTATAACACATATAAACCTTTTTTAAAATTCATATTCTATTGTGAAAAAAAAAACATTTTCAAAATGTCTGAAGATATTCGTTTTTCCGAGGAAAATTACCGTTGATCCATATCTGGAAATACATATATTGATAGTTCAAGCATATTCTCGCAATACCAGTCGAAAAATCTAGAAAAATGAATAGAATTATAACATATATGAATCTATGAAAAAATATGTCTTACACATGTTGCATGAAGAACCTTAAACTCCAACAGAAAGAAGAATACAGTAAATAGTTGCCAGAGCGATTTCACCTTCTCAAAAGAACACTTCCACAATGACCAGAGTTTCGCTCATGGTAAAATTTATCGTTTTATCAGTGAAACCATCAGCTTAAAACGCTTTAAAAGTTGAAGCTTGTGTTTTTAACTCGTTCCCTATCAAGGAAAATAAGACCTGCATAAGATCTCTTTATAAAAAGTAACAGGAAGGTCAAAATGGAAGAATATTGTTCATTAGACGAGTAATGGGTCTAACAAAAAGGAAGCCATCAATTTCTGTCATTTACTACGCTTACCCTTAAAAAACATCTTTCAGAACTGGGTTAAATAATGGGAGGAATATTTGAAATGTCTTCATTATCGTTGCAGGTTTCTGTTTCAATGGAAAGCTTTCAATAAAGCAGGCAGAGCCAAATGTCAAGATAAATTTGAAAGTCTACCAAAGATTGGTCATAAACCTAGTATTTGACCATGAGAACCCATTTTTGTGTTTATATGACTCAAAATATCGAGTGGTCGTCCCAGGATATATTATACTACAAGTCCTACCTTACGTTAAATACATAAATACTTCAAAAAATTAAGATGAAACAGGCATTTTATACATACCTTTTAAGCACATCCTCTTATCTAAATTTAGAGATTCTTTGTATTTTCACTTTCTAAAAATCGCTTTTAGTTCTAGAAACCTGAAGACGCTGTATTGAATATCATGACCAAACTATTCTTGACCAGGCTTTATTCTTGGAAACACCGATGCAGGGCTGTTGCCAAATGTTGTAAAAACATGTGTGAAATATTTATATACAAAATGCATCTAAATCTCTATTTTAAGAAGGAATACCATCTGTATATTCTTATGGCGAGTCATCAGTTTATGTACAATATAAAATATCATGATGAAGAGATATGTGCATATAACTTGAGAGAGAGGTTCTAGAATCTTTATATTCAACGGTCACGTTCAATGAAATTACATAAAAGTTAAATCTTGAATCCATTACTAATAGCTAGAGAATTAATTATTATTTTATTATTATATTTATTTATTATAATGCGAGATCTCATACATTTTGACTGGAAATAGACTTCCCCTATATACAAATGAAAGTTGAGAGTCTTATCTCTATTCCTCTTCACTTCTATATGATTTCATGAGATAAGAATGCGTTTGAGGTTCTATAATACTATCAAATAAATATTTAAAAACATTGGAAGAGAGAGAAAACCTGTATTTAACATGACCAAGGATTGGTTCAAATATAGGAGTTTTTCTTAAAACTATCTTAGATATTCCTTGACAAATAGTCTATATCCATGCTAATAATTATTTATATTCTGAAAATATACATTTGAGCCCTAATTCTAAACCTCTCTTGTAATATTAATTTAGCCAAATGTTGAATAATTGTTTTTGAACTGGTAAGTTCATCGTTGCCTGTACATTGGATTTAGGTCCCATCTCCATTCCTCTTTACTTCTATATAATTTCATGAATAATGTGTTTGAGTCTCTATAAAAAGGTATTCAAATAAATATAAATATCATCAGAAAAGAGAGAGGGAACAAGTACCTAACATGACCAAGGATTGGTTCAAATATAGGAGTTCTTAGATCTTTCTCGACAAATACGTCTATTATATTGAAATCTAAAATAAAAGAAGACAAGTATCTTAAACGGTTTTTTATGGACGCAAGCTTTCGGGTAAGAACCCTTCGACAGGCAAAAACAAAGTAAACACGACGATACTAACACGGCACCTATGGCAGGCATAGGTGCCGTGTTAGTATCGTCGTGTTTACTTTGTTTTTGCCTGTCGAAGGGTTCTTACCCGAAAGCTTGCGTCCATAAAAAACCGTTTAAGATACTTGTCTTCTTTTATTTTAGATATCAATATAATAGCTCTAAGAAATACGTCTATATCCATGTTGGTAATTATTTTTATTCTGAAAATATACTTTCATCCCTGATTTTAATAACTTTTGTAAATATATAATTATGAATATTTTAAACAATTCTAAAATTTATTCAATTTTATTTCATAGAAATATATATGAATTATCATATATATGACATTATAACACTTTTATTGATATTTTAGGTTTATTTGATAGGTTTTCATAGACAATAGTTGGGCCATTACTGATTATTTTCATTTCATTTTGAGATATGAGCTATATTTATATTACTTCGTGGATTGCTTTTCTTGATTTATCATGAAATTGGGTTGGCCAAATATCTCGGAGCAAGCTAAATAAACGTTTAGTTTATTTTTGCTCCACTAGATGGCGCTCTGTCATCTAAAAAGCACATGTGCTCGTGGTCCGGAGATGCCTTATTTATTTTTAATATAATTATGTATATTGAATAATATTGCTTTTTAGTTTGTAAGGTCATAGTTGCCTGTACATTGGGCTTTTGAGCGATAATCTGTTAATAAGGAAGCCTAGATTATAATGTTAAACCAAAGCTTATATAGTTGTTTGTTTTTTTATATAAATAAACATCAAATAATTTAATTGAAATGTTTTCACATTTTAACTTCAAATAGTGCATTAGTATTCTGAATATTTTAAACAATTCTAAAATTTATTCAATTTTATTTCATAGAAATATATATGAATTATCATATATATGATATTATAACACTTTTATTGATATTTTAGGTTTATTTGATAGGTTTTCATAGAAAATAGTTGGGCCATTACTGATTAATTTCATTTCATTTTGAGATATGAGCTATATTTATATTACTTTCTTGAAGCGTTGATATGTTGAGAGATGTTAATCAAGTTGATATAAATTTATTTATAACTTTACAAATAGAAGACGATAAGAATTTAAAGTGATTGTGTATCGCTTATAACTTGTGAAAGATAATAAATAAATAATAAAAAAGGTCATGGAAAAGTTTAAATCAACGTTCAGTTGATTTCAGTACCAATAGAAGGCGCCCTGTCATCTAAAAACGCTCAGGTTAGGGGTCAGGATAAGCCTAATGTGTTTTAATATATAAATCTATAGGAATCGCGTCTAAAAATATTTTTTAAAATATTTATATTTGAAATTTTATACTTTGTGGTCGTTTTTTAAAAGCTTTTATTTAACATGCCTCCATGTCTGTCTGTCTGGGTGTCTGTCGCCAAATCTTTTAATCATTTTTTAATATACTTATAGGGCACCTAGAAATATAATATTTGGTACACATTTTCAAACCTGATGACAATGCTAGCTGACCAATTATCAGACTTCTGGGATGTCAGGTTGGCCAAGAACGGACATATTTCCAAATTTCCTTTCAAATTTTGTATATTTAATTTTAATATGCTTCCAGACCATATAGAATAATGAAACTCACAATCCTCGCTCAGTCCAATTAACAATGCAAGTGTACTAATTTTCAGACTTCTGGGTGGTCGGGAAGGCGGGAAATGAACCATTATCTATATTTATTTTTTAATATTATGTGTTGCATTATATCTACTCGGAAAATGCTGGAGGTTGCGAAAGGATTTTTTCAATAAATGTTCAAGACATGGAAGGAATTAGAAATCCAAATATTCAGATTCCTATCTAAACCGTTCTTGGAATTACAAGCAAATAAATGAGAAAAGCCAACAAATATATTAATTTTATCTGTTATAATTTAGTCATCTTTTTCCAATATCATCACGCATATATTTATATTGATTATATATATATAGGTGTGTGTGTAATATGTGTGTGTATACATTTCACGACACCTTTTTAAATAGTTCCCCTTTTTCAATTAGTATGTTGTTACTTTTAACTCTTTAATCAATTGTTTAATTATAATTCAATTTATTGTCGGTAATGTTCGAATATCTACTGTTTTCAAAGTTTGTGCATATTATTTACATAAAAGCCTATATTAAATCGGGTTTAAAGAATACACTCCGCGTGAAGTTCAAAATTGCATCTTTTCTTCGAGTAGTCTACCAACAATTATCCGAGGGGTAATACAGATTGTGGCAGCTATCCAGATATAGGGTGCGGTTACTCTTATTCAAACAATAGTTATCTATACAATTCGCAGCTTTATCATGCTCAAGCTATTTTTCTTTAATCTGTGTCTTCAGGAGTAATTCCTTCTTCAGTTTAGTTTATCACAATCATTTCTACTGACATTGACTTATGGTCTAAGCTCGAGGGATTTCTTTATAAAAAATATTCTTTTCTGCTTTTACACGGAGACCTGTGTTGAAGGGCATGTTATTCCGAAAGCTCGAGAAATTCAATAATTGTAAAAGAAAACCTAGCCATATATTCCTAATTGATTTTGTCGAAGATATATCTTTGATAGGGAGCTTCCATTTCAACTATGAATATAATCCGTCCTCCCTCAAGAGCAGACATTTGGGTTTAAAGGTTCTTGCTGGATGACTACAAAAGCTAATGAGATCCCTACGTCCTAAAAAATTCGAATCTTTTGAAAGAAGAGAGAATAAAATCAGAATAAAGGAATGGAAACTAAGAGTAAGCATGGGTAAGTCCATGAACAGGAAAGGATTTTGCTTAATCTTGCGCTTACCTTTTCTGATGATATTTACTTAATTATCTTCACCAAATCTGATTTTAATTGAACACATTTCTGATATTTTTAGAGCCCAACTTACCCTATAAATATCACAAATTGTGATTAGTAGAGGTTCAAATCGAGGATTCAATTCTTTGGTCTCTATAAACAGCAAAACATTCGAGTACGATGATTATTGAGTTGACTTATCTTTGTATGTAGAAGCTAATTCTTGTTGCATTTTCTATTTTATCTATAATATATATATATATATATATATATATATATATATATATATAGAAGCAATGGGCGCCTCTCCCGTCAAAATAAACGTCAAAAACTGACGCCATCTATTGACCGTCGCCACAACTAGCGGCCTCGGGTCGGTGACAAAGCCACAACACCAGCTTTGGCAAACTGAGAAGCGTCCACCTAGAGACCATGGTTTCGGGCTAATGGCCCTCGTCAGTCTAGGGCGGACTTTATTCCATGAGATCCACACGGGATCTAATGGAATCTTCACAATCTACCAAAGAGGTGTTTTGCTGGCAATGTGGCTGGGCCAAATCTATGGCTAGAATATAGATGGTCTCTAGGTGGACGCTTCTCAGTTTGCCAAAGCTGGTGTTGTGGCTTTGTCACCGACCCGAGGCCGCTAGTTGCGGCGACGGTCAATAGATGGCGTCAGTTTTTGACGTTTATTTTGACGGGAGAGGCGCCCATTGCTTCTATGGATTAATTTCCTCCCGGCAAATTTTCCATCTATATTCTAGCCATAGATTTGGCCCAGCCACATTGCCAGCAAAACACCTCTTTGGTAGATTGTGAAGATTCCATTAGATCCCGTGTGGATCTCATGGAATAAAGTCCGCCCTAGACTGACGAGGGCCATTAGCCCGAAACCATGGTCTCTAGGTGGACGCTTCTCAGTTTGCCAAAGCTGGTGTTGTGGCTTTGTCACCGACCCGAGGCCGCTAGTTGCGGCGACGGTCGATAGATGGCGTCAGTTTTTGACGTTTATTTTGACGGGAGAGGCGCCCATTGCTTCTATGGATTAATTTCCTCCCGGCAAATTTTCCATCTATATTCTAGCCATAGATTTGGCCCAGCCACATTGCCAGCAAAACACCTCTTTGGTAGATTGTGAAGATTCCATTAGATCCCGTGTGGATCTCATGGAATAAAGTCCGCCCTAGACTGACGAGGGCCATTAGCCCGAAACCATGGTCTCTAGGTGGACGCTTCTCAGTTTGCCAAAGCTGGTGTTGTGGCTCTGTCACCGACCCGAGGCCGCTAGTTGCGGCGACGGTCAATAGATGGCGTCAGTTTTTGACGTTTATTTTGACGGGAGAGGCGCCCATTGCTTCTATGGATTAATTTCCTCCCGGCAAATTTTCCATCTATATATATATATATATATATATATATATAGGTTATGAAAATATAGCAATCCATAAATAAATCTTAAATTTATTTATATGCCTTTTTAATATAAGATTTATATATAGGTTATATATTTCTTTACTCCTTTGAAACAGAATTGGAGATATATTATACCACAATAGTTAACTTCCGACCAAACCATGTGATAAAAAAAATTTCAAAGTCGTTTGATCCTCAAAGAAGCTTATATAAATTTACCGGGAATATTTCCAATATTTCCAATTCCCAAATATTTCCTCATGCTTCCGACCATAATATATGAATATATGATTTGATATTTGGTGATATATGCAAAAATAAAATATATTGCCAAAATATAAATTGTTACATATTTTAAAGATAGCTGGGATAGTTAAAATTTATAAATATGTTTATTTATTATTTTCTTACTTTTTCACAGACACTCATATCATTTCCTATCATTACATCATATTCATATCATATTTTACTTTAATTATTTATCAGAATGATACACATTATGCTTATCGCCCTAGTAAAAATATTTACTAGTGGTGATAAAAAAATGAACTACATTCCAATTTTGGAAAATTCAGACAAAATTCCTGGAATCATGATAAACAGGTTGGCATATTGTCTGAATATGCCAAAACTGATTTTGTTGCTTATTCTTTATCATCACTATTAAAGGTTTTCACTAGGCTGATAAGCAAAATACCTCGTTCTGATGCATAATTGAAGATAGGTGCTGTTGGATTCAAATGTAAATATTCCTTTATTCATTTACTTGCATTTGTTTTATTCATTTGGTTTCCATTAATTTATTTGTTCATTTAATCTGTTAGTTTTATTTTTGTTGCTTGGCACTGTTGGTTTTTTTGTTTACATTATCTCCTCCCATTGTTGGGAGGCATTGTAATCTATTCGTGGTTAATAAAACCTACTCTATTCTTTGTAAAGTATTCATTCATTAATTCTTCTTAAAATCTAATCTAAATAAACTACAAAAGAATCTGAATCTACAAAAAAAACGAACAGGTGCCTCTCTAGTTACATGATTATCTTCCCCTCACAATTTTACATATTGTTCAAATATTTATATATAATCTTATATTCACAATTTGCTCGAGGGCAAGAGTTATCAAATAACCTGACGCCGTTTGAAAGCTCCAAGTCAAGGATATCAATGAATATATTGGAAATAGTTCTTTCTGCTCAATTCATATTTTTTTCTGCTTAAAAATATTTGTGGTGTGGATTTCAACAAATCCGCTCTCTATTTGATCTGATAAATATTGTGCCTGTCACACGCGCTGTTAACCCTATCTTTCTAGCCATTTATAGTACCAGACTTGTTGAATTTTTCGTAGTTTCTCGATAAGTCAATTTATATATAATATATATACGCGTTATATCCAAAGTTTTAAGTTTAAAAGTAAAATAAATAATTACACTGGCTGAGATCTTTCACAACTATACGGTGTTTGAACAACTTAATTCATTAACAAGCAAATTTATTCATTGAAATTTGTTTTAATCAGAGGTACGAAGTAGTCAAATAACTCTTTTGCAAACATTTTCGAGGTATAATTAAATTTTATCAGGGGTTAGCTTTTGGAAAACCATATATGGTAAGGAGGTGCGTATATATGTTTACGCAAACACATTTTCGTGACCTTGTATTTATTTAACCAGGAAGTTTACTCTGTTGGATCCAGGATGTAAGCCCGAATAGGGTCTTCCGTGGTTACCAAACCTGGGTGACCCTGATTGCTAACCTTCTCAGATATGGGTGGAAGTTAGCGCTTTCTGGTTGATAGGGTAGTCTTATTGCTACCTAGCTAAGAAACCCGTTACTATCAATTAAAATTATCGATCTACTTTAGAAATTGAAGAGTATACAATGAAATTTATGCTTGAAATTTACATTAATTGTCAAAATTTTAAATTCACAAAGTGATATATTTCCATATATAAAGTGATATATTGTTGTCGTGTTCATTGGTTTTGCTCTTCATTGGAAAATGGGTACCGTTGCCACGTTAGTCACCTTGAACCAGAATTTGGTCGAATATTCCAAGGGTCCAGGGGGGACCGCAGAAGGTACACGGTGATATAAAATAACCTTTTGTTTTATACAAATGTTCGATAAAAATGCATAGAGCTACAATATTTTCGGAATATCGATATATTTTAGGATATGTAGATTTTCTTTATTTGCTATTGTGAAAAGCTTCCACCTAGAGGTTTGCAAATTTATTTGAATATTTTAAATTGCCTGTGTTGTGTAAGTAAGTTCCAGTGTTAAAATCACTTTGTTTTTTTTTTCTAATACTATATATTGAAAGTTTTGATGATAGACGTTTTTCGAATAAATTTTGATAAATTCATTTCAAATAGCTGCTATATATAATATACTAGCCGAATGACCCGGGCAACGCCCAGGTTTTACCCGATTAAAGGCTTTTATACAAATACTATTCGTTACAATTATAAATTGGCGCCGTGGATGTCATTCTTGTATAATATATAAATGATGAGTTTTAAAAATTGTAAAAAAAAAAAATGCATCGGCCGTGAATCGAACCCAGCCCGCCCGCGTGGCAGGCGAGCATTCTACCACTGAACCACCGATGGTTATGAGAAATGGCCATATTTGGGTATTTATTCCATTCACAAAGCAAACGGTGACAGAATTGATTGAGATTTTTTGCTTGATTATGACGCTGATAACTGTATATTATATGTATATACATGTATGTTATATAAAAATATTATTTTATTTTAAATTATAATTTCATAGATTCAAATACTCTGCTAGATCGACCGCCAGAGGTCACTCTTCCCCTATAAAAACTCGTTGTTTTTCCCCGATGGCCGGCTCAAACCTTTGTACATTATGTAAATAATCTTTTGTTTTCCTTGTCTACTCGCCTTAAGCCAGGCATTACTTTTACCAAATTATGTCTTTTATACATTCCTTAGCTCAATTAAATAATTCACTAGTCAAAATTCTTTTAAATATCTTTGCCCCGACTGCGTTTCCATACCATAATCCTCAAACTCGATTAAAGCAAATAACAATCAAAATACAACAGAAATCTCTCATTCTTAAATATAATATATCATCATATTTCTAAATATATAATGTATATATAGATTGAGCACATTTTTTTGGAAAACCCAGGCATAAACCAAAGAATAAATAAAATGACTTCAACATCATGAAATTCCTAGCTTACATCACATGTTTTCCTTTCTACAATATTGATAATCGAGAATTGAAAAGAGTTAAATATTTTTAAAACATTTTCATTAATATGCACTAAAACGGAGAAAATAAACTTTCCAGCAACTGCTATTGATTAAATATATTTATTTAAGTCAAAATAAAAGCGGCGGAGGATGATCATCATATCAAATTATAAAACTATTTTAGAGGCGTGATATTCTTTTTAAAATAAAACAATTTCTACTGTCCTTACTGCGATGGAAAAATTAAAGGGAGGGCCTGGCTCATCAGTGGTGAACCCTCCCAGCGGTTTCGCCAGTTTAATCTACCAATTTTTTTAATTTTTCCATCGCAGTAAGGACAGTAGAAATTGTTTTATTTTAAAAAGAATATTACGCCTCTAAAATAGTTTCATAATTTGATAACAGATGGCGCTCTAGTACATCGTAACATTAATGATCATCATATATTGAGGGAAGAGATAGAATATTGACATAAAAAATTGCCAATTAGTGGCCTCAAATCAAATGTCATTAAGTTCGAATTCATGATGATCAGCCCTGCACCTTTTATTTTGACTCGTATATTCTAGACTTCTACGTGGTTAGGAAGTATACTGGAAATTGATCATAAATTTGAGATAAAATATAGCAAATATATATAGCAACCAAATATATTCTAGGAAGTTTGTATATGAAAATTCACAACTTTATTATTATGGCATTAACATATTCTATATACAATTACGAGCGTCATGCGTTCTTAATAATTCTTCATCTCTGTCACCGTTTGCTTTTTTTTTGGAATGGCGCTCTCCTATTGGTTGGCTACGATCACGCTACCTTTGCCCCCCCCCCCCCCCCCCCCCCCTCCCATCATGCCCCCCCCCCCCCCCCCCCCCCCCCACTCGCTTTTTGGTTTTTGTAACTATTGTGTTGGAGCGGGTCGCTCCTTAAATAATCTATTGTTAACAATACCTCATTATAGGTCCGCAAATATCGAAAGTATAGGTATGTAGCTTTTGTACGGGTAGATATGCACACGGGTCAATCCCGGGGCGAAGCCCGGGTCACCCGTCTAGTATACATATATCTATACGGTGCATTAGCGGCGCCATATTTTATGATAAATTTGAACTATTTTTAACGCATATGAATATTATATTTATTTTTTGAATAAAACACTTTTCTACTGCCCTTACTGCAATGATAAAATAATATATATATATATATTAAGTGGAAATAATTATTTATCTGTACTATATTTAACATATAGGAAAAAAGATGAATATTGTGTCAAAGATCAAGAGAAAGTTTTTTAAATATTCTAAAATGGTTGAAAGAGGAATAATATAGAGCGCTCTATAAAATCACCCGGGTTTAGTGAGTGCAGAACGCAAATAAGGTCAAAAAATTAACTTATTGAAAATTATAATACACAAACTGGAGTAAGGAAGGATAAAAAATGAAGAATCACAATACGGCGTAAATATTAACAGCGTTTTACATCGTCTGCGATGTTAGTCCTATTTCTAGATAATTTCTTCAATAATACAAAATGCAGCTTATAATTATCATTCATTTATACTCTTCCTAATTATAAAACTGAATATTAGAATATTAATGAAATCAAGAGAGAAATTTGACTTGAGTTTCATATAGAAAATGTGTAAAATAAAATAAGATATCTGGGTAAAAACTCAAAGCAATTGGAGGAAAACTTTGAATTCTATTCGGGAAATTATTTGTCTTATATAAACAATTATAAATATTTAAAATGTGCCTCAAGGTAAAAATAAAAATGCTTATAAACGTTCCTGAAAATAAAGATACTTCGGCCATTAAATATATTTATTACCTCGACGTTTCGTCAAAAATCTTTTGTCCTCGTCAGGAGCAAACAAAAATTAACACATTTGGCAAGGCGTTAAAAATTATAAATACAATGCTTATAAACGTATCCAAAGTATTGAAAGGTTACGTATGGAATAGAATGCTTTTTTTGCTAAGGTGTTTAGAAAATATTATTGGAGATATTTGAACTTTAAACTCACCATTGGGCAGTGATAATTGAAATAAGGTAGCAATGCAAGAGTTGATATGGTGTTTATTGTATAAATTTAGAGATATTTCCACTTGTAAAATCACCATTGTGTAGTGCTGATTTTTTTTTTTGCTTATCCCTAGTACACGTGGTACAGGCCATGATAATCATGGTGGGTAGTTAGCGACTGCTTTTTACTGTAAGCGCACCACATGTCTACACATGTGAAAGCAGTTCGACTTTGCACTTACAAATGTGCCAGAGCCCCGTTTGGTTACTTGCACTCGCTGGTGGGGTTGGACTTTTGCAAGAATCGGGGGGCCATTGGAGCATTTTTTTTAAACAGAAAAAAGTGTCCAATGCGGGGATCGAACCCGGGTCGTAGTGGTCGTAAACCAAACGGTTTAACCAGCCTTCCACCGACCCCCCCTGTAGTGCTGATTGAAATAGGGCAACAATACAATGGTTTTAAGGTGTTTATGGTTGAATTTTAAAATATTTACATTTTTTTCTATGTTAAAAACAAAGACGTTACTTCTCTAATCTCTACATACAGAACGACAGACGTTCTAGAAGAGTGATGATTGTCATGTTGGGAAATCAAATATAATATTTCAAATAAAACTTATTGCACCTATATTGGAAAAGTAAAATATTTAATTAAAATGTTGATATAATAGCTCAATGAAATAAATAAATGTATATAATAAATGAAATTTTGTTGTTCAGACCTTTGTGATCCACAAGATGGAAATTTCTATCAAGCGAATTTCAACTAATTATGAAATTTCACCTGAAGGTCATTTAGTTCGAGCTTTTGTCAAACAAGGCAAATCAACATTATCAGGTCTCATTCCGATATTGTCTGATATTCAAAAATTCTGAAACTTGAATCTTTGCGTGCTGAATAGCTTGATCAAATATAAGAAACAATATATTGATGTGCTTGAGTTTCAAGAAAAATGTTAAAGTTGCTTCAGAAGGAAACTTGTTATCAGATAAACCCAAGTAATTATAAGCTTTGTTCTTTATAGAGACCCTTTATTAACATGTCGAACTCTAAATTCGGACACCATTGATTATATTATATATATTATAAAATAAATAAAGCTTCCAGCGTTAAGTTTCTTGTTCAAATTTTTATTTTCAAGCTTTTGGACTTGTCAGTCCTTTTCAACAGGAGAATCACGATAATAAATTGTCAATTTATTGACTTAACCGTGGAAGCTTTATTTATTTTATAATATTATAAATCAGGGAAGAACGTTTATTTAAATTCAAAAATCATATATATAACTATATTAAAAATAAAGAAGAGGCATATCCTAACCAGGGGCACATGTGCTTTTTAGATGGTGAGCGCTATTTTCACCCGAAAGGTGCGATATGCAAAAGATTAGATATCCAACGTCATTATGCAAATTTTGCGCCTCTAACGACACCTACAATGTGTTGGAAAAAAAGATATTGTATAGCTGTTTTCTAATACAAAATTGAATTTGAAACGTTATTTCCTATAAAAGGTTATCAAAAGGCCTGGTATAAGAAGATTAATAAATGCTAAACAACAACACGTTTTTAAATTTGATAGAGTATGAAATGTAGCCTACCGCGGGATTTCGATCTATCGCACCGTCGTATTGTTGCTCACGTCGGTCGAGATCCTATGAATGTTAGCAGAATATGGAATCTCTGGGTTTTTCCTTGTATTCTTCAACGTAAATATGTATCCATACTTGGCTAAGAGGGCGTTCCATCCAATTCAAAATAACTTTATTAGGTGCCGTTTAAAAAGAGCAACCTAGCTAATGATATTTACAAGGAATAATCTCCACTACAACCCCAGCACATATCCTGGACTGTATTGGAGCTAAGACCTATACAACAACCCCAAAACTATAGTAGAGAAAATTCAACCTTCATGACCTGGTATAATCTTATCCATGGGATAATATATATATAAAAAAGAATAATATGAACAATTCTTCACCTATTAAAACAAAGTGTCCATTACGGGATTCAATCATGGTTCATGGCTGTCGGGAATCGAGGGTTTGTACCAATCGTCCATCGACTGTTTATATATTAGGCGCTCCATGATGTCTTTCTTGAAGATCACCTTATAATTCAGAACACAAAATATAGTACTTATATTTTAGTATTAAAATAATACTACTAATAAACAATAAATATGAATACATGTTGGGGGAAGAAAACAAATGATGAAATTTTCTTCAATATCAAAGACAAAATATGGATACCTGAAAGAGCAACGCTATTTGCAGAGAATTTAGGGAGAGTTTATGGATCCTGGAATACTTCGATTGAGAATATAATGAATAAAATGGTCAAGCAGATCAAAAATTCAATGTTACAATCTGGTATGCAAATTGAGACAAAAACGGATAACCCAATTTCGAACCCTTGGTTTGATCATAATTGCTGATTAAAAAAGAACATAAAATAAACTCTGGAAAATATACTAAATCGAACAATGATTTAGACCGTTTAAAATATGTTAAAACAAAGTAAAATTTTACGTCGATTATCAATATTAAAAAGGAAGAATACGCTAACTTATACACGTGGATTCTGTTGCCACTGGACATGCGTCGGCCCTGGAGGCTGTTGAGCTCTGCGCTCCTTGGAGTATAGAAGCTGCATCTATGATTTCTTCCTGTGGTGAATCTGTATAAGACCGGTGGTTTTAATAAAGCTGTATGTGTTTGTATTAAATTGATATAAGATTATAATATTTTATTATATCGTAAATGTTTACTAAGCGCATAAATAAAATATAAATAATATTATGATGTAGTGTGTAATATTATATCAAAAGATAACTTAAGGACAAGAAATGTGGAGCTTATATATATAAGCAAATTGTAAAAAAAAGGAATATTTAGAAAGAGAAAATTATGCAGCCTATCTAATTTATTATTGTGTTGGGAAAAATTATATATCGTAGAAAAGAAAAAAGACTGATAATTACGAAGATCCTTTATTACTTAAAGGTATTTATAAACAATAAAGAGGAGGACAAGAGATTAAAGAAATTGAACTTATTAAAATTATATGTACACCAGCAGCTCACGCCTATCAGCGGCCTGCCCTATCCAATAACCGCTAGCCAACCATTACAATCTAACAAATCTGCGATATATAGAAGAGATGCAAAATGCGCTAGACAATACCACAACAATATGTAAATTTTAAGAGTATTGTGTATCGTATAAATATCCCGTAATTGCAACCTTCAACAATTATAAATTGGGGAGACGATTCTTCGTAAAGAATATCGTATCATTTTATAAACTAAAATTATTTGCACACAAAACACGTTCGAAATCTCATTGTCCTTTTTACCATTGTTGCTTGGTAGTTTAACGGTGTTTTTGTTGCACAGGATATGAGGAAAGCTCAAAGGAAATAGAAAACGTAACTCGCAACCGTAATGATGCGCATGAGTTCATCTATTCACAGTTGTTTGACAAAAGGAATCTTTTCAATAATCCCAGAGGAAGTGAACTTTCATCATTGTGTAATTTGCTAGCTTTTTATATCTTCAAGGTTATCTATTGGACCTATGTTGGCAATATTCGAACACTTAAAAAAAGGTTATTTTCTGGTAATTGGCTATTAAAACTTTTGTTACAGTGACCACATTGCCTTATTATTATTTGGACTAGCCTGTTTCTTATCATTTCATTTTAGTGAAAGGTGAAATCCATTTCTATACCTTTATGAAGTCACTTCAGAAGCCTTATCTGGGTATTCTACTCTTAAAATAAATGGCCAATTTATACCCCAAAGAGTAGCACTCGTTTATGGTAATTCACACTAGGATGATATTCTCTGAAAATGCTTCGATAATATGTTGACTTTGTCTCAGAATATTTTAATGAAACTGATTCCAAGAATTATTAAGTAAACATTATATTTATTGATTTACAAGAGAGAGAACAAAATATAAAAGGGAAACTAATATTAAATAGAGGAACTTTTATTTTTCTGGTAGCGCCTATATACCTGTGAGCTTACATACACTCTGTGGTAACAATTAATTAATATATATACAACAGACTATAGCTTGGAAGTAAGCAGTGTTGATTTTAGCATTTGGTGAATCGGAAATCTTTAACGTTGGCAGGCTCTACTACCATTCCCCTGAATCTCGTTGAAAAATATTCTTACACGAAATAAAAAATGCAGATCCTCCTGCACATATTTTCTTTAATAAAATGGTTCCGGAGTAGGTAATGTCATTCAGGTAGATACAGACCTCATACTGAATAATTACCCATTGCATATGAAAAGTGTATTTCTTGACATTTTCCGCCAAAGGTAAAGCGCTTCTTGATATTCTTGTAACTGTATATTTAGCGAGTTTCTAGACGTTTAACTTATTGCTGAAAACGCACTCCACTTTCTTCTGAGACATTACTATTGAATTGGCCAGACAAACTTGTACTGGAAGGTTCAAACTTAGGATCTGTTAACAAATTGTTTCGAGATAAAAGACAGGTGAATGATGATGTTACATTTTATCATCATAATAACCAATTAACACAAAGCAATAACGCGCCATCTATACATATAAAATGAAAGGATTTAAAAGCACGAATGTTTCTTTTATACATAATACAAACTTCTACTGCCCTTACTGCGATGAAAAAATATATTGGGAGGGCTTGGATCATCAGTGGTGAACCTTCCCAGCGGTTTCGCCAATTTAATCCACCAGACCGCTTCTCAGATCTTTAATACTGTATTGGACGATTCTGCTTATATACGCAGCACTGATGGATGGAATCTCAGAAATGGTTTTCAAGAAAACTATGGACATAAGCTTATAGGACAGTAGAATTACATTCAAATATTTGCATCGAGCAAAGCTCTTCCTCGGTTATCTATTCAGTAGAACGTCTTTGAGCAAGAAAAGGCTATTTTATCTTCCAATTTTACGTGATTTCAATAGTGACTTCAATTTCACAGATGAAGCCTTCAAAGAAAAAGGATTATTTTTATGGTATTCTTCTAGAAGAGAGAGAAATATGTAAAATAACCGTCAAATTACCCAATTCAAACACCTACACATAATAACATAATTGCATATTCAGTGCGAGTGAACGAGCGTTCAATTTTGGAATTCAATCGTTTAATTTTACCTACTTCATCCTTCCGTGGTAGAAATTATTTTTTAAAATTTCTTAAAATTTCAAATTAATATATTGATAGGGAATATATCACCTATATATTTATATAAAATAACTTATTGAGAGAGATATTATGAAGTATAGATATTTCCGAATATATATCCAGAGATTAACAAAATAGTAAAAAAAGTTATTGAAACAAAAATAGGAATAGTATCCAACATTGAAATAACATCGCTATCAAATGACCAACACAAAAATAATTTTGAATAAGTTTAACTTAATAAATAACAATAAAAAAATCGAAAAAAAAACAACAACAATGACCAACACAATAAAAAGGAAAAGAAAGCAGCATTATACA
The DNA here is from genome assembly GCA_030710605.1 of Cordylochernes scorpioides. Taxonomy (NCBI): domain Eukaryota; kingdom Metazoa; phylum Arthropoda; class Arachnida; order Pseudoscorpiones; family Chernetidae; genus Cordylochernes; species Cordylochernes scorpioides. Next base: position 41,464,245 of record CP092873.1, on the reverse strand, counting down.
TAAAAACTAGCTAGTAACCAAAACAAAAAAAAAGTGAAACAAACAACAAAGCCCCAACAATAAAGTGTGAAGCCAACAAGTAGCTAACAATAAAATAGCTAACAGCTATCAAAAAACCAACACCAAATAGCTACACTATAAAGAGACTAACACCAAATCAGATAAAGCTGCCATAATATTTAGATATCGAAACCCAGACTGACCAAAAACAGAAAAAAGACATCGATGATACCTCAAGCCAAAATAGTTGAACCAACATCAACTCCATATGAGAAACTTAAAACTTCCAACACAATAGTGAAACGGCCAAGACCCCCTGGATGTCAAAAAGTGAACAAGCTGGACGAGGTCAGTCCAATGGAACTGGATCAGTGGAAAACTTCCTCGTTAACGGAAAGCGAAAGTAAAAGCTCTTGTTCCAAATTCGCCCTCCGGCCTTGTTTATTCCCCCTTATCAGAATGTTCTGCTGAAGATTACAATGACCACTCGCTCTTCTTTTTTTAAAAGTTCATTTAAAATGTTAAAAACTATATAATATATAATGGCGAATATAATTTCTTTTGTATGAATCCAAAATAATTTATTTCCATTTTTATTATTTCGCTTCATTTTAAATATTCGCACTTTTTTATATTTGTTGAAAGTAATTAAGAGTGCAGAATAAAATAGAGTAAAATTGTATATTAAATAAAAATAGAGCCTAACTACAACACATAAATCGTATCTGCTTATAGGTACACATGACCCCCCATTTGCATAAATTGCAATATGTATATGCAATAAAAATGCGAATATTATTGGAGCTGACTATTTATTTCATATTTTTAAAACTGAAATTCACCACCAGTAAAACGGTGGTTGGAAATATATTGGGAGGCCTTGGTTCATTAATGGTGAATTCTCCCAGCGGTGTTACCAATTCATGCTAGCAGACCGCCACTACTATTGCATAATCAGATTTACTTCTTTATCTCTACACTTTGCTTCTAATTTATTTTAGAATGTTTAATCAACTATTTAGATATATTCTTTATCATGTGTATACAAATTATATAGACATTTCACTAGGAGCACAGCTCTTAGGCTTAAAGGTCAGAGTACTGAAGACTCTTCAAGCAACATTTCTTTTAAAAAAACTTATAGCGCCATTAAAAATGCATATTTGTCATCATTAATCTGGATACATTTTTCCTGAATAAGCCACAAAAATGTAAACATGAAGTATATTATATAAACATTATGATTGTGAATATCTAGTAGGTCAAATTGGTGAAATCCCATTGATGATTCAGACCCTCTTGATTATCATATTTTTACCTTCCATTTAATTGTTATAAAGTTGTCTTTTTACAAAATAGAAAAAAATGAGCGACTATAATCATGCTACGTTCGTATTTTCACAGATTCATTTAATAATTATTAAAAATATTTATACATAAGAGATATCTATATATATATAAATGAATGTTTGTATGTTTGTTTGTATGTCCGGTATACAAATTCGCAATAGTTCACTAATTCAAACCAAAATTTCCATACATAGGTAAAAAGATACGGGAAAGACGATAGGCTATTTAAAAATATATATATAAATCAATTATTAAAACTATATATTCAAAATATTCTACTTAGCTCACGAACAGCGCCCTCTATCAAAGATTAGATTAAATTATGCTGATGCAAACAAATAGATAATGCTAATAACAAACAATTATTTTAAAAAATCTTATCTAAATATATATCACTCGGGTAGATATGCACACGGGTCAATCCCGGGGCGAAGCCCGGGTCACCCGTCTAGTATACAATGTTACAACAGATATACACAATGTTACAACTTGTATAAAGAGATTTATTGTATCTAAAATAATCAGAACGCGTGTGTTTAATAACTCTTGTATCAATTATCAAAATACACCTCAACAGACAATAATGTGAAAAATAGTACAAAAGTGAATTTGTACTTGGAATCAGGTGGAAAATTAAGAAAAAATACATCTCCTGAACGTGAATATAATCGTTTATTTTTAAAATTCCAGAATTGGCCAAATAACAACTTAGCCCCTATTTCTGCTCCGCGCTTATGGAATTGAAGACTTGGGGCGATGGCGTCGACCTTTCATATTAAATCTTACTTTTCCTTATTACTAATAATTGTATATAGTTGCAGAACTACTGGTTTCCTGTGCTGCTCTTTTCCTGATATTGCACCTTGTACGGAGAATCTGTATAAGACTAATGTCTTAATAAAGGCTTTGTGTGTGTGTGTGTGTGTGTGTGTGAATTGGCCAAATACCGTTTCTTGATTAATCAAGAAAATCTAATCACCTACGCGTTTCAGGCTATTGGTTCTCGTCAGCGTAGTGCAAACTGGTTAACGATCAGGAAATGCCTTTTTTATTGAACAATAATGTAAATTCGAAACTATTATAGACATGTATGATTCTTTAAAAAATCAAACAGTTTCTACTGCACTTACTGCAATGGAAAAATTAATTGTTTAATTTTTTAATAATCATACGTGTCTATAATAGTTTCGAATTTTAATAACAGATGGTGCGCTAATGTATCAGATTATTTTGTATATAAAATAGCTGAACATTTCTAAAATGCTGAAATGTATATATTCCATATACCTATTGTGTTAATTAATTATCATCCTGCCGTAGAGCAAAGTTTTAAAGCTCAATATGAATAGATAAAGTTGATATTTTTCCAATAAAACGGGCATCCAATGATAGCTGCATTAAACTTTGATTTCTCATGGTGTAAATTATGAAAAGGTGTAAGACATTACTACTAATCAAGTTTACTATATGATCTAAACAGTTTCCAATTTGAAAATAATATATCACACACACACACAAAGCCATTATTAAGACGTTAGTCTTATAGAGATTCTCCGTACAAGGTGCAATAACAGGAAAAGAGCAGCACAGGAAACCAGTAGTTCCGCAACTATATACAATTATTAGTAATATAAGGAAAAGTAAGATTTAATATGAAAGGTCGACGCCATCGCCTCAAGTCTTCAATTCCATAAGCGCGGAGCAGAAATAGGGACTAAGTTATTTAGTTCGCCATAAATAAATGTACATACATTCTACAGTAGAGGTTGTTCATGATATTGTAGCCTATAAATCGAGTCTTGGAATATTTCAAGCTGTAAGAGTATTTAATACGATTAATCCTTTTAATATATTGTAATACGCATAGAATCAAAAAGGATGAGTTTCTTTTATTGGGAAAAACGTTTCTAGCTTTCGGGCGTAAGCGGCCCTTCCACAGGAAATAATGGAACAATTTCAAGTAAAGATGTATATACATATATATAACAGGTAATTTTTGCATATCTAAGATTAACTATGAAGTGTTATATTTTATTATTTAAGAAAAATTATTGTTATGTAAATTAGTCAATTTGCTGATATTATTATTAAATGCAAAATTGTGAAATGGTGTGATGAAGAAAAACGGAAAAATCTATTTGAGTTTTTGGACCAGCCTATCATATGCCTCTGGGATGTCTATGTGTCTGTTTATACTATTATATTTTGTTGATATCAATGCTTCTAATATTAATCTTTTGTATTTACTGTTTATGTTTGTGTAATGAATATTTGGGTTTGCCAGATTGAATTCATGATCTGTGTGTCTGATGTGTTGCACTATTAGAGATTTGGGGTCTTTGTTTTTAATGTTTCTTTTGTGTTCGTCTATTCTGTCTTTTATCTGTCTTCCTGTTTCACCTACATATACATTATTACATTGGGTGCATGGTATGGAATATACTGCTTTGCTATTGTATAGTTTTGATATAGGAATACTGTTTCTGGTAATGGGGTTTCTTAGAATGGTTAATATACTCGGGTTGCTTTCATAATATGTTCTGATACCGTGTTTGTTTAAAATTCTGGCTATGTGGGTACTACTGTGGGAATATGGGATTGTACATATCGATTTATAAACATGATTATTTCTTATGAGAGAGGGATTGTAGAAATGTCTTAATATAAAGTTTTTCGGATAACCTATAGAAGTGAGTTTGTTGATCAATAATTGGGTTTCTGTATCTTTTGAGAGTTGGGTGGTACAATGTGTATATATTCATTTGGAAAGGGTTTTAACTGTGTTGATCTTGTGACTGATGGGGCAATAAGAGGAATAATGTATATAATCTGGAGTGGAATTTGGCTTGTGGTATATTTCTGTTGTATATTGGTTTTGCGTTTTTAGTATAAGTACATCTAGAAATGGTAAGGTGTTATTGTTTTATGTTTCTATGGTGAAATCTATGTCATTATGTATGGACTTTAGTTGGGTAAAAATGGAATCTATTTTGTTAGAGTTGGATATACAAAAGATGTCGTCTATGTATCTCTGCCAGATGATGATGTCTGTGGAAAAACAGGTTGGTTATCGTTTTATCTATTTTTCTCATGACTATTTCTGCCAAAGGTGAAGAGAGAGGACTTCCCATGGGGAGCCCTTGGTTTGTTTATAAAATTGGCTATTGAAGGAGAATATATTGTGTTGTAGGCTCAGCTTAATTAATGAAATAATTTTAGAGGAGGTATCTGGAGGAATATTATTTAATGCTAAAATTTCTATGGTGTTATCTATTATTAGTTGGTGTGGTAAGCTTGGGTACATATTAACTACGTCAAATGATATCATGGTGCTGTTAGGAGAGGGGGGGAGACTATGTATATTTTCTATAAATTTTGGTATGGAGATGTGATGGATGTGGTGGTAGGATTGTCTTTTAGAATGGGGATAAGGAAGTTTGCTAGAAATTTGGCTAATGGGGCTATAGGAGACATATGATATGCTATGATAGGGCGAATAGGAATACCTGGTTTATGGGTCTTGGGTTGGCCGTAGATATAAGCGGTATTTTTTATGTTTCCTAGGAACAATTTCAAGTCTTCTGCAGTAATAGTATTGCCTCTGTATAAATTCCTTAGATCTTTTGTATATTGGGCAGATGATTGAGATTTTTCATTGGTGGTTATAGGTTTGAATACTATGGAGTTGTTTAGGATTTCATTCATTTTTGATATATAATCTAGAGTGTTCATAACAACTGTTTGCGATCCTTTATCTGCTTTTGTAATTACAATTTCTTTCTTGCTTCTTAGTGAATTGGCTATATGTTGATTATTGGGCTTAAAGATAGGCGTTCTTGATGATTTTTCCAAGGAGGTAGTCACTAGGTTTCTGATTTTTGATTGTTCATTATGTGTTAGGGTAGATATGGCCGATTCAACTCCTGCAATGATTTTATAATATAATAGGCTGGTCCAAAAACTCAAATAGTTTTTTTCCGTTTTTCTTCATCACACCATTTTACAATTTTGCATTTAATAATAATATCAGCAAATTGACTAATTTACATAACAATAATTTTTCTTAAATAATAAAATATAACACTTCATAGTTAATCCTAGATATGCAAAAATTACCTGTTATATATATGTATATACATCTTTACTTGAAATTGTTCCATTATTTCCTGTGGAAGGGCCGCTTACGCCCGAAAGCTAGAAACGTTTTACCCAATAAAAGAAACTCATCCTTTTTGATTCTATGTGTAAGAGTATTTATTGATGACGTCAGTACGACTAGTCGACAATTATCAACAAACCCCAGAACCACTATATACACCTAGAGAATATTGAACAAGCAAGCTATGTACCATGTATGATGATTTCACGACATCATAGTAATAATCTGTATTTAAAAGAACGACGTTTAACAAGTTTTACCGAAAACGTTTTTTTTTTTACAGAACGAAAAATTTTAATTTTCATTATTTAAGGAGAAAGTTGGAAGGCTGGTTAAACCGTTTGGTTTTCGACCACTTGGACCCGGGTTCGATTCCCGCATTGGACACTTTTTTTCTGTTTAAAAAATTGCTCCAATGGCCCCCGATTCTTGCAAAAGTTCAACCCCACCAGCGAGTGCAAGTAACTAAACGGGGTTTCTGGTACATTTGTAAGTGCAAAGTCGAACTGCTTTTTAGATGTGTAGACATGTGGTGCACTTACAGTAAAAGCAGTCGCTAACTACCCACCATGATTCATGATTATCATGGCCTGTTACCAAGTGCACTAGGGATAAGCAAAAAAAAAAAGGAGAAATAACGACTATTTCTATCCTAAGGGAAGTTTGCCAACCCCTGGGCTATCTTAAAATTAAAATATACATTTTAATTTGAACTGAAAATTGTATAAGGCCTCTGTTGAAAAATAACACCTTCTCTAAGAGAATGTGCTGCGCACAATAGATAAAAAAAATATATATATAAGGCATGATCAAAAGGTTCGGGGAATTAGTAAAAAATAAATTCTGAATGAGTTTTCAAAAATATTTATATCTTTTCTATCTCTCAAATAATAATAATTTTATAAGCATTTTTTATAGAAAATAAACAAAACTGCGGCCATTTTTACAATGGATCTTAAGAGTGAACAAAGGGTATGCATAAAGTTTTGTCAAAAATTAGGAAAAACGGCGTCAGAAACGTTTCAAATGTTGAAATTATAGTTCAGGGAGGCAGCCTTATCACAATCAAAAACGTTAAAAGGTTTGCCCGTTTCAAATCTGGTAGAGAGTCAACCCAAGATGACGCACGCCAGGGATGACCTCCTTTGGAAAATCATGAAGAACTGACCCAAAAAAACTGGTGCTTTAATAAGGGAAAACACTAGGCTAACGATCAGAGAACTAGTAGAAAGAACAGGGGTTTCATATGGAACATGTAAAAAATATTGACCAAGGATCTTGGACTTGAAAGAAAGTTTTCGAAATTTGTTCAAAAAATTCTGTTTTATCACGATAACGCTCCAATACATAGATCTCTTTCCGTGGGTGCTTTTGACTAGAATTAGCACGTTGACAATGCCTCATTCCCCGTACTCGCCTGATTTAGCCCCAAATGACTTCTGTCTCTTTTTAGATTAGAAAGATATAGATAGTTTCTTAAATAGATAGAAGGACATAGATTTGATACTGTGAATGCCGTAAAGAAAAAATCGCTGAGCGTTTTGAGGAGCATTACTTCTGACGAATTTTCTGGGTGCTTCCGGAACTGGGGAAAAATAATGAAACACTGTATAGATTCCCTCGGACAGTATTTTGAGGAATATTAACCATTTTTTGTATATATTCATTTATAAAATCTTTTATGACACAATTCAACGAATTTTATGATCATACCTTGTATGATATATGTGGTATAAAAGGTGGGGAAATAAACATATGATAAGTTGAAAGAGCAACCCAGGCAACCAGAGGGAGAGACTGGACTGGCACTAGGGCGGCCTTTCGTGTCCCACACAATCCCCAACTGTCTTAAAAGTCCCGAGCTGTTGACTAACGGGCCCCAGGGGTCGCCCCTTGGAATGTCGCTGGTGTCTCAAGTGGCCAGACCTTACCCTCCCCTCTTTGTCTGGGTTGTCTGTAGGATGGCTTTTTTGGTAAAATAAATTGTACATGTAAAAGGGGAGGTGTATATACTACATATATATATATATACTCTATTCTGACGTAAGTTAGAGGAGACAGACGAGCATGTTCATAAACCATAGATGAGTAGAGATTGTATTTTGATAGAAAATTTCCTGAATTAAGATTAGAAAAGTGAGTTATGAGGGATAGAGTGAAAGTATATTAAAATCACTTTGATATTTAAAACGTGTAAAATGAATTTTTATTTACTTACCGAATTATATAAATATCATGTGAATGAAGAAATATGAGGTAATTAGTATATTGAAAATACTTTTAGAAATATTTACGATTTTAATACAAAGAAAAAATGCACCAACAATATGAAAACAAATGAAAACATTAAGACGCGAATGCTTCTTTTCACAAATAAATCAAATTTTTACTGTCCTTACTACTGGGAGGGTTCACCACTGATGAACCAAGCCTTCCCAATATTTTTTTCATCGCAGTAAGGACAGTATAAGTTTGATTTATTTGTGTAAAGAAACATTCCAGTCTTAATGTATTCATTTGTTATTTACGAATCTAACGGCTTAGAAAAACGAAAGGGATTAAGTCATTTTTATGTCAGTATGGAAGCCTAATGGAGGTTACAATGATCTGTATAGCGAGGAGGAAGGCTTAATCAAGCCATATTCTCAAATTTGATATCAAAGGTTTCGCTATTTATTTATTTATTAGAAAAATGTAACTATCCAAAAGTATTAAGTAAGGATATTCTCTTGCCAAAAAAGGGTATTCTTAAAAATCAGCTTGTGTAGCTAAGAAAAAGGAAGACTGATTAAGACGATAGTACTTTCATTATATATTTAATAGAAGAATAATCACAAGAGAGAGAGAGAGGTTGAAAAGTTTATTTCCTTTATAAACTGTGGACAAGCTATCAGGCAAGACACTATTTTACTCTGGTATATTACATCATAATTGTAATCCCTATATTCGTTAATAGACGAAAATAATTGTATTGTACTGGCTTTTCTCCCCGTCTTGTGATTTTTCTTCTAGGAGGGTTGATGTTTCTCGAGGTCTGCATTAACAACGGTTCGATATTTTGAGTTAAGATGAATGTATGGCTAACCTTTATAGTCATGAGAATTTGTGGCCAAAATTGAGAGTATTCTTAAATGTTTTTATTCGGCGAGGAAAACAGAAGGGATCAATATACAGCTACATAAACCAATTTATATATTACTTTCAGATGTTTCAGTGACTTTCTGTCACTCTTATCCGTGGAAAAAGGGTGATAGAGAGTCAGTGGAATGACGGGAATTGAATAGAAATTGACTGCTGTAGCTGTATCTTTTCCAAACAAACTTTCAATCAACAAATAATGTCCAAAGGAAAGGATTAAGTTCCCTATAATTCACAGTATCTTCTTTTAAATCATGAAAGAATATGATTTAGCAATTAGAAATTATTCTTATTTTAAGAAATTGAAAATTATATACAGTAGAACCTCCCTATAAAGAACACCTAATTGCAGAGCCAAAGTGTCCTTTAAGGAGAGGTGTCCTCTTAGCAGAGAGTTGCTAAATAATAAAAATGGTAATTTTCAAAATGAAAACTGTCCTTTGTAGACAGATGTCCGCTAAAGTGAGGTTCTACTGTATATGGTAAATTTGGGAATTAATTAGCAATAGCTCATTTAAATTTAGAATTTGGAACGATGAATAAAAAGGAATCGCTATGAAATTCGTTATATAATTATAGATAAACAAATTCTATATGTGATCCAGAGGCCGGCAAATCACCCACCTGCCGCGGCGTGGACCTGCGGAGCCCAGTGCCGCCCGAGTGCTAGCAGTAGGAGGAGGACGCTTGCCGCCATCGCGCCGACTGGGTCACGCCGGGCGGGGAAAGTGCCGCTGTTTCTCCGGTGAAAGGACAAGGTCAAAGTCCCGGAAGATGGGATCGGAAACACATGACCCCCTTTTGCCGCCAGCGGGCCACTTCTCTTTCCGCTCCTCTCGTGGCCTTCCTGCAAGGCCTCTGGCCACTTACCTTCGGGATAGTTTTCCTATAAATATCTTTGCCCTGATTGGAAATGATAATATCTCAAAGTTTTTTTTAAATATGGTAATAGCCTTATCTATATTTAGACTTCACATTGTCCATAATTGTCTCTCCCTCTCTCTTTGTTTGAAAGGGTTGGAGGTCATTAAAATTGAAATAATTAGTACATCACTGAAAAAAAAATACCCAGAATAAATGACTATATCCCTTATGTTATCGTTTCTCTTATACTTCACTAAAAATTGAATTCAAATTTTAGAAACTCAAAAAATGATGCCTATAATGCTAAAAACCAACTACCGAAAGCCGGAATGCGTCAAAGCCTCAGGATATTTGAAGCTATTCAAACAATTGCTCGAATATAAAGGATTCTTAAAAAAAATTGGAAATTTCCAAAATGGTTGATGAAAACGATAGCTAATTAATGTTCTTTCAGACTGCATCACGATATTTATTACAGATATGTGTTTGTAATATTCAATATTAAATAGATAATTCGTTATAATAACGTGAGAAATATTCACTTGAAACAAGTCGTTTCACATTAAATAGGAATATAAAGAACGTAGAATAAAAAGAAATAAAACTATATTCAAAATGTGCGCTTGATTTTGTTTTTATCAGCCTCAAAAGCCAACATTTAAACTGACTCGTTTTGCATAATATAAATTAATTTTCCTAAATTCTTCAAAATTCTATTCTTGCCTCTACAGTGTGGTTTCTCACAGGTTCATTAAATTTATCTCTCAGCGAACTACAGTGAGTTAAAGGGTTTGATTGGGCAGAAGATAAGGTTGGGTGGAACAATTCAATCGAAATATGATAAATACATTCAACTTCTTCAGAGAATAGCAAAATTAGGCTATAACAAAAATTAAGGAAGTTGTACCTTTCAGCATATATATCGGGATTCAGACAATAACTCTGAAAGATATTACATTGACTTTTATTAAAAACAAACGAGATAACCATGTGTGAACAAATTTACTTCCGTCTCCTTCGAAAAAACATATACCTGGCGACATCAAATAACTTACACTTCCTTAATATTTGTCCATTAGTGTAACTGAACATTTCTCAATATAATTCTAAAGATGGAAGCTAATTAGGTATATGAATTATTCTTCTACTTCACTATTTATTCAATTTAAATAAATATAGGCAAAACACTGTAAAAATCTGTTCTCCTTAATTTTAAGTTTGACTTTAAATATTTAGAAGATTATATATATATATATATATATGGTGTGTGGTGGGAGGCGTTGAACCGAAGAGTTGAAGCACACAGAGCAAAGAAGAGCGAGATCAAGACTAACTTAAGACATGTATAAACTGAACAAAGGAAGGGAGGACCCCGGATGGATGTTTCTGCTCAATATATACGGGAGTACAAAACCAAACTGTCACTTTCTCCAAGACGGCGGGCTTTTCAAAAGCGAAGAGGGCGCTGTCGTCGTCCTAGACTTTGCCAATTATTCTCCTGTGAGAATGACACTTCGGGTTACGCTTTTTAGTCCTCATTTTTTCTTTTCTTAGCTCTTCTATCATTCTTTATTGAAATTTCATAGTGAAAAACTTTTTATTTTTAGGAATATAATTCATTTTTATAAATTATCACATTATGCCTGTATTTACATGTATTAATATTTAAACAGACAACAAATATGTATTTCAATATTTACTAAAAATGTTTAAAAGAATTTCTGTGTACCGTAATCATTGAAGGAGGCTCATTTGTTGATTAATGAAGGAAGAGATAAAATGGTTGATCATTGATTAATTTAAGATCTTTCACGATGAAAGCTGAGGGCTATTTTGTTAATTGAGAGAATCTGTCGTATGTCGCTTAGATTTTAGAATTGGTTTGATCTCTTTATGGATAAATTATTATAAAATCCGTTATTGATTAAATAAAGTTCTCCTTGTGAAACATGAATGTGTATACATGTTTCTAGCTACCCGAGCTATCTATTAGACTATTCTGATTTTGCACAATCCCAGCGAAGGTCTTAATTTATGATGTTTCCAGATAGATTTCTTCCATGTAAAACTATTCCAGATTGGTTATGTTTGTAAATTTTTCTTTAAGAAATCATATACATATACATTAAGGGTGAAAATTTGAATTTATCATAACTATTAGAGCTATTCATTTTGTTCTTTTTTTAAATAGAAAATGCAAATTTCCAAAGCCAGAAAAAAAAAAGATTGAGATAATTAGCGCTAAAAATGAATTGATCTATTTCTTTCTTATCTCTACTCAATCATATTAGGGTATCAAGCCTGTAGAACTTTAGACTTTTTATGGTGTCTTCTAGGGATGAGTAAAAATCATCAATGGATGAGTCAATACAGTCAATGATACGGTTTGGGTTTGTAGGTTGAGAATAGCACTTAGTACGGAATGAGTTAATAAATTAGTATTATGATGGATATATATGTTGTTTTAAACAGACATGTGGTATTGGTATGTTATGGGAAGAGTAGTTTGATGAAAAATTAATTTCTGATTTTTTTTTTTTTAATTTTGATATTTCTAAGCTATTATTATCATATACATATGAATTCCAATTTTATAAATCAATCTTTTATCAAGCTTATTTTTATATTTGTATTGTGAAATAACACCTCTAATTCTTGATAGAAACCTAAGTGAACTTGAAAAGGAGGGGAAAACAAAACTCATTTTCTTAATCGATATCAGGATCCCTTACTGAATCCAGCTTCTGAAAATGACTCGTGTGTCTAGAGACAAATTTCTGCGAAGCCTATACTCAGCGGGTATGGCCCAAGATAGTGCTATGGTCTTCTTCAGCACACACACAAGTCTTCAAGGTTTTCGAATTCTAGGAGGACCAGAAGAAAAAGAAGATGCTCCTCAAGAACTGTGAAGAGAGGTGGTTCACTGAAAAAAAGAGCGAACAGTGCTGCTGCCTTTCGAAAGGAGTTTAGAAAATGGCAGAGCATTACTTAGGGTGGCTGCTCCTCGCGATGTGAGAAAAAGGAAGAACGTGAGTTCAGTTTTTTTCACTGTCAGAGATTCTACTATCAGTTCTCTCACTAAGTCAAATTGCCAACATCATATGGTGCAACTACCAAAAGAGGAAACTGTCTCAAGATATATTAAATCCTCGAGAAGGATAAAAGATTCAGGGACAGTGGTGTATATATTATCGATACTTGACGATGATCAAATCAGGAACAATCAAACAAGGCCTTAAATCTCTAGGCAGCAAACAGACCAAATAGAGATGCATATTCATTACTAATTCATAATCAAAATATATGAGGAAAATGGTGGTTTCGAAGGTTAACTCGTTTCTTAAAAGAACAGGACATCAAATTCCTTTCAGAATGGCAGCCAGACTATCAAACTTCAAGCTTACTCCGAATGGAATGATGAACTAACAATATCGTTGTAGAGTGAAAAAGGTCACTCTATTAATTCTAAAAACCGTGAAAGGAATTCTTGGAATCATTTCTCCCAGCATACACGATCTCAGAATGATTATAGTAACGACATTTGATTTATTCCTAAACTCCTAAGTTCGTTGTGGAAAAAAGCCTGATATTCCCGTAATCAGGAGGAACCAAAACTTAGGATAGCATTCCTTTAAATGTTCTAAAAGCTGGTAACCCTTTTTAGAGGAGAACCTGAGTAAAACGCGGATAAGTTGAAGCAGTTAATATTTTTTGAGAATGATATACGTTTTTCTGACACTGCCTCCCGATCCCAAAATGGACCAGACATTCCCTAGCTGTGAACTAGTCGATAGCTGAATTCCATAAGGAAACATGAAAGCTTTTATATACCATAAGCGCTCGCCGTAAGAAAAGTGAGAATCGAATCTAATGAAACCGTTCCTATGTGCTTCCATTGCATCAGGCATGGATTAATTACCAAAGCTGAACATGGGAAATTCCAAGGAGCATATGACGCTAACATGTACACAGCGATAGTGTCATCAGCACACATCCTTCAGCCTGCTAGATCTGCAAGGAAGACGTCAGGAGATATGGAAGAAAGTTCGAGATGGCGCAACCACCCGCAGCGTGAATTGTTGGTAGGGTCTTGGCGGTCACAAAATGACAATAAGCCACACAGAGTAACAAGAACATATTCAATCTCTGAACCTACAACTTCTATTAGGGGGGGTCGGTGGAAGGATGGTCTAAACCGTTTGTTTTCGGCCGCTACGACCCGGGTTCGATTCCCGCATTGGGCACTTTTTTATGTTTAAAAAATGCTCCAATGGCCCCCGAATCTTGCAAAAAGTCCAACACCACCAGCGAGTGCAAGTAAACAAACGGGGCTCTGGCACATTTGTAAGTGCAACGTCGAACTGCTTTTCACATGTGTAGACATGTGGTGCACTTACAGTAAAAGCAGTCGCCTACTTCTACCCACCATGATTATCATGGTCTGTACCACGTGTACTAGGGTTAAGAAAAAAAATAGCTTCTATTATTCAGCCTCGAAAGATACCGTTTCGCCACAGAAATGGTGAATAAGATTATTAGAGAGGAAAATGTATAATGTAGATCTTTTTCAGGAGCACTACCTGATCAAGGAGAACGTCATTGACTTGAGCACGGGCTAAGTCACCAATTATAGAAGCAGTAGCCACTAGTCAGTATTCTCTGACAGAAAGGACATTTTTTTCTCACGTGGTATATTCCAGGAGCAGAATGTTGGACCAGACTGGAACTGGGAAGTTACTCCATTATCTGTACTTCATCGTACCTTCCACCCTCGAATGTAGATCTGAAACCTTGACTTCAGTGCTTAGAAACACTCCAAACAAGCGAAACGCCTAATTTTAAGAAGAGATTCGAATCCAAGGGCATCCTTATTATCAAAAAAAAAAAAACAAGAAGTAGATAGAATTCTACCTGGATGAACTTATATTCATTTCCAGCTCGACCCGGTATGAAATACTATGGGTATACAACTTTTTAAAGTGTCAATGTATTCGGCCTTATCCATCATACATTTGTGAGATCATTATGAAGATCAGATAGTTGCATTTCACGAATATGTGATCGATAAAAGAATCATCAGAGTAAAGTGTACTATGCAAAAGGAATTCAGCCCAGGCATCATATTCCCTAGATATTGCGTGATGTCATCAAACTTTATTAGGCTCACGCGAAATCTAATGACGGAATTCAAGGACCTGAAAGATATTACGGAAGATAAATTACTTCAGGATCGCATTGTATATTTGACATCACACCTTCGCTTGCAGTTTGAAAACCAGGATCCGGCATTAGCTGACTAAACCCATGGTGGAACGTTGAGGAACAAAACAATAAAGAACTGCCTCAGAGCATGAGTGAATCGACCAACTAATTGCTCATTGAATGGAGGAAGTAATCCTGAAATAAAGCTTTAATAAATTCCTTAAGAAGATATTGAAGATAGTGAAGAAAATTTGCGCTGCAAACCAAATAAAGTTTATCCGAAAATTTTTCAACTGCGGGTGCGCAAAATACATATATTAAAATCGGTGAAATCGAAGAAATGTGCAGATTTTTCACCCAGGCATGCCCCAAGGGTCGTGCTGCGGATCTGTTTATTAGAACGTCATCATCTACGCCTTTATTTAGGAAAGGTTTTTCCTAAATGTGAACATTGTTATCAATGCAGATGATAATAAGGACATCATCAAGGTAAATTCCAGGAAGGAAACTATTATTGCTGCAGGCATTGTATTGACAGTGAATACAAAATAAGACAATTAAAGAAAGTTGAGTATTGATCTCGAAAATTTTAAAGGCCTCAACTACAACTGTAGACATTTGTGATCCAAGATAAGCAAACATATCTCAAACCATAAACGTTCAATAGGCACGGATGAATAAAAAACCCAATTTGTTGGATAAATTTAGATTCTTGGAACGAACCCTCTCTTGAACGTCATGTCATCGAAATAATGATGGAGGAAGAGGAGAAGTATACAAGAGTACCACCTGTCCTGCGCTGATCCTATCTTCCTACAAAGAGATGTCTGGACTTTAAAATGTCAAAATAACACCAACTACACGTACTTTAGAGATTACAGAGAGTATGCTTAGCTCGTTAAAGCGTGGCTAGACAGGTCTAGGCCATCGTATTGCGTGACACGGCCACGTCGCTTCATAGGCAGAATACCTGCACCGCCCGTCGTCTACTATAGCTGCCGCGCTGCATATCGCCAGAGTTTGATCCATTGTGGACATGCTGAGTATTATGAGGTCAGATGGATATCTCTTCACGGAATTCCACGAAGCTACGTGGTTGTTCGAAAGGTAGTGCTGATCCTCTGAAGGTGCATCCGTCTGTATCACAGCTTTCTGTACTATGTCAGAAGTATAAATACTTCAAGTCTGGGAATTTCGTCTTATTTTATGAAAAAGGAGCTACTAATAATGGCGTATAAAAAGGTAAGGAAAACGTTACATAACCCTAGAGACCAAAATAATCAAATATAACTCCCCTTATTAAGTGGATGAGGATTCTGTTGATTTCAGGCTCCTCGATTATATATCTATTAAGATATGTATATATATTTTGATGTATTTGAGTATATTTATGTGAATATACATTATTTTTAATATATAGATGTGTGTAAACATTTTTATTTTATTTTTATAAGTATTGTTTTATTTTACGATATATTTTCTGAATCAATTCTGTGAAGTTGATTGCCAGATGGCGCCGCTTTACACCATATAAATCCATGGTTGTTTGCTTGTTTTTTTTTTTGTCTGGCTTATAAATATTTAAACAAGTATATAAGAATGCATTTTTATATTTATTCACCCCATTCCGTCATGTATTTATCTCTCAAATTATTTTATGTTTTAAAATATGTGGTAGTAGTATATTGTCAAGATTATTCAATTTCTCTTATAATTAATTAATTTGTCTTGAATAAATCACTATCAAGTTTGATTTAAACAGAGATATGGTTTCTATTTTTCTAATTTTTGGAGAAGTTAATGGCTTCACAACATTAGAAAAAAATACTCATGTAATCAAAGGCCAAATAATATTTATAAAAAATAGTTTTGATATGCTTTATCACAAAATAAAATATTCATATACGAGATGCAGCAGTTATTTGAGAATGATTGATGTCCATGGAGAAAAATAAGTAGACAAAATAAAATATCATTTATTACAAATTTAAATTTTATATAGATGAACACATAGACCTAAAAGACGAAATCATTCAATGAATCCGCCATCAGCGGCAATAACAGCTTCTATACGCTGTCGAAACCGACTGCAGACAGTAATGAAATGGGTCTTGGGAATGTTTGTTATTGTATCCACTATAGCAGCTCTGAGAGCTGCAACAGTGTTGCGAGAATGACTACTGGAGTCCCTCTCAAATACACCCCACACGTAATAATCCAGAGAATAGACATCTGGTGAGCTGGGGGGGCCAAATGTTAGGTGTGACATGGTCGTGAAAATTCTCGGCCACACATTCTTGGGTTGATCTGGCTGTATGAGATGTTGCTGGGTCTTGTTGAAAACATGAGGTCTGCCACGTGCTACAATAGAGATCCATGGTTTGACAAGGGTGAACTGTGGATACAACATCGGTGTAAAAAACGGTATTGGCTCTGGCACCTGGAGTAAAATAAAAAGTGGAGGTATCACATCATCTTCATTACTCACAATACCATGGACCATTAATGATGCTTGCTATTGGTATGAACAACCGTAGGTACCTCATCAATGCTTTTACATAACCACCGATCATTTGTCATAGCCGAACAAAGTTCTTCTCGTTTGAGAAAAAAAAACCAGATCATTCATTCCTGGCTCCTCGGAATGATTGAGCTTTTTCAGAAGGCGATTGCCTCTGGTCAAACGGTCCATCTTGGTTCTTTCGAACATAAACTGTCCTCTCCGCATCACGTATGATTTGTAACGGATGGTAGCCTTATCAAACTGCAGTTCTCTGGCGAGTGCCCTCATCGACATTCTTTGATGGCAGCTTGGACACGTCTTATATATTTTGGCGTCCTGACACTGTCAGAACGTCGACAATGTCGTTTTTTTCGGGAAACACACCACATCACCTTTTGCAGCTTCTATATTTCTCTCCGAACTTTGAAAACAAATTATCGGGCGACTTTCAAGAATTCAGCAGTTTCTGAATCGGAGTGTCCTGTACCCAAGGTGACAATAAATGTATGCCTTTTTCATTATTTGAGTAAGAGTAGGTGCTGCAAAGGAAACAAAATGTTATTATTAAACACAGGAAGTGTGGCACGTATATATCGTGTTTTCAAATAGCTCTCTGCCACACCCTGCATATATTCTTATTCTCTAAAAAAACATCGAATATGAACTTTAAATACAACAATTAGGTATGTGTATATTGTTTATATAAAATATTCAATACAATGTTTTACATTGTTTCAATTATCCCTGTATTTCTACATCTCTCTGAAACTTACAAACATAAATACCTTAAAACGTTTATTGAGTTGATTATAAAACTTCTTGAAGTGTCAATAAATATTTTGATATAAATCTAACAATAAATTTACATTTATTTCAAAATAATTGTCCCGACAGTAAATTTTAACAAATACAGATATGTATATATCTATAAATGTAAAATTTTATGTTTACTAATTCAAGGAGACATTCAGAAGAGATAAAATCAAATTGAATAAATATAATTCTTCTACAAGATTTGCTTTCGAAATACGTTAGAATACCAAACTTTAGCTCTTTCAAATATAAGTGCCCAGATCCTTTTTATCTTCCCTTTGAAGAACCTTTAATTAAACTTTTTCCAAATATTACTATTGAAATGGTTTTTATTATTCTAATTTTTAACATTATGTTTTAAAACGAAGCTTAAATATATTTAAATCGTTCTTTATGAATAGGTAATGATATATTATAGATATATAATACATATTCAATCC
The DNA here is from genome assembly GCA_030710605.1 of Cordylochernes scorpioides. Lineage (NCBI taxonomy): Eukaryota > Metazoa > Arthropoda > Arachnida > Pseudoscorpiones > Chernetidae > Cordylochernes > Cordylochernes scorpioides. The sequence goes on along the minus strand of CP092873.1, from coordinate 41,445,776 downwards.
TACTTTAACAATATAATAAAATCAGCAAGCCGTTCACGGTCAGGTTTCTTTAACTTTTTAAAAAATATTAAATAAGCCTGGTCCTGGATTGCTCGCTGATTTTGTTGAATTATAGAATTTGTAAGAAGGAATCAACGTTTACGGCGATGAGTTTCTTTTAACTGTGCTGCATAATCGGCAAGATTTCAGACTATGACGTCCTTCAACAGGCAACTATCCAAGAAACAAGAGGATTCTATATACAGTTACGAGCGTCATGCGTCATTAATCAATTCTTCATCTCTGTCACCGTTTGCTTTTTTTTTTGGAATGGCGCTCTCCTATTGGTTGGCTACGATCACGCCACCTTTGCCCCTACGGAAGCCAACAGTACATAGACAGATAAAGCACATAGGCTATAGTTATTAACTAATATATATATACATTTAAGGCGCCAATTTATAATTGTAACAAATAGTATTTGAAACAAAACATTCAATCGGGTAAAACACGGGCGTTGCCCGGGTCATTCGGCTAGTAATATATATATATATGTAGTAAGGTAGTCGATCCTGTAGGATTACTGTAGTATGGCATGTTGGTTAGAAACAGTTGTGGTGGTTGAGTGATGGGTGGTAAGGACACACAGGAGACAGGATCCAGAGGCCCCGTGAGGAAATAGATCGGTGAGGAAAGATAGAAGGTCCGAGAACAACTGGTGTTGAGACCACCTCGGTGAGAAATGTCCCTTGATCATCACATCCAGCCGCTTTTATACCGATTTAAGTAAGACAAATCCCCTAGGGGTGAATGAAGACTTGACACTTGTTTACCAAGGGAGGTTGTTTTTTAACCCGGCTATCTTCCCTCTTTCCTTGTACTCCCACACAGGCTATTTTATTTATATATTTCCTAATATTTTGACATATATACATGTAAATATTTACATAATTAGAAAATTTCTTAATAAAATAAATAATTATTATATTAAAATATTTTTCTTTTTATCTATGTAACTATATTTTATATATTCTTGGTGGTTGAAGTGAATAATCGATTATATAAGATTGCTCTGAATGAAAAATTTACATGAGGAAGCTGGAATACAGATTGATGGGGTTGTTTCGGAAGGTTGGAAAAGAAGAATGACTTAGCTCCTCAACAGGCAATTTTCCACACAGATTCCGTCAATGGGTGTTAACTCAGCAATCCCTGGCGTCATGGTTCCTTGACGTATTTGTTGTCAGGACGAGGTCGTCGGCCCACTTTCATCCCGCCGTTTGTATGTCGCAGATACAATGCCAGGGCATCGACCGTCCGCACCCACGCGGTATTTTGAGCTTTGTCCCATTTCTGTTGGATTGTCCTGATAGGTGACGGGACAATCCTTCACTTCTCTAATCTCATCTTGATATTAAATGATGGACAGATGTCGGTCGAGTTCTTCTCTGCAGATCCCCATCTAAATATAGGAAGAAGTCAAATATCTGCATTTTGAGGATGACATTATTGACGGAATTTTCATTTGAGAATACAGGGTGGCCCAAAAGACCCGAACCCTTTTATTTTTTTATTGAAAATTAAAAGGCAAACTATATTAAAAAATTAGATTTTATTTTAAGTAATAGATTAAAGCTTAATATATTACCGGAAATAAAGTAGTTGTAGTTTTTTAAATTCTAGTTTGCCTTTTAATTTTTAATGAAAAATAAAAAGTTTCCGCACTTATAAGCCACCCTTAATAGAAAAAATTTCAATAATTATTGATCTATGGAAAAATATTTTTGTGAATGTTATTTTTAAGTGAAGAAAAAGGAATAACTTACCAGTTGTTTATAAGCCAAAGACTTTATTTATCTTTTATATATCCAAATCTAAGTAGTATTTTTATTTAAGCTACATTGTTTACCTATATGATTATGATCGAATCTGTTCTAGTGATAATATTAATATGATTATTAATAATTGAGTATTCAACAATACATATATGACAATTTGTTTTCCAAATACATAACAGTGAACTTGGCTCATTAGTGGTAAACATTACCAGAGATTTTGAAAGCTTAATCTACCAAATATTTACCAGTGTATCTCACTTTTTAGTTTTAGCAAGTTTGATGAAATCGCTTGAAATATTTACTACTGATGAGCTAAGTTCACCCAATAACGTAATCACACACATATAGGTTTATTAAGACCACCGGTCTTATATAGATTTACCGCAGGGATGAAGCATAGAAGGAATCCTATAATCCAGGTATTACATAACCCAACAACAGCCTTCATGTCCAGTGGCCACAGATTCTACCGTGCATACGTCAAGGTTATCGTAAAAAAATAGAAGGAATTGTTTCAAATATTGTGTTGGTTCTTCAACTACACTCCCCCCCTTCTCCCGTATTCCACAATTATAATAGTGTATAAAAAAAAATTACTCACAACCTTAAATAAAAGAGAACGCCTTTAGCTTGGCTACTTCTGGATTCTGACGTACCTAGTCTTTCATTGGAATTATGTCCATCCGGCCACACTTTTTGAAAGTGATCGTTCTCAGGGCCAATTTTACGATGGGTCGACCTTTGAAAGCTTACAACATTTGCCAATTCATTATATTGGACTATGGAATTTACTTCAATCCTAAGGCATTCTATAGTTAATTAACTCAAATATTTGGGCGCTTCTCTCTCTCTCTATATATATCAAAGGCTTACCGATGGGAAACCCTATCTCATCGACTCTAGCAAACATTTTCATGGACCAAATTGATCAAGTTGTCACAGAATCAAAGCAACTCAAAATTATTTTTTGGAAAAGGTACATAGATGATATTTTTTGCATTACAGAATCATATTTTGTAGTAATTTCAAATATTTTAATAATTTAAGACCATTTTTAAAATTTACACATGAATTGAAAATAATAATTCTCTGGCCTTTTTAGATTTACAGCTCAAAAGAAAATTTAACCAATAGAAACTAGTATTTTTAGAAAATCAACCCACACAGGTAATTATTTAAATTTCAATTCTTTTGGCCCAGTTCACCATAAAATCGCTGTGGTTTAAATCTCTCTCCAAAAGATTAGATATACATTGCTCGTCAAAATTTAATGATATAGTGGAGAGAAATAGAATATTCAGTGAATTAAAAACACAACAATTACCCAAGCAAATTTATCGAAAAACATTTTTATAAACCAAAATCTCCACCTTTAAATAACACCCCTGTTCAATCAAAAAAGCTTTTTCTGCTCCCTCCCCTACAGCTACGGCTCTGAACGCATCACCAGAGTCCTAAAGAGATACAACATCACAACCACCTATCAATCATCTTTAAATTTAAAAAAGGCCCTACGCCATCCAGACACTAAGCAAATTAACAAAATGGAAAACAAAATCAACGTAATTTACAAAATACCTTGTAACAATTGCCAAGCTAATTATATAGGGGAAACCAGCAAACCACTCAAAGATCGTATAAATCAACACAAATCAGGACTAAGGAATTACAACCCACTATCTCTCCTTGTTGATCATGCACTAAAAAACAACCACACTCCGGATTTCGAAAATACAGCTATTTTATACCAGAACATTAAAGAAAAACACTGCCGGTTGTTCTTAGAAAGCTGGGCCTCTGTAGAAGACAAAGACATAAATAGGAAAATTGATTTACCAGACATCTACACACCATTTTATCTTCTTAATTCTTTTTTTTTTGTCTAATTATTTTATTTTCAATTAGTTAATTTTTATTTTTTAATTGACTTATTATGTACTATTTTAAAGGGAGAGGTGCCGTTTTTCAAATTTCATAACTTTGCTTTTTTATTTTTTTGCTGTAATTTTACTTTTTATTTTGTTGTAATACCCGCGATTTCTTAAATTATATTTTCACACATTAGTAATTACCTGTAATTCATACATACCACTTGTTTAATTATTTTTACATTTATCGCTTCAAAAGGCAAATGTATTGATACATTAAATATATAACATTTTACTTGCAATAATTTAAACTTTTTAGTTTTCATTTTTAATTTATTTTCTCATTTATTCATCCTAATTTGTTTTAACTTCCATTTTAAAGCATTTTTATAAAATATTTTTTACTTATTTATAAATCGATCTCCTAAATTTTGAAATGAATTTTTTAAAATACCCACATTTTAAAAACTTTTTATAAGGTTCTTACAGTTTATTGTTTAAATCATTTTAAATTTATTTTCAAATGTTTTAATAGATACATACATTTTTACATTTATCTCTTTATGAGTTATTAATGAATTATTTTTATGTACTTATTACAATTTTTTTAAATATAAGATAGAACTTTTTTCCTTTTATATTTAAGATATTTTACATTTTTGGGTGCATTTTTTATAATACCTTTTTCATGCACAAATTTCTCCCACCTACTCTGTATTTTAATTGATTTCAACTGTGATATTATAACATATGCGGCGCTGAGTTTGTGTATACAAAAATGTAATGCCTCGATAAAGGTTGGCGTTCAGCCAGCCGAAATATTGGCAAAATAAATATTTTTTCAAATCCAATATAAGCCTTTTATTATCTAATATATATATATATATATATATACAGTATATAAGTATATATATCTCATGGATGTCCTTTCTTTATTTATCAAGAAATTGGGTTGGCCAAATATCAGGCAACAGGTTAAATCAACGTTTAGTTGGTTTCTGTCCCACTAGATGGCGCTCTGCATCTAAAAAGCACATGTGCTCCTGGTCAGGATATGCCTTTCTTTATTTTTAATATCAAAACCCTGACCACTTATTATTTTTTTTTTCTATTATTTTTTCATATATTTTAAAACAACTATCATAATAATAAATATAAACTATTT
>CP092873.1:41165290-41440826 GCA_030710605.1 Cordylochernes scorpioides | reverse complement strand
CATTTTCTGCAAAAGGTAAAGCGCTTCTTGATATTCTTGTAACTGTATATTTAGTGAGTTTCTAGACGTTTAAATTATTGCTGAAAACGCAATCCACTGTCTTCTGAGGCATTACTATTGAATTGGCCAGACAAACTTGTACTGGAAGGTTCAAACTTAGGATCTGTTAAAAAATTGTTTCGAGATAAAAGACAGGTGGATGATGATGTTACATTTTATCATCACAATAACCAATTAACACAAAGCAATAACGCGCCATCTATAAATATAAAATGAAAGGATTTAAAAGCACGAATGTTTCTTTTATACATAATACAAACTTCTACTGCCCTTACCGCGATGAAAAATATATTGGGAGGGCTTGGATCATCAGTGGTGAACCCTTCCAGCGGTTTCGCCAATTTAATCCACCAGACCGCTTCTCAGAGCTCTAATACTGTATTGGACGATTCTGCTTATATACGCAGCACTGATGGATGGAATCTCAGAAATGATTTTCAAGAAAACTATGGAAATAAGCTTATAGGACAGTAGAATTACATTCAAATATTTGCATCGAACAATGCTCTTCCTCGGTTATCTATTCAGTAGAACGTCTTTGAGCAAGAAAAGGCTATTTTATCTTCCAATTTTACGTGATTTCAATTAGTGACTTCAATTTCACAGATGAAGCCTTCAAAGAAAAAGGATTATTTTTATGGTATTCTTCTAGAAGAGAGAGAAATATGTAAAATAAACGTCAAATTACCCAATTCAAACACCTACACATAATAACATAATTGCATATTCAGTGCGAGCGAACAAGCGTTCAATTTTGGAATTCAATCGCTTAATTTTACCTACTTCATCCCCTTCCGTGGTAGAAATTATTTTAAAAAATTTCTTAAAATTTCAAATTAATATATTGATAGGGAATATATCACCTATATATTTATATAAAATAACTTATTGAGAGAGATATTATGAAGTATAGATATTTCCGAATATATATCCAGAGATTAACAAAATAGTAAAAAAAGTTATTGAAACAAAAATAGGAATAGAATCCAACATGAAATAACATCGCTATCAAATAACCAACACAAAAATAATTTTGAATAAGTGTAACTTAATGAATAAAAATTAAAAATTCGAAAAAAAAACAACAATGACCAACACAATAAAAAGGAAAATAAAGCAACATCTATATATATATATATATATAAATCAATGTTTGTATGTTTGTTTGTTTGTATATTTGTTTGTTTGTATGTCCGGTATACAAATTCGCAGTAGTTCACTAATTCAAACCAAAATTTCCATACATAGGTAAAAAATACGGGAAGACGATAGACTATTTAAAAAAAATATATGAATCAATTATTAAAACTATATATTAAAATTATTCTACTTAGCTCACGAACAGCGCCCTCTATCAAAGATTAGATAAATTATGCTGATGCAAACAAATAGATAATGCTAATAACAAACAATTATTTAAAAAATCTTATCTAAATATATATCACTCGGGTAGATATGCACACGGGTCAATCCCGGGGCGAAGCCTGGGTCACCTGTCTAGTTAAACATAAAAACTAGCTAGTAACCAAAACAAAAAAAAAGTGAAACAAACAACAAAGCCCCAACAAAAAGGTGTGAAGCCAACAAGTAGAAAACAATAAAACAGCTAACAGCTATCAAATAATCAACACCAAATAGCTAAACTATAAAGAGACTAACGCCAGATCAGATAAAGCTGCCATAATATTTAGATATCGAAACCCAGACTGACCAAAAACAGAAAAAAGATATCGATGATACCTCAAATCAAAATAGTTGAACCAACATCAATTCCATATGAAAAACTGAAAACTTCCAATACAATAGTGAAACGGCCAAGACCCCCTGGATGTCAAAAGGTGAACAAGCTGGACGAGGTCAGTCCAATGGAACTGGATCAGTGGAAAACTTCCTCGTTAACGGAAAGCGAAAGTAAAAGCTCTTGTTCCAAATTCGCCCTCCCGCCTTGTTTATTCCCCCTTATCAGAATGTTCTGCTGAAGATTACAATGACCACTCGCTCTTCTTTTTTTTAAAGTTCATTCATAATGTTAAAAACTATATAATATATAATGGCGAATATAATTTATTTTGTATGAATTCCAAAATAATTTATTTCCATTTTTATTATTTCGTTTCATTTCAAATATTTGCACTTTTTTATATTTGTTCAAAGTAATTAAGAGTGCAGAATAAAATAGAGTAAAATTGTATATTAAATAAAAATAGAGCCGAACTACAACACACAATTCGTATCTGCTTATATATACACATGACCCCCCATTTGCATAAATTGCAATATGTATATGCAATAAAAATGCGAATATTATTGGAGCTGACTATTTATTTCATTTTTTTTAAAACTGAAATTCACCACCAGTAAAACGGTGGTTGGAAATATATTGGGAGGCCTTGGTTAATTAATGGTGAAATCTCCCAGCGGTGTTACCAATTCATGCTAGCAGACCGCCACAACTATTGCATAATCAGATTTACTTATTTATCTATACTTTGCTTCTAATTTATTTTAGAATGTTCGAATCAACTATTTAGATATTCTTTATCATGTGTATACAAATTATATAAACATTTCACTAGGAGCACAGCTCTTAGGCTTAAAGGTCAGAGTACTGAAGACTCTTCAAGCAACATTTCTTTTAAAAAAACCTATAGCGCCATTGAAAATGCATATTTGTCATCATTAATCTGAATACATTTTTTCCTGAATAAGCCACAAAAATGTAAACATGATGTATATTATATAAACATTATGATTGTGAATATCTAGTAGGTCAAATTGGTGAAATCCTTTTGATGATTAAGACCCTCTTGATTATCATATTTTTACCTTCCATTTAATTGTTATAAAGTTGTCTTTTTACAAAATAGAAAAAGAAATGAGCGACTGTAATCATGCTACGTTCGTATTTTCACAGATTCATTTAATAATTATCAAAAATATTTATACATAAGAGATATCTATATATATATATATATAAATGAATGTATGTTTGTTTGTATGTCCGGTATACAAATTCGCAATAGTTCACTAATTCAAACCAGAATTTCCATACATAGGTAAAAAGATACGGGGAAGACGATAGGCTATTTTAAAAAAAATATATAAATCAATTATTAAAACTATATATTCAAATTATTCTACTTAGCTCACGAACAGCGCCCTCTATCAAAGATTAGATTAAATTATGCTGATGCAAAAAAATAGATAATGCTAATAACAAGCAATTATTTTAAAAAATCTTATCTAAATATATATCACTCGGGTAGATATGCACACGGGCCAATCCCGGGGCGAAGCCCGGGTCACCCGTTTAGTATACAATGTTACAACAGATATACATTACAACTTGTATAAAGAGATTTATTGTATCTAAAATAATCAGAACGGGTGTGTTTAATAACTCTTGTACCAATTATAAAAATACACCTCTACAGACAATAATGTGAAAAATAGTACAAAACTAAATTTGTACTTGGAATCAGGTGGAAAATTAAGAATAAATACATCTCCTGAACGTGAATATGAAAGTTGCTGATGGCTAGTCCCATCTATCGGAATATATATCAACTAATCGTTGTTTTTAAAATTCCAGAATTTGGCCAAATGCAGTTTCTTGATTAATCAAGACAATCTAATCACTTACGCGTTTCAGGCTATTGGTTCTCGTCAGCGTAGTGCAAACTGGCTCACGATTAGGAAATGCCTTTTTTTCATTGAACAATAATGTAAATTCGACACTATTATAGACCTGTGTATGATTCTTTAAAAAAATCAAACAGTTTCTACTGCACTTACTGCAATAGAAAAATCAATTGTTTATTTTTTTAAATAATCATAAGCGTCTATATACACACACACACAAAGCCTTTATTAAGACATTAGTCTTATACAGATTCTCCATACAAGGTGCAATAACAGGAAAAGAGCAGCACAAGAAACCAGTAGTTCCGCAACTATATACAATTATTAGTAATAAGGAAAAGTAAGATTTAATATGAAAGGTCGACCCCTCGATGTTTCGTCATCATTCTGAGGTGTAAGAACAATAGCTTCCAAGTTCTCTTTTCTCCCTCTTTACACCTATAGACATTAGACATAAGCGTCTATAATAGTTTCGAATTTTCATAACAGATGGTGCGCTAATGTATCAGATAATTTTGTATATAAAATAGCTGAACATTTCTAAAATGCTGATATGCATATATTCCATATACCTATTGTGTTAATTAATTATCATCCTGGCGTAGACCAAAGTTTTAAAGCTCAATATGAATAGATAAAGTTGATCTTTTTCCAATAAAACGGGCATCCAATGATAGCTGCATTAAACTTTGTTCCCTCATGGTGTAAATTATGAAAAGGTGTAAGACATTACTGCTAATCAAGTTTACTATATGATATAGACAGTTTCCAATTTAAAAAGAATATATCCTACTTCAATGTACATGACTTATCCTGTACATACATTCTACAGTAGAAAGTGATTCATGATATTGTAGCCTATAAATCGAGTCTTGGAATATTTCAATATGTGAGAGTATTGATGACGTCAGTACGACTAATCGACAATTATCAACAAACCCCAGAACCACTATATACACCTAGAGAATATTGAACAAGCAAGCTAAGTACCATGTATGATGATTTCACGACATCATAGTAATAATCTGTATTTAAAAGAACGACGTTTAACAAGTTTTACCGAAAATGTTTTTTTTTTTACAGAACGAAAATTTTAATTTTCATTATTTAAGGCTGGTGGAAAGGTGGAAGGCTGGTTAAACCGTTTGGTTTTCGGCCACTAGAACCCGGGTTTGATTCCCGCATTGGACACTTTTTTCTGTTTAAAAAAAAAATGCTCCAATGGCCCCCGATTCTTGCAAAAGTCCAACTCCACCAGCGAGTGCAAGTAACCAAACGGGGCTCTGGTACATTTGTAAGTGCAAAGTCGAACTGCTTTTCAAATGTGTAGACATGTGGTGCACTTACAGTAAAAGCAGTCGCTAACTACCCACCATGATTCATGATTATCATGGCCTGTTACCAAGTGCACTAGGGGTAAGCAAAAAAAAAGGAGAAATAACGACTATTTTTATCCTAAGGGAAGTTTGCCGACCCCTGAGCTATCTTAAAATTAAAATATACATTTTTATTTGAACTGAAAATTGTATAAGGCCTCTGTTGAAAAATAACATCTTCTCTGAGAGAATGTGCTGCACAATAGAAAAAAAATATATATATATACAAGGCATGATCAAAAAGTTCGGGGAATTAGTAAAAAAAAATTCTGAATGAGTTTTCAAAAAATAAAATTATCATAAAAATCACGAGACCTCGTTCTACTAGAAAATATTTATATATTTTCGATCTCTCAAATAATAATAATTTTATAAGCATTTTTTATAGAAAATAAACAAAGGCGCGGCCTTTTTTACAATGGATCTTAAAAGTGAACAAAGGGTATGCATAAAGTTTTGTCAAAAATTAGGAAAAACGGCGTCAGAAACATTTCAAATGTTGAAATTGGCGTTCGGGGAGGCTACCTTATCACAATCAAAAACGTTTAAGTTGGTTTGCCCGTTTTAAATCTGGTAGAGAATCAACCAAAGATGACGCACGCCAGGGAAGACCTCCTTTGGAAAATCATGAAGAATTGACCCAAAAAACTGGTGCTTTAATAAGGGAAAACACTAGGCTAACGATCAGAGAGCTAGTAGAAAGAATAGGAGTTTCATATGGAACGTGTAAAAAATATTTACCAAGGATCTTGGACTTGAAAGTTTTCGAAATGTGTTTAAAAAATTCTGTTTTATCACGATAACTCTCCAGTACATATATCTCTATCCGTGAGTGCTTTTGACTAAAATTAGCACGTTGACAATGCCTCATTTCCCGTACTCGCCTGATTTAGCCCCAAATGACTTCTTTCTCTTTTTTAGAAAGAAGTCAGTTCTAAAAGGACATAGATTTGATAAAGGAAAAATCGCTGAGCGTTTTGAGGAGCATTACTTCTGACGAATTTTCTGGGTGCTTCCGGAACTGGGGAAAAATAATGAAACTCTGTATAGATTCCCTCGGACAGTATTTTGAGGAATATTAACCTTTTTTTGTATATATTCATTTATAAAATATTTTATGACACAATTCAACGAATTTTATGATCATACCTTGTATGATATATGTGGTATAAAAGGTAGGGAAATAAACTTATGATAAGTTGAAAGAGCAACCCAGGCAACCAGAGGGAGAGACTGGACTGGCACTAGGGCGGCTTTTCGTGTCCCACACAACCCCCAACTGTCTTAAAAGTCCCGAGCTGTTAACGGGCCTCAGGGGTCGCCCCTTGGAATGTTGCTGGTGTCTCAAGTGGCCAGACCTTACCCTCCCCTCTTTGTCTGGGTTGTCTGTAGGATGGCTTTATTGGTAAAATAAATTGTACATGTAAAAGGGGAGGTGTATATACTACATATATACATACTCTATTCTGACGTAAGTTAGAGGAGACAGACGAGCATGTTCATAAACCATAGATGAGTAGAGATTGTATTTTGATAGAAAATTTCCTGAATCAAGATTAGAAAAGTGAGTTATGAGGGATAGAGTGAAAGTATATTAAAATCACTCTGATATTTAAAACGTGTAAAATGAATTTTTATTTACTTACCGAATTATATAAATATCATGTGAATGAAGAAATATGAGGTAATTAGTAATTTGAAACTACTTTTAGAAATATTTACGATTTTAATACAAAGCAAAAATGCACCAACAATATGAAAACAAATGAAAACATTAAGAAGCGAATGTTTCTTTTCACAAATAAATCAAATTTCTACCGTCCTTTCTACTGGGAGGGTTCACCACTGATGAACCAAGCCCTCCCAATATTTTTTCATCGCAGTAAGGAAAGTATAAGTTTGATTTATTTGTGAAAAGAAACATTCCAGTCTTAATGTCTTCATTTGTTATTTACGAATCTAACGTCTTAGAAAAACGAAAGGGATTATGTCATTTTTATGTCAGTGTGGAAGCCTAATGGAGGATCCAATGATCTGTATAGCGAGGAGGAAAGCTTAATCAAGCCATATTCTCAAATTTGATATCAAAGGTTTCGCTATTCATTTATTTATTAGAAAAATGTAACTATCCAAAAGTATTAAGTAAGGATATTCTCTTGCCAAAAAAGGGTATTCTTAAAAATCAGCTTTTGTAGCTAAGAAAAAGGAAGACTGATTAAGACGATAGTACTTTCATTATATATTTAATAGAAGGATAATCACAAGAGAGAGAGAGAGGTTGAAAAGTTTATTTCCTTTATAAACTGTTGCACAAGCTATCAGGCAAGACACTATTTTACTCTGGTATATTACATCATAATTGAGACCATTGTAATCCCTATATTCGTTAATAGACGAAAATAATTGTATTGTACTTTCTTTTCTCCCCGTCTTGTGATTTTTCTTCTAGGAGGGTTGATGTTTCTCGAGGTCTGCATTAACAACGGTTCGATATTTTGAGTCAAGATGAATGTATGGCTAACCTTTATAGTCATGAGAATCTGTACCCAAAATTGAGAGTATTCTTAAATGTTTTTATTCGGCGAAGAAAACAAAGGGATTAATATACAGCCACATAAACCAATTTATATTTTCTTTCAGATGTGTCAGTGACTTTCTGTCACTCTTATCAGTGGAAAAAGGGTGATAGAAAGTCACTGGATTGTCGGGAATTGAATAGAAATTGACTGCTGTAGCTGTATCTTTTCCAAACAAACTTTCAATCAACAAATAATGTCCAAAAGAAAGGATTAAGTTCCCTATAATTCACAGTATCTTCTTTTAAATCATGAAAGAATATGATTTAGCAATTAGAAATTATTCTTATTTTAAGAAATTGAAAATTATATACAGTAGAACCTCCCTATAAAGAACACCTAATTGCAGAGCCAAAGTGTCCTTTAAGGAGATGTGTCCTCTTAGCAGAGAGTTGCTAAATAATAAAAATGGTAATTTTGAAAATGAAAACTGTCCTTTGTAGAGAGGTGTCCGCTAAAGTGAGGTTCTACTGTATATGGTAAATTTGGGAATTACTTAGCAATAGCTTATATAAATTTAGAATTTGGAACGATAAATAAAAAGGAATCGCTATGAAATTCGTTATATAATTATAGATAAACAAATTCTATATGTGATCCAGAGGCCGGCAAATCACCCACCTGCCGCGGCGTGGACCTGCGGAGCCCAGTGCCGCCCGAGTGCTAGAAGTAGGAGGAGGACGCTTGCCGCCATCGCGCCGACTGGGTCACGCCGGGCGGGGAAAGTGCCGCTGTTTCTCCGGTGAAAGGACAAGGTCAAAGTCCCGGAAGATGGGATCGGAAACACATGACCCCCTTTTGCCGCCAGCGGGCCACTTCTCTTTCCGCTCCTCTCGTGGCCTTCCTGCAAGGCCTCTGGCCACTTACCTTCGGGATAGTTTTCCTATAAATATCTTTGCCCTGATTGGAAATGATAATATCTCAAAGTTTTTTTTAATATGGTAATAGCCTTATCTATATTTAGACTTCACATTGTCCATAATTGTCTCTCCCTCTCTCTTTGTTTGAAAGGGTTGGAGGTCATTAAAATTGAAATAATTAGTACATCACTGAAAAATACCCAGAATAAATGACGATATCCCTTATGTTATCGTTTCTCTTATACTCCACTAAAAATTGAATTTAAATTTTAGAAACTCAAAAAAAATGATGCCAATAATGCTAAAAACCAACTACCGAAAGCCGGAATGCGTTAAAGCCTCAGGATATTTAAAGCTATTCAAACAATTGCTCGAATATAAAGGATTCTTAAAAAATTGGAAATTTCCAAAAGGGTTGATGAAAACGATAGCTAATTAATGTTCTTTCAGACTGCATCACGATATTTATTACAGATATGTGTTTGTAATATTCAATATTAAATAGATAATTCGTTATACTTACGTGAGAAATATTCACTTGAAACAAGTCGTCTCACATTAAATAGGAATATAAAGAACGTAGAATAAAAAGAAATAAAACTATATTCGAAATGTGCGCTTGAGTTTGTTTTTATCTGCCTCAAAATCCAACATTTAAACTGACTCGTTCTGTATAATATAAATTAATTTTCCTAATTCCTTAAAAATTCTATCCTTGCCTCTACAGTGTGATTTCTCACAGGTTCATTAAATTTATCTCTCAGCGAACTACAGTGAGTTAAAGGGTTTGATTGGGCCGAAGATAAGGTAGGGTGGAACAATTCAATCGAAATATAATAAATACATTCAACTTCTTCAGAGAATAGCAAAATTAGGCTATAACAAAAATTAAGGAAGTTGTACCTCTTAGCATGTATATCGGGATTCAGACAATAACTCTGAAAGATATCACAGTGACTTTTATTAAAAACAAACGAGATAACCAAGTTTGAGCAAATTTACTTCCTTCCCTTCGAAAAAACATATAACTGGCGACATCAAAGAACTTACATTTTCTTAATATTTGTCCATTAGTGTAACTGAACATTTCTCAATATAATTCTAAAGATGGAAGCTAATTAGGTATTTGAATTACTCTTCTACTTCACTATTTATTCACATATTTGAGTAAGTATAAGCAAAACTCTGTAAAAATCTGTTCTCCTTGATTTTAAGTTTGACATTAAATATTTAGAAGATTATATATATATATTTATGGTGTGTGGTGGGAATCGTTGAACCGAAGAGTTGAAGCACACAGAGCAAAGAAGAGCGAGCTCAAGACTAACTTAAGACATGTATAAATTGACCAAAGGAAGGGAGGACCCCGGATGGATGTTTCTGTTCAATATATACGGGAATACAAAACCAAACTGTCACTTTCTCCAAGACGGCGGGCTTTTCAAAAGCGAAGAGGGCGCTGTCGTCGTCCTAGTCTTAGCCAATTATTCTCCTGTGAGAATTACACTTCGGGTTACGCTTTTTAGTCCTCACTTTTTCCTTTCTTAGCTCTTCTGTCATTCTTTATTGAAATTTCATAGTGAAAAACCTTTTATTTTCAGGAATATAATTCAATTTTATAAATTATCACACTATGCATATATTTACATGTATTAATATTTAAACAGACAACAAATATGTATTTCAATATTTACTAAAAATGTTTAAAATAATTTCTGTTGAAGGAGGCTCATTTGTTGATTAATGAAGGAAGAGAAAAAATGGTTGATCATTGATTAATTTAAGATCTTTCACGATGAAAGCTGAGGGCTATTTTGTTAATTGAGAGAATCTGTCGTATGTCGCTTAAATTTTAGAATTGGTTTGATCTCTTTATGGATAAATTATTATAAAATCCGTTATTGATTAAATAAAGTTATCCTTGTGAAACATGGATGTGTATACATGTTTCTAGCTACCCGAGCTATCTATTAGACTTTTCTGATTTTACACAATCCCAGCGAAGGTCTTAAATTATGATGTTTCCAGAGAGATTTTTTCCATGTAAAGCTATTCCAAATTTGTTATGTTTGTAAATTTTTCTTTAAGAAATCATTTACATATACATTAAGAGTGAAGTTTTGAATTTATCATAACTATTAGAGCTATTCATTTTGTTCTTTTTTAAAATAGAAAATGCAAATTTCCAAAGCCAGAAAAAAAAAGATCGAGATAATTAGCGCTTGAAATGAATTGATCTTTTTCTTTCTTATCTTCACTCAATCATATTAGGGTATTAAGCCTGTAGAACTTGAGACTTCTGATGGTGTCTTCTAGGGATGAGTAGAAATCATCAATGGATGAGTCAATACAATGATGCGGTTTGGGTTTGTAGGTTGAGAATCGCACTTAGTACGGAATGAGTTAAAAAAAATTAGTATTATGATGGATATATAGCGCCTATGTGTTGTTTTAAACAGACATGTGGTATTGGTATGTTATGGGAAAAGTAGTTTGATGAAAAATTAATTAAGATTTTTTTAGAATTTTGATATTTCTAAGCTATTCTTATAATAACATATGAATTCCAATTTTATAAATCAATCTTTTATCAAGCTTATTTTTATATTTGTATTGTGAAATAACACCTCTAATTCTTGATAGAAACCTAAGTGAACTTGAAAAGGAGGGGAAAACAAAGCTCCCAACTAGCTTATGGACACATTAATATCAATATTTTAAATATTATTATAATATTTACAAAATATTTTATTTATGAAATAAAGAAAAGGATATCAACAAACAGCTTTAGAAAGACTAAGAAGTGGCCATATAAAAACCTTAAAATTTCAAAATTGACAAAATATATTCAATAACTGTTTGAAATGTAATAATGCGGAAGCTTCTCCGGAACATATCATGCTCAGAACTGACAATAAAGGACCTATTTTCCAGGCCTATAACTACCATCGCAAAATTGGAGAGGAGTGGACTTCAGGAATTGGTTTAACCATGGAGATAAGCACTACCAGAAAAGGATATACATATATAATGAAATTTCTAGAAAATATCTGACTGGATTATTACAACTTGGATTATCTTTATTGAATGCTAACAAGCAGCGAGCTGTCGGGTCAATAAACCTCTTGGCTTTCAAGTCGCTGATATAGTGAAAGAGTTTCTTATTGTCACGCTCGTGTTTTAGCTTTTAATGAAATTAAGTATTGCTATTCCAAATTGTAACCTTAGTCGAGGTATATGTTGATAAATTTATACTTATAATCAATACTATGGTGCATTAGCGCGCCATCTGTTATGAAAATTCGAAACTATTATAGACGCGTATGATTCTTTTTAAAAATAAACAATTTCTACTACCCTCACTGCAATTAAATTTTCCATTGCAAAATAAAGGCAGTAGAAATTGTTCATTTAGAAAAAATAATCATACGAGTCTATAATAGTTTCGAATTTTCATATATTGTGGTCAGGAGATGCCTTCTTTATTTTTAATATCAACACCTGACCCACTTATCTTTTATTTTTTCTATTGTTTTTTCATTTAATATGTATATAATAGAGAATTTTTCTCTCTCATAATTATTTTTTCCTATCACTATATATAATCTTCGATCTCTCCGGCCGTGAGGCCACGTGATTTCGTCCTGATTGCTTCTAATGCCAGGAAAGGAGTAGTATCCATCAGCCCATATGAGGGTAAATTCAAGTCCCTAACACCAAGCTCTGAAAGAAAGGCCCAACAACAATTACACCTTCTCTATCAGTGCCTCCAAAGCTCTTTTTGAAGAAGATGGGAGACTTTATCGGTGAAAGAAGAACATCATCAAGTATATCAAATCTAACTTAACACAATTTATGGAAGGATGATCAATGAACTGGTTCTGAGCCGAAGCCATTTTGTTAATAGGCTGAAAGAAATATCAACTTCTATAAAAGGCTCTCTGACATTAGAGCGAAGTAATTATAACACGGAATCTTATGAGACTGAAGATACTTATGGCCGATGCTTCAGAGGACATCTATAACAAGCCGAAATATAAATTAGGAAATATTAGAAAATGAAAACAAAAAAAAAAAAAACAAATCTGATCTCTGCCATCAAGTCTATTGAAATCTCGCCCAATGTCCTGGATGTCTACGTTTCGAGAGTCAGATGATTCACCTAAGTAATACATGAATTCACCTCGATCTAAAAGCAGTGTTATTCCTTTTACAGAACGTACGTGTGCCGCGTCACTGCCTTTGGGGTGAACTTACAATGTACCATGTACTAATGCATAAGACCATGAGGTTTCTGACGATTTAACGGTCTCTTCTTCTACCAGAAATTCATTATTCTTTGAGGATCTACAGAACTCAAGAACTAGCAGATCAGCATGCGGTACGAAGATGATCTAAAAGAGAATAATAATTTGGATCAAGACGACATTAAATCCTTCTTCCAAAAGATGTCGTTACTCCCAAATAAGGCTATCTCAAGAGGTTTTATTAAAATATAAAATGATAGAAGAACAGGTTTCAAATTTCAAATAATCCTTGGAAACAATAATGAGACTCAATTTTGAAGTCATTTTCTTAATCGATATCAGGATCCTTTACTGAATCCAGCTTCTGAAAATGACTCGTGTGTCTAGAGACAAATTTCTGCGAAGCCTATACTATAGTGGTGATGGCCCAAGATAGTGCTATGGTTTTTCTTCAGCAAGGCTTCAAGGTTCTCTAATTCTAGGAGGACCAGAAGAAAAAGTAGATGCTCCTCAAGAACTGTGAAAAGAGGTGGTTGACTGAAAAAAGAGCGAACAGTGCTGCTGCCTTTCGAAAGGAGTTTATAAAGCATGCTTAGGGTGGCTGCTCCTCGCGATGTGAGAAAAAGGAAAAACGCGAGTTAAGTTTTTTTCACTGCCAGAGATTCTACTATCAGTTATCTCACTACTAGACGAATGGCCCGGGCAACGCCCGGGGTTTACCCGAGTGTGAATATATTTTAAACACGTTGTCTTGGGTGGTCGCTATAGACAGGGTGGTCTGTATAGACAGGTGTATGTATTACACAGCCAATAACAGGGTTGTCTAGGGTGGCCGCTATAGACAGGGTGGTCTGTATAGACAGGTGTATGTATCACAATGCTGATAACAGGGTTGCCTAAAGTGACCGCTATAGACAGGGTGGTCTGTATAGACAGGTGAATGTAACAAACTGATGATAACAGGGTTGCCTAAAGTGACCGCTATAGACAGGTGTATGTAACACACTGATGATAACAGGGTCGTCTGTATAGACAGGTGGATGTATCACACAGCTGATAACAGGGTTGTCTAGAGAGGTCGCTATAGACAGGGTGGTCTGTATAGACAGGTGGATGTAACACACTGCTGATAACAGGATTGTCTAGAGTGGCCGCTATAGACAGGTGTATGTATCACACAGCCGATAACAGGGTTGTCTAGAGTGGCCGCTATAGACAGGGTGGTCTGTATAGACAGGTGTATGTATCCCACTGCTGATAACAGGGTTGTCTAGAGTGGTCGCTATAGACAGGGTGTTCTGTATAGACAGGTGTATGTATCACACTGCTGATAACAGGGTTGCCTAAAGTGACCGCTATAGACAGGTGTATGTAACACACTGATGATAACAGGGTCGTCTGTATAGACAGGTGGATGTATCACACAGCTGATAACAGGGTTGTCTAGAGAGGTCGCTATAGACAGGGTGGTCTGTATAGACAGGTGGATGTAACACACTGCTGATAACAGGATTGTCTAGAGTGGCCGCTATAGACAGGTGTATGTATCACACAGCCGATAACAGGGTTGTCTAGAGTGGCCGCTATAGACAGGGTGGTCTGTATAGACAGGTGTATGTATCACACTGCTTATAACAGGGTTGCCTGAAGTGCCCGCTATAGACAGGGTGGTCTGTATAGACAGGTGATTGTAACACACTGATGATAACAGGGTTGCCTAGAGTGACCGCTATAGACAGAGTGGTCTATATAGACAGGTGGATGTATCACACAGCTGATAACAGGGTTGTCTAGAGTGGCCGCTATAGACAGGGTGGTCTGTAAAGACAGGTGGATGTATCGCACAGCTGATAACAGGGTTGTCTAGAATGGCCGCTATATACAGGGTGGTCTGTATAGGCAGGTGTATGTATCACACAGCTGATAACAGGGTTATCTAGACTGGCCGCTATATACAGGGTGGTCTGTATAGACAGGTGGATGTATCACACAGCTGATAACAGGGTTGTCTAGGGTGGCCGCTATAGACAGGGTGGTCTGTATAGACAGGTGGATGTATCACACTGCTGATAACAGGGTTGCCTAAGGTGACCGCTATAGACAGGGTGGTCTGTATAGACAGGTGAATGTAACACACTGATGATAACAGGGTTATCTAGAATGGCCGCTATATACAGGGTGGTCTGTATAGACAGGTGGATGTATCACACAGCTGATAACAGGGGTGTCCAGAGTGGCCGCTATAGACAGGGTGACCTGTATAGACAGGTGGATGTAACACACTGCTGATAACAGGGTTGTCTAGAGGGGGGCAGGGAGGACACGTGTTCCCTGGCAGCCAATGGGCGCGCATTCTATCCGTGAGCTTCAGACTTACAGACAGACAGACAGAATAAGGCAATTATATAAGTAGCTAAGCGCTCGCCGTAAGAAAAGTGAGAATCGAAACAAATGAAACCGTTCCTATGTGCTTCCATTGCATGAGGCATGGATTAATTACCAAATCTGAACATGGGAAATTCCAAGGAGCATATGACGTTAACATGAGCACAGCGATAGTGTCATTAGCACATATCCTTCAGCCTGCTAGATCTGCAAGGAAGACGTCAGGAGATATGGAAGAAAGTTCGAGATGGCGCAACCACCCGCAGTGTGAATTGTTGGCCAGGGTCTTGGCGGTCACAAAATGACAATAAGCCACACAGAGTAACAAGAACATATTCAATCTCTGAACCTACAACTTCTCTTAAGGGGGTCGGTGGAAGGATGGTCTAAACCGTTGGTTTTCGGCCGCTACGACCCGGTTTCGATTCCGGTATTGGGCACTTTTTTATGTTTAAAAAAATGCTCTAATGGCCCCCGATTCTTGCAAAAAGTCCAACACCACCAGTGAGTGCAAGTAACCAAACGGAGCTCTGGCACATTTGTAAGTGCAACGTCGAACTGCTTTTTACAGTTAAATCAGTCGCCTACTTCTACCCACCATGATTATCATGGTCTGTTCCACGTGTACTAAGGATAAGAAAAAAAAAACAGCTTCTATTATTCAGCCTCGAAAGATCCCGTTTCGCCACAGAAATGGTGAATAAGATTATTAGAGAGGAAAATGTATAATGTAGATCTTTTTCAGGAGCACTACTTGATCAAGGAGAACGTCATTGACTTGAGCACGGGCTAAGCCACCAATTATAGAAGTAGTAGCCACTAGTCAGTATTCTCTGACAGAAAGGACATTTTTTTCTCAAGTGATATATTCCAGGAGCAGATTGTTGGACCAGACTGGAACTGGGAAGTTACTCCATTATCTGTAGCTCATCGTACCTTCCACCCTCGTATGTATATCTGAAACCTTGACTTCAGTGCTTAGAAACACTCCTAACAAGCGAAACGCCTAATTTTAAGAAGAGATTCGAATCCAAGGGCATCCTTATTATCGAAAAAAAAAAAAAAACAAGAAGTAGATAGAACTCTACCTGGATAAACTTATACCCATTTCCTGCCCTACCCGGTATGAAATACTATGGGTTTACAACTTTTTAAAGTGTCAATGTATTCAGCCTTATCCATCATACATATGTGAGATAATTATGAAGATCCGATAATTGCATTTCACGAATATGTGATCGATAAAAGAATCATCAGAGTAAAGTGTGCTATGCAAAAGGATTTCAGCCCAGGCATCAGATTCCCTAGATATTGCGTGATGCCATCTAACTTTATTAGGCTCACGCGAAATCTAATGACGGAATTCAAGGAACTGAAAGATATTACGGAAGATAAATTACTTCAGGATCGCATTGTATATTTGACATCACACCTTCGCTTACAGTTTGAAAACCAGGATCCGGCATTAGCTGACTAAACCCATGGTGGAACGTTGAGGAACAAAACAAGAAAGAACTGCCTCAGAGCATGAGTGAATCGACCAACTAATTGCTCATTGAATGGAGGAGGTAATCCTGAAAGAAACATCAATTTATTCCTTAAGGAGATATTGAAGATAGTAAAGAAAATTTACGCTGCAAACAAAATAAAGTTTATCTGAAGTTTTTTCAACTGCGGGTGCGCAAAATACATATATTAAAATCGGTGAAATCGAAGAAATGTACAGATTTTTCACCCAGGCATGCCCCAAGGGTCGTGCTGTGGATCTGTTTATTAGAACGTCATTATCTACGCCTTTATTTTGGAAAGATTTTTCCTAAATGTGAACATTGTTATCAATGCAGATGATAATTAGGACATCATCAAGGTAAATTCTAGGAAGGAAACTATTATTTCTGCAGGCATTGTATTGACAATGAATACATAATAAGACAATTAGAGAAAGTTGAATATTGATCTCGAAAATTTTAAAGGCCTCAACTACAACTGTAGACATTTGTGATCCAAGATAAGCAAACATATCTCAAACCATAAACGTTCAATAGGCAAGGATGAATAAAAAACCCAATTTGTTGGATAAATTAATATTCTTGGAACAAACCCTCTCTTGAACGTCATGTCATCGAAATAATGATAGAGGAAGAGGAGAAGTATACAAGAGTACCACCTGTCCTGCGCTGAACCTATCTTCCTACAAAGAGGTGTTTGGACTTTAAAATGTCAAAATAACACCAAATACACGTACTGTAGAGAGTACATAGAGTATGCTTAGCTCGTTAAAGCGTGGCTAGACAGGTCTAGGCCATCGTATTGCGTGACACGGCCACGTCGCTTCATAGGCAGAATACCTGCACCGCCCGTCGTCTACTATAGCTGCCGCGCTGCATATCGCCAGAGTTTGATCCATTGTGGACATGCTGAGTATGATGAGGTCAGATGGATATCTCTTCCCGGAATTCCACGAAGCTACGTGGTTGTTCGTAAGGCAGTGCTGATCCCCTGAGGGCGCATCCGTCTGTATCACAGCTTTCTGTACCATGTCAGAAGTCTAAATACTTCAAGTCTGAAAATTTCGTCTATTTTTATGAAGAAGGAGCTACTAATAATGGCGTATGAAAAGGTAAGGAAAACGTTTCATAACCCTAGAGACTAAAATAATCGAAGATAACTCCATTTATTAAGTGGATGAGGATTCCGTTGATTCCAGGCTCCTCGATTATATATCTATTAAGATATGTATAGATATTTTGATGTATTTGAGTATATTTATGTGAATATACATTATTTTTAATATATAGATGTTGTGTGTGTAAACATTTTAATTTTATAAGTATTGTTTTATTTTACGATATATTTTCTGAATCAATTCTGTGAAGTTGATTGCCAGATGGCGCCGCTTTACACCATATAAATCCATGGTTGTTTGCTCGTTTCTTTTTTTGCCTGGCTTAAATGTTTTATAAATATTTAAACAAGTATATAAGAATGCATTTTTACATTTTATTCACGCCATTCCGTCATGTATTTATCTCTCAAATTATTTTATGTTTTAAAATATGATAGTAGTATATAGTCAAGATTATTCAATTTCTCTTATAATTGATTAATTTGTCTTATATAAATCACTATCAAGTTTGATTTAAACAGAGATATGGTTTCTATTTTTCTATTTTTTTTTTTGGAGAAGGTAATGGCTTCACAACATTAGAAAAAATACTCATGTAATCAAAGGCCAAATAATATTTATAAAAAATAGTTTTGATATGCTTTATCACAAAATAAAATATTCATATACGATACAGGATGCAGCAGTTATTTGAGAATGATTGATGTCCATGGAGAAAAATGAGTAGATAAAATAAAAGAGCATTTATTACATATTAAAATTTTATATAGATAAACATATACACCAAAAAGACGAAATCATTACATGAATCCGCCATCAGCGGCAATAACAGCTTCTATACGCTGTCGAAACCGACTGCAGATAGTAATGAGATGGGTCTTGGGAATGTTTGTTATTGTATCCACTATAGCAGCTCTGAGAGCTGCAACAGTGTTGTGAGAATGACTACTGGAGTCCCTCTCAAATACACCCTACACGTAATAATCCAGAGAATAGACATCTGGTGAGCTGGGGGGGGGGGGGGGGGGGGGGCAAATATTAGGTGTGACATGGTCGTGAAAATTCTCGGCCATACATACTTGGGTTGAACTAGCTGTATAAGATATTGCTGAGTATTTTTGAAAACATAAGGTCTGCCACGTGCTACAAGAGTGATCCATGGTTTGACAAGGGTGAACTGTGGATACAACCTCGGTGTAAAAAAAACGGCATTGACTCTGGCACCTGGAGTAAAAAAAATATGGAGGTATCACATCACCTTCATTACTCACAATACCATGAACCATCAATGATGCTGGCTATTGGTATGAACAACCGTAGGTACCTCATCAATGCTTTTACACAACCACCGATCATTTTTGCGGTTCACCTTGTCCCGAACAAAGTTCTTCTCGTTTGAGAAAAAAACCCAGATCATTCATTCCTGGCTCCTCGGAATGGTTGAGCTTGTTCAGAAGGCGATTGCCTCTGGTCAAACGGTCCATCTTGGTTCTTTCGAACATAAACTGTCCTCTCCGCATCACGTATGATTTGTAACGGATGGTAGCCTCATCAAACTGCAGCTCTCTGGCGAGTGCCTCATCGACATTCTTTGATGTCAGCTTGGACACGTCTTATATATTTTGGCGTCCTGACACTGTCAGAACGTCGACAATGTCGTTTCTTTCGGGAAACACACCACATCACCTTTTGCAGCTTTCATATTTCTCTCCGAACTTTGAAAACAAATTATCGGGCGACTTTCAAGAATTCAGCAGTTTCTGAATCGGCGTGTCCTGTACCCAAGGAGACAGTAAATGTATGACTTTCCATTATTAGAGTAAGAGTAGGTGCTGCGAAGGAAACGAAAATGTTATTATTAAACACAGGAAATGTGGCACGTATATATCGTGTTATCAAATAGCTCTCTGCCACACCGTGCATATATTCCTATTCTCTAAAAAAACATCGAATATGAACTTTAAATACAACAATTAGGTATGTGTATATTGTTTAAATAAAATATTCAATACAATGTTTCATATTGTTTCAATTATCCCTGTTTTTCCACATCTCTCTGAAACTTACAAACATAAATACCTTAAAACGTTTATTGAGTTGATTATAAAACTTCTTAAAGCGTCAATAAATATTTTGATATAAA
Source organism: Cordylochernes scorpioides (assembly GCA_030710605.1). NCBI lineage: Eukaryota > Metazoa > Arthropoda > Arachnida > Pseudoscorpiones > Chernetidae > Cordylochernes > Cordylochernes scorpioides. Next base: position 41,420,911 of record CP092873.1, on the reverse strand, counting down.
TTTAACAATAAATTTACATATATATATTTCAAAATAATTGTCCCAACAGTAAATTTTAACAAATACAGATATGTATATATATATCTATAAATGTAAAATTTTATGTTTTCTAATTCAAGGAAACATTCAGAGAAGATAAAATCAAATTGAAAATAAAATATTTATTTTACAAGATTTGCTTTCGAAATACGTTAGAATACCAAATTTTATCTCTTTCAAATTAAAGTGCCCAGATCCTTTTTCTCTTCCCTTTGAAGAACCTTTAATTAAACTTTTTCCAAATATTACTATTGAAATGGTTCCCATCATTCTAATTTTTAATATTATGTTTTAGATCGAAGCTTATATATATTTAAATCGTTCTTTATGAATAGGTAACACAGGTCTACAAAAAAATCTTTTTTTTTTGCACAAGAGAACCTGATGGTGTCTCTAGTGTAACTTTTCATGCTGAACTCAAAAATCTAATCAGAAATTTCCCATCACCCATGGTTTTTGCCCGACGGTCTTTTTTTAGTATTGGGATAAATACATGCATCCAACATGAAAGAGACTTACGAAAACATTAAACTGCTTTTGAAAAAGATAGAATATGAAAGATACGGTTGGAAAATATGCAGCGATTTGAAAGTCGTTGCTCTCTTGCGTGGATTACAGTTTGGATATACAAAATTTTGTTGTTTTCTGTGTGAGTGGGATAGCAGAGATAGGGAAAGGCATTACATTAAAAAAATCTGGCCAAACCGTAAAATCTTTACTCCAGGATATAAAAATATTGCAAATCTACCCCTGATTGATTCAGAAAATATTTACTTACCACCATTACATATTAAACTGGGATTAATGAAGAACTTTGTCAAGGCAATGGATCGAAATTCCAGTGGATTTGCCTACCTAAAATAAAAATGTTCTAGTATAAGTGAAGCGAAGATTAAAGAAGGCATTTTCGTTGGACCTCAGATTCGAGAATTGCAGCAGGATGGAAATTTTCAAAATAGTTTGAATGAAGTTGAAGCAGCACCATGGAATTCCTTTAGAAACGTTTTCAAAAACTTCTTAGGAAGTGTCAAGGTTGAAAATTACCGAGACATAGTTAATGATCTGTTGCTTTCCTACAAGGCACTGGGATGTAACATGTCTCTCAAGATTCATTTCCTGCATTTACATCTAGATTTCTTTCCAGACAATCTTGGCGCAGTTAGCGATGAGCATGGTGAGAGGTTTCATCAAGATATATCAAGCATGAAGAAGCGGTACCAAGGTAAATGGAGTCCCGCTATGCTTGCTGACTACTGCTGGACACTCAAGAGGGATCTACCACAAGCAAAGTATAGAAGAAAATCCACTGTCACTGCTTTTCAATAAATAAATATGTTTCGTTCATATATGCCTATATATTAAAAATATTTCCAAATTTCAAGTAGGTGTATCTCAGAAATATTGCGTAATAGAAAAAAACTAATGGTATATTTGGATTCAGGACATGTAAATAAGATGCTATTTCTTTGTGGACAAAGAAAAATATTTTTTAATAAACCAGTTACGTGACATTGTTTGCATTTTTTACTGTATTTATCCCAATACAAAAAAAATAGACCGTCACGCAAAAACCATAGGTGATGGGAAATTTCTGATTAGATTTTTGAGTTCAGCATGAAAAGTTACACTAGAAACATAATCAGGTTCTCTTGTGCAAAAATCTTGTTGACCAGTGTAATTAGATATTATAGATATATAATACACTAGACGGGTGACCCGGGCTTCGCCCCGGGATTGACCCGTGTGCATATCTACCCGAGTGATATATATTTATATAAGATTTTTTTAATAATTGTTTGTTATTAGCATTATCTATTTGTTTGTATCAGCATAATTTAATCTAATCTTTGATAGAGGGCGCTGTTCGTGAACTAAGTAGACTAATTTGAATATATAGTTTTAATAATTGATTTATATATTTTTTAAAATAGCCTATCGTCTTCCCCATATTATTTTACCTATGTATGGAAATTTTGGTTTGAATTAGTGAACTACTGCGAATTTGTATACCGGATATACAAACAAACAAACATACATACAAACATTGATTTTTTATATATATAGATATTCAATCCTACTTTAACAATATAATAAAATCAGCAAGCCATTTACGGTCAGGTTTCTTTAACTCTTTTTTTTTAATATTAAATAAACCTGGTCTTGGATTGCTCGCTGATTTTGTTGAATTATAGAATTAGTAAGAAGGAATCAAAGTTTACAGCGATGAGTTTCTTTTATTTGTGCTGTATAATCGGAAAGCTTTCGGACTAAGGCGTACTTCAACAGGCAACTATCCAAGAAACAAGAGGATATTATATATATTGTTCAAATCTATAAGCTTGAGGGATGAGTTTCTTTTGCAAATAAATTTATTTCGAGCTTTCGGGCAACGCCCTTCTACAGGAAAATTAAAAATAAAGTAAATTAAATTAATAAAATAGCCCGAAAGCTCGAAATAAATTTATTTGCAAAAGAAACTCATCCCTCAAGCTTATAGATTTGAACATTCTATTAAGGGATTAGCCTATTAATTAATAATATATATATGTAGTAAGGTAGTCGATCCTGTAGGATAACTGTAGTATGGCATGTTGGTTAGAAGCAGTTGTGGTGGTTAAGTGATGGGTGGTAAGGACACACAGGAGACAGGATCCAGAGGCCCCGTGAGGAAAGATAGAAGGTCCGAGAACAACCCCTAGAACAACTGGTGTTGAGACGACCTCGGTGAGAACTGTCCCTTGATCATCACATCCAGCCGCTTTTATACCGATTTAAGTAAGATAAATCCCCTAGGGGTGAATGAAGACTTGACACTTGTTTACCAAGGGAGGTTGTTTTTTAACCCGGCTATCTTTCCTCTTTCCTTGTACTCCCACACAGGCCATTTTATTTATATATTTCCTAATATTTTGACATATATACATGTAAATATTTATATAATTAGAAATTTTCTTAATAAAAAATAATAATTATTATATTAAAATGTAACTATAACTATGTAACTATATTTTATATATTATTGGTGGTTGAAGTAAATAATCGATTATATAAGATTGCTCTGAATGAAAAATTTACATGAGGAAGCTGGAATACAGATTGATGGGGTTGTTTCGGAAGGTTGGAAAAGAAGAATGACTTAGCTCCTCAACAGGCAATTTTCCACACAGATTCCGTCAATGGGTGTTAACTCAGCAATCCCTGGCGTCATGGTTCCTTGACGTATTTGTTGTCAGGACGAGGTCGTCGGCCCACTTTCATCCCGCCGTTTGTATGTCGCAGATACAATGCCAGGGCATCGACCGTCCGCACCCACGCGGTATTTTGAGCTTTGTCCCATTTCTGTTGAATTGTCCTGATGAATGACGGGACAATCCTTCACTTCTCTAATCTCATCTTGATATTAAATGATGGACAGATGTCGGTCGAGTTCTTCTCTTGCAGATCCCCATCTAAATATAGGAAGAAATCAAATCTGCATTTTGAGGATGACATTATTGACGGAATTTTCATTTTAGAATACAGGGTAACTTATAAGACCCGAACCCTTTTATTTTTTTATTGAAAATTAAAAGGCAAACTATATTAAAAAACTATATTTTATTTTAAGTAATAGATTAAAGCTTAATATATTACCGGAAATAAAGTAGTTGTAGTTTTTTAAATTCTAGTTTGCCTTTTAATTTTTAATAAAAAATAAAAGGTTTTCCGCACTTATAAGCCACCCAGTATAGAAAGAATTTCAATAATTATTGATCTATGGAAAAATATTTTTGTGAATGTTATCTTTTAAGTGAAGAAAAAGGAATAACTTACCAGTTGTTTATAAGCCAAATACTTTATTTATCTTTTATATATCCAAATTTAAGTAGTATTTTTATTTAAGCTACATTGTTTACATATATGATTATGATAAAATTTGTCCTAATAATAATATTAATATGATTATTAATAATTGAGTATTCAACAATACATATACAGTGTACTCCGCTTATAACGAAGTCGCATTATCCATGACAATCACTTTGTTATATCCGAAGTTTGTTATATCCGCAGTTGGAAAAAAAAATGTTTTGTACCAATAATTTTATTTACTATTCAACTCAAAAGAGCAACACAAAGATCAATAACAACCTCATCAGGTGTTTTTGGAGAAGTAGTTTGTGATTTTCTTTTGACATTTAGAAGTCAGTAACAAGTGCTGAACACTCTTTTCGATGTTGTCCAAGTCTGACAGATGCCTATGAAGAGACTTGGACTCATCCTGACATTGAAGAAACAATCGCAGAGTTTGAATGCTCTCCAAGACCTCTTTTGGATGCGGAATGTGGACAATTGTGTCTACTTCTTCATCAACTTGGTCCGTTTCTTCTTCTTCTTTTGCTTGAAGAATGCTCTCGACAATTTCTACATCGGATAACATGGCATTTGTAACGACGTCATTGTCAGCGTCAGCATAAGAATCGAAATCCATCTCTAACGGTATTTTTAAAACTTCTTTCATGCGATCGAGAAGAAGTAGTGAGTTTCTTGTTTGTTTTCGTTCTCCTGCCATGGTAAACGTTAATAAAATATAAGCGTTTATTAAACAATTTAATTTTGTTTAAATAATGTAAAAAAATACTTATAATATGTTTGCATATTTTAAAATTGTATATTATTAACTTATTTGTTGTGTATCATTAAATTTGTGTCATTCACACGTTGTAATTTGATATATATTATGCATAATATATTAGTCAATTATAATGGTAAATGAGAAAACTTCGTTATAAACGGATAAAATAAAAATTTATACATGCAAATCACTTCGTTATAAGCGAAAATTCTTTATATCCGACTTCGCAATATCCAGAGTTCTTTTAATGGTTTAAGCCCTTCTTTTCTTTCGTGCAGACAATTTCATTCGCTATATGCGGAATTTCGCTATAACCGACTTTGTTATAAGCGGAGTACACTGTATAACAATTTGTTTACCAAATACATAACAGTGAACTTGGATCATTAGTGATAAACATTACCAGAGATTTTGAAAGCTTAATCTACCAAATATTTACCAGTGTTTCTCACTGTTTAGTTTTAGCAATCTGGTGTATAGGTTTGATGAAATCGCTTGAAAGATTTACTACTGATGAGCCAAGTTCACCCAATAACGTAATCACACACATATAGGTTTATTAAGACCACCGGCCTTATACAGATTTACCGCAGGGATGAAGCATAGAAGGAATCCTATAATCCAGGTATTACATAACCCAACAACAGCCTTCATGTCCAGTGGCCACAGATTCTACCGTGCATACGTCAAGGTTATCGTAAAAAAATAGAATGACTTGTTTCGAATATTGTGTTGATTCTTCAAATATGCTCCTTTCTCCCGTATTCCACAATTATAATAGTGTATAAAAAATCACTTACAACCTTAAATAAAAGAGAACGCCTTCAGCTTGGCTACTCCTGGATTCTGACGTACCTAGTCTCTCGTTGGAATTATCTCCATCCGGCCATACCTTTTGAAAGTGATCGTTCTCTATCCGATGGGTCGACCTATGAAGGCTTACTGCATTTGCCATTTCATTATATTGGACTATGGAACTTACTTCAATCCTAAGACATTCTATAGTTAATGAACTCAAATATTTGGGCGTTTCTCTCTCTCTCTGTATATATCTATATATACATATATATATATATATACACACACAAGCCTTTTTATTGGGGCATCCAGCCCTATACATGATTCCCCTCTACAGGATTTAGCAAAGGAAGATATTTCAAAAGTAAAAACTAGAATACAAGAAGTAATAAGGAAAAAGAAAAGAGAGAAGAAAGAAAAAACAAACAAAAAGAAATATAACCATATATACAAAAAATAAACATACAGAGCAAAAGGAATCGTACATGATTAAATATTTAAATTAAAGTACCAATGATTAGGATATGTCAAGGTTAGGATATCATTGAGAGGGCTAGTGTGGAATCAGCCGCATTCAATCTTCGCCTTCTTCCTCCAAGCAAACCACGACATTCGGCGAATCCATTATTCTCCAACGGACATTGACTGCAGCCTTGTAGAATTTATATAAACCGAGGGAGAGACCCTGATCAGCCATCAGTGTGTTCATCCAGCTGCAAATTTGTTGGCAGTCAGGTTGAGACCAGGGTAAGTCGCCCAAAATTTCTTTCCTCTGTTTCTCTAAGCAAGAGCATCCAAATATTATATGCATAATTTCGTCTTGGATTCTGTTTTTACACAGATCGCAAGTTAGAGTCAAATCAATCTTCCAGCGCTTTGAACGATTTTCTGGGAATATCGTCCATAGGAGTCTCAGTTGTGCAAAAAATCTTTTAATTGCTAGAGGAATAGTTGTGAATAAGTATCGTTCTGCTGTTATTGAACATTTTAGGTATTTGAAGTGACTGTAATGTGAAGTATTTAGGATTTTCGCCATGTCGTTTTGGATGCTTTGCTCGGTTGCTATTCGAATAATAGCAGGGATTTCAGACAGTATTGCAGTGTAATCCGGACAACCCTTCAGGAACGAAAAACCGTTTGAGTCTAAAATGGTTGACAGGTTTTCGACAAAGGTTAAACCAGCCCTTTGATTGCTGTGTAATGTCCAGAGGTGTGACAAACATGCCCGGGGCAACCTACTCTCTTCCATTTTCATAATCCTCACCCAAAATCTCAGGACCTGTTTAGTTATGATAACTTCCTGTGATACTCGTCCACACTCCATTCTTAGCATAAAGCCCGGAGTATACTTTGGTAAATTTAGGTAGCGTCTTAGGAAATATATACATATATATATATATATATATTATATATTCCCGCCCCTGTGGACACTTTTATTTTTCCGTTCGCCATTACTCTTCACATTTTCACCCTTTCATACGTCATCTAATCATATATAGACCATTACTTTTCATATATTCAACCTTTTCATACGCCATCCAAAAAGTTAGAAATAGTACATATTTCTCTTTGAGATTAATATTGATTTTCTCAAAAAAAAAAAAAAAAAAAACTTATGCGGGGAGGCTTTAAGTATTACTTTATATATATATGTTACATAAAGATTTTATTTAGGAAATGTTATATTAAAATCATTTATTTAAAATGTTATATTGAAATATTTTGTTTAAAGATGTTATATGTTAAAATGTTATTTTATTTAAAGTTATCATTTCATTGATATAAATACTCTGTTTTAATCGACCGCCAGAGGTCACGCCTTCTTTATAGATAATCATTGTTGTTGTTCTTCCCCGCTGGTCTCAGTTGTGCAAAAAATCTTTTAATTGCTAGAGGAATAGTTGTGAATAAGTATCGTTCTGCTGTTATTGAACATTTTAGGTATTTGAAGTGACTGTAATGTGAAGTATTTAGGATTTTCGCCATGTCGTTTTGGATGCTTTGCTCGGTTGCTATTCGAATAATAGCAGGGATTTCAGACAGTATTGCAGTGTAATCTGGACAACCCTTCAGGAACGAAAAACCGTTTGAGTCTAAAATGGTTGACAGGTTTTCGACAAAGGTTAAACCAGCCCTTTGATTGCTGTGTAATGTCCAGAGGTGTGACAAACATGCCCGGGGCAACCTACTCTCTTCCATTTTCATAATCCTCACCCAAAATCTCAATGATTATCTATAAAGAAGGCGTGACCTCTGGCGGTCGATTAAAACAGAGTATTTATATCAATGAAATGATAACTTTAAATAAAAGTTAGAAATAGTACATATTTCTCTTTGAGATTAATATTGATTTTCTCAAAAAAAAAAAAAAAAAACTTATGCGGGGAGGCTTTATATATTTAATATAATTAATCGGCTCAAACCATATGTAATTATGTAAATATTCTTTTGTTTTTCATATTTTTATTCTTGCGCCTTAAGCCAGGCTGTACTTGTACAAAATTATGTATTTAATATGAATTCATTTCTCAGCTCAATAAAGCAATATCTGATCAAGACCATTTTATTATTATTCTTTTAAGAAATTTAGCCACGACTGCAAACGATACCATTAAGTAATCATGTACTCAAAAGAACCAGCAATTGATCTCTATCTCAAAATAATATTTATTATAACATATATATATACGAGTGGCCCGGGCAACGCCCGGGTTTTACCCGACTGGACCCGGCTTCGCCTGTGTAGTGTTCGAGCGAGGTTTACTCATGAATGAATAGAGGCCCCAACTGTTTGTAAACTCAATGTAATGAATTTTCTTTCAGCAAAATGGAGATAAATTGCAAACAGCAATATCGAAAATGCGTGTGAAAAAATCTGAAATATAGGATCAATTTCACAAACACATCTAATGAATAGAGTGCTGTTTGGAGGAGTGGTCTAAACTGTTAATTTTTAAAAACCATGACCCGGGATCATTGAATGCAGATTTAGACACTTTGTTCTAAAAATAAATTGCCCCAATGGCCCCTGAATCTTGAAAAAGTCCAACCCCTCCAGTGAGTGCAAGTAACCAAACTGGGCTTTTATTTAAAAAAAAAAAAAAAGAGCTAATGATTAGTTTGAATAAAGGAAACTGGTCGGCACAACCTGAAAATTTCACTTTGTCCACTTCACTCTCGGCTGTCCAAGAAGAAACAGCCAGAGCAAACATTTTAAAGGGCACCTAATCCGCAATTTACATATCTAAATAGTTAAGCAACTTTTATAAATGTAATATATTTCTGCAATATCGAATTACCTTAACTCGGAAGAATTTTGTATTATTTATTGTTGCAGTTTTAGAAAAGTGTGGGAAATTGGATATTTCAACAAAAGAATACAATTTTTAAAATGGTATATAAAATAAAAAGGAAATTTGCATAATTTTCTAATAGTCAAGGGCAATTTTAAAAATACCAAAAAAGCAAGACCAAATAAAAATATATATATATATGTGTGATGTTTCAGTAACAGCATTGTTGCCATATAAAGACAAAATTACTGAATGTATTCAGTACCTTTGTCTGAAGATAGCCAAAATGTAACTGAAACCACACATAATGTAATTATTTGTATTCGGTCTTGTTTCCTTTTTTTTTAATTATCCCTAGTACGCGTGGTACAGGCCATGATAACCATGGTGGGTAGGTAGCGACTGCTTTTACTGTAAGCGCACCACATGTCTACAAATGTGTTACATTGCTACCAGCTAAATGCATTTTCACTATGGTGTGATTTCCACATGATGGATCTGTAGACACATTATAATCTCTCCAGAGCTTAAGGTAGCAAACATTACTTTCACATTATATAAATATCAATGCCAAAAGCCAGAGTTATGATAGCTGTTGCAGTGTAATGTAGACCTGCAGGATGGGAAAAAGCAATATTATTTCCGGCTTTAATTTTAAAAGTACTATGAAACGTTAAAAATATAATCTTAACTTTTGAAGCATGAAAAAATGCTAACTTGATGTGTATTAATTTAGTCTAAAAACAAACAGCATGTAAAAGTAAGCACCAATCGAAAGCATTTATTAGCTCTAACAGTGCTGCCCCCAGCGGTAAAAGACTGGAGCTAACGTTTCACGGGTTGGTAAAGTTTATGTTAATATTACATTAACTTAACAATATTCCATGTCTTGCTAACACAAATTTTAAAAATAATATGCATAAAAATAATGCAATTCTAAAAATCATAAATGAAGCATCATTAAATTAAATGGGAGAGAAATGGTGCTCCAAATTTTTTTTTTGTTGTAAAACTTTGACTTTATATTTTTACAAATTCTTAATGTATATAACCCAAACCAAATTGTCTATAAAATTCTGCAAACAAATATAATATTATAGAGGCATGAAAATACTAATGGTGTAAAAATCAAAACAGCAAAGTTATCCTGATAAATGCAATGAGCTATGATAAGGTGTGTTGCAGGCTAACAAAAACCTTAATTGAACCAGAAATGTTGATACCATAAAAAAAATAAAAAAACAATTTTCAAGAATAGAGTTATGTAAATGAATTAAATGTGAAAAAATTAAAATAAAATAAAGTAAAAAAAGCTTTATTGATGAAACTACAGTAGAGCAATAATGATAACAAATTATTCACAAATTATGTAGTTACAAAAGTCAAGCTTCCCAAAATCATTATTCGAATAAATCTCTTTCAAAATTGTCAAAATCTATATCATAGCCCCCTGATAAACAATATTGCGTGTCTTGCTAAAAGTAGAACTAAAGACAAATAAATTTTTAGGGCTGGAAACACGGGAGCATGCTACATAGAGTTGCCCATGCGAGAAACAGGGAGACTCAAGATGCACACCAACTACTTGCAATGTTTGACCCTGAAGCATGCTGAACCCTAGAGCTATTGGAACGCTGAGAAAGATTGCTTCTCCTATGGCTTGGCATACCTACAAACACAAAGCATTAGTAAAAATAAAAATAAGGATAACCGAAAAATGTAAAACATCAAGGACTGAGATTGAAGAAAAAAATTCAAAAATAGTGTATTAAAATAAGCGCGACTCATAACTAAGGCCAAAATAAAAAAAAAGCATAGAAATAATCTGAAAGGAGGGGAAAAATGCATAAAACTCAGTGAAACGGTAAAACAACTGATTAAAAAAATGCAAATGGAAGAAGACGTAAAAAAAAAGTATAAATCGCAGAAAAAATATGCACAATAAATATGAGTAGAACATACATAGATATATATGAGCAGCTACATATTATGAAGCAGATAAATCTAAATACTACCTAAACAAATGACAGCAAAACAAAAAAAAAAGACAATGGAAGAAGGCCTAAAAAAAAAAGTCTAATTTGGTTGAAAAAACTGCTCAATAAATTGAGCCTATATAGATATATGGACCCGGCTTCGCCCGGGTATTGTTCGAGTGGGGGATGACTCTTGAATGAATAGAGCCCCCAACTGTTTTAAAACTTAAAGTAAAGAATTTTCTTTCAGCACAATGGAGATAAACTGCAAACATCAAAATTAAAAATTCTGGTAAAAATAATCTGAAATATAAGATCAATTTCACAAACATCTAATGAATAGAGTGCTGTTTTGGAGGAGTGGTCTAAACTGTTGATTTTTAAAAACCATGACCCGGGATCATCGAATCCAGTTTTGGGGAATTTGTTCTGAAAAAAAAAAATTGCCCCAATGGCCCCTGATTCTTGAAAAAGTCAAACCCCTCCAGTGAGTGCAAGTAACCAAACTGGGCTTTGGTATCTAAAAAATGAAAAAAAATCTAATGATTAGTGTGAATAAAGGGAAATGGTCCTCGCAACCGGAAAATTTCACTTTCTCCACTTCACTCTCGGCAGCTCAAGAAGAAACAGCCAGATTAAACATTTTTAAGGGCACCTAATCCGGCATGTACATCGATAGTTAAGCAACTTTTAAAAATGTAATATATCTGCAATACTGAAATACCCAGACTTGGATTATTTTTTTATTAGGTTATGATAGCATGTTGCAGTGTACTGTTGACCTGTAGGATAGAAAAAAAGCAATATTGTTTCCAAAGACTTTAATTTGAAAAGTATTATGAAACGTTAAATATAGTATACTTACTTTTAAAAGCATAAAAAAGCTATCTCGATTTGAATAAATTTAGTCTAGAAACAAACATAACGTAAAATTATGCACCAATCGATCTCTGATTGTATATTTATTTATATAAATGAGTATATTTGCATATATATATATATATCGTGTAGAAACTATATAACAAAATTATAACAGTGATTCTAATTTTAAAAAATTTAAGGAGCAAACTGATAATAATGATAACTTATATCAGTTAGATTTGATTAGATTAGCAAGCTAAATCTAAATTAATTATAATAATAAATAGTTATTTAATTTTATAGTCCAGTTTTGTATTAAAATTATCTTCATTATTATGATCATTTAAATACAAATTATAAAATTTGTAAAATGTTATTAATTTGTAGATAGAGAGAGAAAAAAAAAAAAAAAAAAAAATCCATTACTTCTTTTACATCCTCAAGTTAATTATATATTTATAATTAATAACAATAAAAAAATTAACAAAGTAACGTCTATTACATCGGCTTTTACACGTCATTCAGACATACTCTAATCCTATATATAGAATAATCGAAGAGATAATATATATAATAGTTAGAAAAAAGAGAGAAAGACAGAACCATGCACTTTTAATCAAACTAATAATAAGGGAAAAAAAAAAGAGTTTTATAAAGAAGGTAGATAAGATTGTTAGTATATATATATATTTTTTTTATGATTTTATGTTTTATCCTTTTTTTTTTTTTTTTTTTTAAAGATTTTTAAAGGTTTTTTTATTTTATAATATGATTATAAATAGTTGTATTTAGTAATATATCTATAGTATGAATTAACATTTGTTATAAGTTTGGATATTATGTTTTGAAACCCTAATGGTAGACCAGACATACACAAAAAACTTTAAATTGAAATAAATTGGAAAAAGAGATCTGCTGAAACGGGGATCATCAGATAAAATTTCAGCGACATTTCAACCCCTCCTTTATTATGTCATAGATCTCTTTTAAACCGTATTTTATGTGTTAATATTAAGTTGTTTCAGTGAAATATTTAAATGAACATATAACAGATACCAGTGTTAACAAATTCAAACTGTAAACCTACCTTGACCGCTGCGTCCTCCATTGTGTATATCTATTTCTGGCTTGCACATGTCGCGGGAGGGGAATGTCCCCCCACATTTCAAATTTAGACCATTTCTTCAGAATTTTTTTGAACAACAAGAAAATTAAAGAAGATAGGAAAAATAGTTAAAGGAAGAAAGCTAAGTTTTATAATCTTTACAGATAGTTATATCAAAATAACTGATTTAACACTTAATCATCTTTTAATATTCCTTTAAAAAGGCAAATTATAAGAGTTTAATAAAGCTATTAATTGTGCAAATTCATCTTTATTTAACTTCCATTTTCCTCCCCAGAAATTGGAGATTAAACAAAAATGAAATATATACTTTAAAACTTTAAAAATCTTGTGAAAAAATCTTTTAATCAGTTATTTAATAAAAGTTTAATTAACTGTTAAAGATTATAAATTTGTTTTAGTTAATATTAAGAGAAATTATAGAAAGTTGATTTCATAAATGGATATTTCCATTTATTTTTTTTTAAATATTTTATAATTGATATACTGTTGAAATATTTTACTTGTTTGATACTAAATTTGTTTTTAATAAATTCCATGTTTAAATTTTTAACATCTTCTATGAAATTATCTAATATATTATTTATTCTATAAAATCTTAGAAACTGACCATAATATATACCTTTACAGCAATTTAATGATATATTAGAATTCATATTACAGTATTTTATAATATTGAAATTATAATTACTCTTTTTATTATAAACTCTAACAGCACTATTTGTAAGGTCTATATTCAAGTCTAAAAAGTTAACTTTTTTGTTTCTATAAATTTTTTCATTGTTCTTAAGTTTCAAGTATTTAGGATATATTTCAGGTATTAATTTTTTAAACAGTGGATTATTAAATATTATTATGTCATCTACATATCGGAATATTTGCCAATTAATATTATTTTGTAGAAAGTATTCTCTTTCGTACCAGAACAATATTAAATTTGCTAGTAACGGACTAGAAGAAGTACCCATGGGAACGCCTTCTGATTGAATATATATTTTATTTTTAAATTCTATATAGTTAAAATTTAAAAATGTTTCCAGTAGAGTTTTTGCTGTTTTAAGATCTAATTTAAATGTTTTATATTTGTTATGAATAATTTTAATGTAGAAAGTTTTGTCATTAATTAATTCATTAAATAAATTGGTTATTTTATTATTTAGATCTCTTAAATTTATTTTAGAATATAGGTCCTCAAAGTCAAATGTGTGTACTGTTTCAATATTTGTCCAATTGTTCATTAAATAATTAATGATTTTTTATTTGAGTCGATAAATTTATAATTATATTTATTAGTTAATTTATTTATAATAAATTGTAGTGTTGAGGCTAATTGTATATCAATATTTTTTATGACTGAATTTATACCAGATGTGATTGTTCTGAAAGAAATAGGTTTTTTGTGTAGTTTAGGAATTATATAGAACTTTGGTATGTTTGGATTTTTGTGGTTATTATAAATTTTTAGTGAATTTTCAACATTTTTGATGTCTTTTTTGATTTTTGTGCCTGTAGTTCTAGCAAAAGTGTATTTATGATTATTATCAATTTCCTTTTTTAGTATATCGTGGTATAGATTTTTACAAATTAAAGATAAATTATTGGGACATTTATCTATAGGAGTGATAATATAGTCCTTCTGTAAATTAATTATATTTTCTTTGAAAGAAGGAATGTCTGAATTGGGTTTTGTGTATTTAAGTGTATTATTATAATAATTTAAAATTTCCTTTTTAATATTATGTTTCCATTCCAGAAAAGTAAATTCTGGAATACTGTATTTTATACTAGTTTTATTTATGAAAATATCTATATCTTTTAATATAGATTTAATTGTATTATTATAATTGTGTTTAATTTGAGGTATATATTTATACCCTTTATTTAAAATTTCTTGATATTCTGGATTTAAAAAAGAAAAGTTGCTAGTTAATATATGACCTGAGTACTTATATTTATCAATATAGTTGTTGCAATTACATTTAATTTTTTTAAAATTTGCCAAATTATTAATAAATTGGTTATAATTGCAAACTAAATTACCTATATTTTTATTGTATCTCCAGATTGTTTTAAAATTTAAATTTTTTATAGGGAAAAGATTATTGATGATTTGGTTATTAAAAATATCATTAAATTTAATATGATTAAATAAATTGTTATTAAATTTAATGATAATATTAATGTTATTAGTATTTTGTTTAATTTTTCTGTATTTAAAGATGTCGTGTGTGATATCTATTAATCTGTTAGTCAGATTATGAATTTTAATATATTCTATGAGTTTGATAAATTTATTATTATTTAGTTTAAATAATGTTTTAATAAATTTATCGACGAAGTTGTTAGTGTACATTTGTTTTGGGTCCAGTAATTCTTCAAATTCAATGTAACCTAATTTATTTGTAGTTTTACCTCTAGTTTTATTAGGTTTAGTTTTAAATTCATTTTTATATTTGCAACTGATTTCATAAGTTGAAATTTCTTCTGTTTGTGGTTTGTATGTGTAGTTTAATTCGTCGTTAAGTCCATAAGGGAATAATGTGTTGTGTTTATAAATGTAGTTGTTTTCTAATAATAGTCGTTGTTTTTTGTTTTGACATATGTCTAGTATTTCTATCTTAAAGTTGTTAAAAGTATGTAATTGATTGTGTTCTTTCATATATATATTACCAATTGATTTTTTAGCGTGGTTTCTATGTAGGTTTATTCGTATATTTAATGGGTTACAAGTTTGTCCTATATATGATAGTTGACAAATTTGGCATGTTAATTTATAAATAGTATTCACTAATTTACAACTAGTTGTTTGAAAAGTGTCATGGTTCTTAAGAGAGGGACAAGTTTGACAATTTTTTCTTAGGCAATTCTTAGCGAGTTTAAATTAACATAAAAGAGGTGCTAACACTAATATGTTTGTAGTTTTTTTTAGTTTTTTTAGTTTGTTATTCTTATGAATTTTTAAAATATATTTTACTTAATTGTTTTTGTGGTGATAAAATTTGTAATAAATTGAATAATTAATCTATAAATATATAGATATTACTGTTTGTTATCTGTTATATTTTTAAGAATAACTAATAAAAGATATATAATAATATATAATAACTATTAAAAGATATAGATATTTTCATAAATAAAACTAGTATAAAATACAGTATTCCAGAATTTACTTTTCTGGAATGGAAACATAATATTAAAAAGGAAATTTCAAATTATTATAATAATACACTTAAATACACAAAACCCAATTCAGACATTCCTTCTTTCAAAGAAAATATAATTAATTTACAGAAGGACTATATTATCACTCCTATAGATAAATGTCCCAATAATTTATCTTTAATTTGTAAAAATCTATACCACGATATACTAAAAAAGGAAATTGATAATAATCATAAATACACTTTTGCTAGAACTACAGGCACAAAAATCAAAAAAGACATCAAAAATGTTGAAAATTCACTAAAAATTTATAATAACCACAAAAATCCAAACATACCAAAGTTCTATATAATTCCTAAACTACACAAAAAACCTATTTCTTTCAGAACAATCACATCTGGTATAAATTCAGTCATAAAAAATATTGATATACAATTAGCCTCAACACTACAATTTATTATAAATAAATTAACTAATAAATATAATTATAAATTTATCGACTCAAATAAAAAAATCATTAATTATTTAATGAACAATTGGACAAATATTGAAACAGTACACACATTTGACTTTGAGGACCTATATTCTAAAATAAATTTAAGAGATCTAAATAATAAAATAACCAATTTATTTAATGAATTAATTAATGACAAAACTTTCTACATTAAAATTATTCATAACAAATATAAAACATTTAAATTAGATCTTAAAACAGCAAAAACTCTACTGGAAACATTTTTAAATTTTAACTATATAGAATTTAAAAATAAAATATATATTCAATCAGAAGGCGTTCCCATGGGTACTTCTTCTAGTCCGTTACTAGCAAATTTAATATTGTTCTGGTACGAAAGAGAATACTTTCTACAAAATAATATTAATTGGCAAATATTCCGATATGTAGATGACATAATAATATTTAATAATCCACTGTTTAAAAAATTAATACCTGAAATATATCCTAAATACTTGAAACTTAAGAACAATGAAAAAATTTATAGAAACAAAAAAGTTAACTTTTTAGACTTGAATATAGACCTTACAAATAGTGCTGTTAGAGTTTATAATAAAAAGAGTAATTATAATTTCAATATTATAAAATACTGTAATATGAATTCTAATATATCATTAAATTGCTGTAAAGGTATATATTATGGTCAGTTTCTAAGATTTTATAGAATAAATAATATATTAGATAATTTCATAGAAGATGTTAAAAATTTAAACATGGAATTTATTAAAAACAAATTTAGTATCAAACAAGTAAAATATTTCAACAGTATATCAATTATAAAATATTTAAAAAAAAATAAATGGAAATATCCATTTATGAAATCAACTTTCTATAATTTCTCTTAATATTAACTAAAACAAATTTATAATCTTTAACAGTTAATTAAACTTTTATTAAATAACTGATTAAAAGATTTTTTCACAAGATTTTTAAAGTTTTAAAGTATATATTTCATTTTTGTTTAATCTCCAATTTCTGGGGAGGAAAATGGAAGTTAAATAAAGATGAATTTGCACAATTAATAGCTTTATTAAACTCTTATAATTTGCCTTTTTAAAGGAATATTAAAAGATGATTAAGTGTTAAATCAGTTATTTTGATATAACTATCTGTAAAGATTATAAAACTTAGCTTTCTTCCTTTAACTATTTTTCCTATCTTCTTTAATTTTCTTGTTGTTCAAAAAAATTCTGAAGAAATGGTCTAAATTTGAAATGTGGGGGGACATTCCCCTCCCGCGACATGTGCAAGCCAGAAATAGATATACACAATGGAGGACGCAGCGGTCAAGGTAGGTTTACAGTTTGAATTTGTTAACACTGGTATCTGTTATATGTTCATTTAAATATTTCACTGAAACAACTTAATATTAACACATAAAATACGGTTTAAAAGAGATCTATGACATAATAAAGGAGGGGTTGAAATGTCGCTGAAATTTTATCTGATGATCCCCGTTTCAGCAGATCTCTTTTTCCAATTTATTTCAATTTAAAGTTTTTTGTGTATGTCTGGTCTACCATTAGGGTTTCAAAACATAATATCCAAACTTATAACAAATGTTAATTCATACTATAGATATATTACTAAATACAACTATTTATAATCATATTATAAAATAAAAAAACCTTTAAAAATCTTTAAAAAAAAAAAAAAAAAGGATAAAACATAAAATCATAAAAAAATATATATATATATACTAACAATCTTATCTACCTTCTTTATAAAACTCTTTTTTTTTCCCTTATTATTAGTTTGATTAAAAGTGCATGGTTCTGTCTTTCTCTCTTTTTTCTAACTATTATATATATTATCTCTTCGATTATTCTATATATAGGATTAGAGTATGTCTGAATGACGTGTAAAAGCCGATGTAATAGACGTTACTTTGTTAATTTTTTTATTGTTATTAATTATAAATATATAATTAACTTGAGGATGTAAAAGAAGTAATGGATTTTTTTTTTTCTCTCTCTATCTACAAATTAATAACATTTTACAAATTTTATAATTTGTATTTAAATGATCATAATAATGAAGATAATTTTAATACAAAACTGGACTATAAAATTAAATAACTATTTATTATTATAATTAATTTAGATTTAGCTTGCTAATCTAATCAAATCTAACTGATATAAGTTATCATTATTATCAGTTTGCTCCTTAAATTTTTTAAAATTAGAATCACTGTTATAATTTTGTTATATAGTTTCTACACTATATTAATTCATATGAGCTTGCTCTATGATATATTTTTTTATATATAACATAATATACAAATTAAATTATATTAGATATTCTAATATAAATAAATCTTCATACAAATTTTAATTATCTTTCATTGTTTGATTATTAAAAATTAAATTATAAAAGTAATTCTAGAAAAAAAAAATAATTTCAGAACTTTTGTTTTTTTCAGTGTTTTTGTTAGTTTAAAGATGTTTTTTTTATTAGTTATTCTTAAAAATATAACAGATAACAAACAGTAATATCTATATATTTATAGATTAATTATTCAATTTATTACAAATTTTATCACCACAAAAACAATTAAGTAAAATATATTTAAAAAATTCATAAGAATAACAAACTAAAAAAACTAAAAAAAACTACAAACATATTAGTGTTAGCACCTCTTTTATGTTAATTTAAACTCGCTAAGAATTGCCTAAGAAAAAATTGTCAAACTTGTCCCTCTCTTAAGAACCATGACACTTTTCAAACAACTAGTTGTAAATTAGTGAATACTATTTATAAATTAACATGCCAAATTTGTCAACTATCATATATAGGACAAACTTGTAACCCATTAAATATACGAATAAACCTACATAGAAACCACGCTAAAAAATCAATTGGTAATATATATATGAAAGAACACAATCAATTACATACTTTTAACAACTTTAAGATAGAAATACTAGACATATGTCAAAACAAAAAACAACGACTATTATTAGAAAACAACTACATTTATAAACACAACACATTATTCCCTTATGGACTTAACGACGAATTAAACTACACATACAAACCACAAACAGAAGAAATTTCAACTTATGAAATCAGTTGCAAATATAAAAATGAATTTAAAACTAAACCTAATAAAACTAGAGGTAAAACTACAAATAAATTAGGTTACATTGAATTTGAAGAATTACTGGACCCAAAACAAATGTACACTAACAACTTCGTCGATAAATTTATTAAAACATTATTTAAACTAAATAATAATAAATTTATCAAACTCATAGAATATATTAAAATTCATAATCTGACTAACAGATTAATAGATATCACACACGACATCTTTAAATACAGAAAAATTAAACAAAATACTAATAACATTAATATTATCATTAAATTTAATAACAATTTATTTAATCATATTAAATTTAATGATATTTTTAATAACCAAATCATCAATAATCTTTTCCCTATAAAAAATTTAAATTTTAAAACAATCTGGAGATACAATAAAAATATAGGTAATTTAGTTTGCAATTATAACCAATTTATTAATAATTTGGCAAATTTTAAAAAAATTAAATGTAATTGCAACAACTATATTGATAAATATAAGTACTCAGGTCATATATTAACTAGCAACTTTTCTTTTTTAAATCCAGAATATCAAGAAATTTTAAATAAAGGGTATAAATATATACCTCAAATTAAACACAATTATAATAATACAATTAAATCTATATTAAAAGATATAGATATTTTCATAAATAAAACTAGTATAAAATACAGTATTCCAGAATTTACTTTTCTGGAATGGAAACATAATATTAAAAAGGAAATTTTAAATTATTATAATAATACACTTAAATACACAAAACCCAATTCAGACATTCCTTCTTTCAAAGAAAATATAATTAATTTACAGAAGGACTATATTATCACTCCTATAGATAAATGTCCCAATAATTTATCTTTAATTTGTAAAAATCTATACCACGATATACTAAAAAAGGAAATTGATAATAATCATAAATACACTTTTGCTAGAACTACAGGCACAAAAATCAAAAAAGACATCAAAAATGTTGAAAATTCACTAAAAATTTATAATAACCACAAAAATCCAAACATACCAAAGTTCTATATAATTCCTAAACTACACAAAAAACCTATTTCTTTCAGAACAATCACATCTGGTATAAATTCAGTCATAAAAAATATTGATATACAATTAGCCTCAACACTACAATTTATTATAAATAAATTAACTAATAAATATAATTATAAATTTATCGACTCAAATAAAAAATCATTAATTATTTAATGAACAATTGGACAAATATTGAAACAGTACACACATTTGACTTTGAGGACCTATATTCTAAAATAAATTTAAGAGATCTAAATAATAAAATAACCAATTTATTTAATGAATTAATTAATGACAAAACTTTCTACATTAAAATTATTCATAACAAATATAAAACATTTAAATTAGATCTTAAAACAGCAAAAACTCTACTGGAAACATTTTTAAATTTTAACTATATAGAATTTAAAAATAAAATATATATTCAATCAGAAGGCGTTCCCATGGGTACTTCTTCTAGTCCGTTACTAGCAAATTTAATATTGTTCTGGTACGAAAGAGAATACTTTCTACAAAATAATATTAATTGGCAAATATTCCGATATGTAGATGACATAATAATATTTAATAATCCACTGTTTAAAAAATTAATACCTGAAATATATCCTAAATACTTGAAACTTAAGAACAATGAAAAAATTTATAGAAACAAAAAAGTTAACTTTTTAGACTTGAATATAGACCTTACAAATAGTGCTGTTAGAGTTTATAATAAAAAGAGTAATTATAATTTCAATATTATAAAATACTGTAATATGAATTCTAATATATCATTAAATTGCTGTAAAGGTATATATTATGGTCAGTTTCTAAGATTTTATAGAATAAATAATATATTAGATAATTTCATAGAAGATGTTAAAAATTTAAACATGGAATTTATTAAAAACAAATTTAGTATCAAACAAGTAAAATATTTCAACAGTATATCAATTATAAAATATTTAAAAAAAAATAAATGGAAATATCCATTTATGAAATCAACTTTCTATAATTTCTCTTAATATTAACTAAAACAAATTTATAATCTTTAACAGTTAATTAAACTTTTATTAAATAACTGATTAAAAGATTTTTTCACAAGATTTTTAAAGTTTTAAAGTATATATTTCATTTTTGTTTAATCTCCAATTTCTGGGGAGGAAAATGGAAGTTAAATAAAGATGAATTTGCACAATTAATAGCTTTATTAAACTCTTATAATTTGCCTTTTTAAAGGAATATTAAAAGATGATTAAGTGTTAAATCAGTTATTTTGATATAACTATCTGTAAAGATTATAAAACTTAGCTTTCTTCCTTTAACTATTTTTCCTATCTTCTTTAATTTTCTTGTTGTTCAAAAAAATTCTGAAGAAATGGTCTAAATTTGAAATGTGGGGGGACATTCCCCTCCCGCGACATGTGCAAGCCAGAAATAGATATACACAATGGAGGACGCAGCGGTCAAGGTAGGTTTACAGTTTGAATTTGTTAACACTGGTATCTGTTATATGTTCATTTAAATATTTCACTGAAACAACTTAATATTAACACATAAAATACGGTTTAAAAGAGATCTATGACATAATAAAGGAGGGGTTGAAATGTCGCTGAAATTTTATCTGATGATCCCCGTTTCAGCAGATCTCTTTTTCCAATTTATTTCAATTTAAAGTTTTTTGTGTATGTCTGGTCTACCATTAGGGTTTCAAAACATAATATCCAAACTTATAACAAATGTTAATTCATACTATAGATATATTACTAAATACAACTATTTATAATCATATTATAAAATAAAAAAACCTTTAAAAATCTTTAAAAAAAAAAAAAAAAAAAAGGATAAAACATAAAATCATAAAAAAATATATATATATATACTAACAATCTTATCTACCTTCTTTATAAAACTCTTTTTTTTTTCCCTTATTATTAGTTTGATTAAAAGTGCATGGTTCTGTCTTTCTCTCTTTTTTCTAACTATTATATATATTATCTCTTCGATTATTCTATATATAGGATTAGAGTATGTCTGAATGACGTGTAAAAGCCGATGTAATAGACGTTACTTTGTTAATTTTTTTATTGTTATTAATTATAAATATATAATTAACTTGAGGATGTAAAAGAAGTAATGGATTTTTTTTTTTTTTCTCTCTCTATCTACAAATTAATAACATTTTACAAATTTTATAATTTGTATTTAAATGATCATAATAATGAAGATAATTTTAATACAAAACTGGACTATAAAATTAAATAACTATTTATTATTATAATTAATTTAGATTTAGCTTGCTAATCTAATCAAATCTAACTGATATAAGTTATCATTATTATCAGTTTGCTCCTTAAATTTTTTAAAATTAGAATCACTGTTATAATTTTGTTATATAGTTTCTACACTATATTAATTCATATGAGCTTGCTCTATGATATATTTTTTTATATATAACATAATATACAAATTAAATTATATTAGATATTCTAATATAAATAAATCTTCATACAAATTTTAATTATCTTTCATTGTTTGATTATTAAAAATTAAATTATAAAAGTAATTCTAGAAAAAAAAAATAATTTCAGAACTTTTGTTTTTTTCAGTGTTTTTGTTAGTTTAAAGATGTTTTTTTTATTAGTTATTCTTAAAAATATAACAGATAACAAACAGTAATATCTATATATTTATAGATTAATTATTCAATTTATTACAAATTTTATCACCACAAAAACAATTAAGTAAAATATATTTAAAAAATTCATAAGAATAACAAACTAAAAAAACTAAAAAAAACTACAAACATATTAGTGTTAGCACCTCTTTTATGTTAATTTAAACTCGCTAAGAATTGCCTAAGAAAAAATTGTCAAACTTGTCCCTCTCTTAAGAACCATGACACTTTTCAAACAACTAGTTGTAAATTAGTGAATACTATTTATAAATTAACATGCCAAATTTGTCAACTATCATATATAGGACAAACTTGTAACCCATTAAATATACGAATAAACCTACATAGAAACCACGCTAAAAAATCAATTGGTAATATATATATGAAAGAACACAATCAATTACATACTTTTAACAACTTTAAGATAGAAATACTAGACATATGTCAAAACAAAAAACAACGACTATTATTAGAAAACAACTACATTTATAAACACAACACATTATTCCCTTATGGACTTAACGACGAATTAAACTACACATACAAACCACAAACAGAAGAAATTTCAACTTATGAAATCAGTTGCAAATATAAAAATGAATTTAAAACTAAACCTAATAAAACTAGAGGTAAAACTACAAATAAATTAGGTTACATTGAATTTGAAGAATTACTGGACCCAAAACAAATGTACACTAACAACTTCGTCGATAAATTTATTAAAACATTATTTAAACTAAATAATAATAAATTTATCAAACTCATAGAATATATTAAAATTCATAATCTGACTAACAGATTAATAGATATCACACACGACATCTTTAAATACAGAAAAATTAAACAAAATACTAATAACATTAATATTATCATTAAATTTAATAACAATTTATTTAATCATATTAAATTTAATGATATTTTTAATAACCAAATCATCAATAATCTTTTCCCTATAAAAAATTTAAATTTTAAAACAATCTGGAGATACAATAAAAATATAGGTAATTTAGTTTGCAATTATAACCAATTTATTAATAATTTGGCAAATTTTAAAAAAATTAAATGTAATTGCAACAACTATATTGATAAATATAAGTACTCAGGTCATATATTAACTAGCAACTTTTCTTTTTTAAATCCAGAATATCAAGAAATTTTAAATAAAGGGTATAAATATATACCTCAAATTAAACACAATTATAATAATACAATTAAATCTATATTAAAAGATATAGATATTTTCATAAATAAAACTAGTATAAAATACAGTATTCCAGAATTTACTTTTCTGGAATGGAAACATAATATTAAAAAGGAAATTTTAAATTATTATAATAATACACTTAAATACACAAAACCCAATTCAGACATTCCTTCTTTCAAAGAAAATATAATTAATTTACAGAAGGACTATATTATCACTCCTATAGATAAATGTCCCAATAATTTATCTTTAATTTGTAAAAATCTATACCACGATATACTAAAAAAGGAAATTGATAATAATCATAAATACACTTTTGCTAGAACTACAGGCACAAAAATCAAAAAAGACATCAAAAATGTTGAAAATTCACTAAAAATTTATAATAACCACAAAAATCCAAACATACCAAAGTTCTATATAATTCCTAAACTACACAAAAAACCTATTTCTTTCAGAACAATCACATCTGGTATAAATTCAGTCATAAAAAATATTGATATACAATTAGCCTCAACACTACAATTTATTATAAATAAATTAACTAATAAATATAATTATAAATTTATCGACTCAAATAAAAAAATCATTAATTATTTAATGAACAATTGGACAAATATTGAAACAGTACACACATTTGACTTTGAGGACCTATATTCTAAAATAAATTTAAGAGATCTAAATAATAAAATAACCAATTTATTTAATGAATTAATTAATGACAAAACTTTCTACATTAAAATTATTCATAACAAATATAAAACATTTAAATTAGATCTTAAAACAGCAAAAACTCTACTGGAAACATTTTTAAATTTTAACTATATAGAATTTAAAAATAAAATATATATTCAATCAGAAGGCGTTCCCATGGGTACTTCTTCTAGTCCGTTACTAGCAAATTTAATATTGTTCTGGTACGAAAGAGAATACTTTCTACAAAATAATATTAATTGGCAAATATTCCGATATGTAGATGACATAATAATATTTAATAATCCACTGTTTAAAAAATTAATACCTGAAATATATCCTAAATACTTGAAACTTAAGAACAATGAAAAAATTTATAGAAACAAAAAAGTTAACTTTTTAGACTTGAATATAGACCTTACAAATAGTGCTGTTAGAGTTTATAATAAAAAGAGTAATTATAATTTCAATATTATAAAATACTGTAATATGAATTCTAATATATCATTAAATTGCTGTAAAGGTATATATTATGGTCAGTTTCTAAGATTTTATAGAATAAATAATATATTAGATAATTTCATAGAAGATGTTAAAAATTTAAACATGGAATTTATTAAAAACAAATTTAGTATCAAACAAGTAAAATATTTCAACAGTATATCAATTATAAAATATTTAAAAAAAAATAAATGGAAATATCCATTTATGAAATCAACTTTCTATAATTTCTCTTAATATTAACTAAAACAAATTTATAATCTTTAACAGTTAATTAAACTTTTATTAAATAACTGATTAAAAGATTTTTTCACAAGATTTTTAAAGTTTTAAAGTATATATTTCATTTTTGTTTAATCTCCAATTTCTGGGGAGGAAAATGGAAGTTAAATAAAGATGAATTTGCACAATTAATAGCTTTATTAAACTCTTATAATTTGCCTTTTTAAAGGAATATTAAAAGATGATTAAGTGTTAAATCAGTTATTTTGATATAACTATCTGTAAAGATTATAAAACTTAGCTTTCTTCCTTTAACTATTTTTCCTATCTTCTTTAATTTTCTTGTTGTTCAAAAAAATTCTGAAGAAATGGTCTAAATTTGAAATGTGGGGGGACATTCCCCTCCCGCGACATGTGCAAGCCAGAAATAGATATACACAATGGAGGACGCAGCGGTCAAGGTAGGTTTACAGTTTGAATTTGTTAACACTGGTATCTGTTATATGTTCATTTAAATATTTCACTGAAACAACTTAATATTAACACATAAAATACGGTTTAAAAGAGATCTATGACATAATAAAGGAGGGGTTGAAATGTCGCTGAAATTTTATCTGATGATCCCCGTTTCAGCAGATCTCTTTTTCCAATTTATTTCAATTTAAAGTTTTTTGTGTATGTCTGGTCTACCATTAGGGTTTCAAAACATAATATCCAAACTTATAACAAATGTTAATTCATACTATAGATATATTACTAAATACAACTATTTATAATCATATTATAAAATAAAAAAACCTTTAAAAATCTTTAAAAAAAAAAAAAAAAAGGATAAAACATAAAATCATAAAAAAATATATATATATATACTAACAATCTTATCTACCTTCTTTATAAAACTCTTTTTTTTTTCCCTTATTATTAGTTTGATTAAAAGTGCATGGTTCTGTCTTTCTCTCTTTTTTCTAACTATTATATATATTATCTCTTCGATTATTCTATATATAGGATTAGAGTATGTCTGAATGACGTGTAAAAGCCGATGTAATAGACGTTACTTTGTTAATTTTTTTATTGTTATTAATTATAAATATATAATTAACTTGAGGATGTAAAAGAAGTAATGGATTTTTTTTTTTTTTTTTTCTCTCTCTATCTACAAATTAATAACATTTTACAAATTTTATAATTTGTATTTAAATGATCATAATAATGAAGATAATTTTAATACAAAACTGGACTATAAAATTAAATAACTATTTATTATTATATATATATATATCTAAATACATTCATATAAAAATATGGTTGTACCATATAAATATATATGAGCAGTCATATATTGTGAAGAAGATAAATATAAACCCTCTTAAACCAATGACAGAAAAAAAATGTTTAGCCAACCCTTAAATAAAGCAGTTACTGAAAATTCATAGCTGCTGCTTACAATATAAATGCTATTAGAGCATAAACATATTACATGGAACAAACATATAGTAAAATATATGTAGCAAGTTATATTGTAAAACATACTTTTTTCAATAAATATACTTTTTACAACTTTAATAAAAAAAATAATATACCTTATGAGATAAAAAAGTACACTTATCTTTAAAAATGTAGATCGTTATATGTACACTAATTAAAATTAAACGAATCAAAATATATGAATAAGCTGCGAAATAAATAATAATTCCAATTAATTTAAATTGAAAAAATATTACTAAATGATTAAATAAAATCTACCTTCTAAAAAGGAAAAGAAAGTTTTCGAAATGCAATTTTTGTGCTTTTAGCCTAAATGTTAAACCAAAACCTCAACTCCCTACATGCGAAATTTCACAATACAGTTTTAATTAACCCAGGTTCCGGGGGCGTATTTATTTGATAATGATCGATTAAAATTATTTTCAAAGAGTTTAAATATATAAAAATAATCTTACCTTTTAAAGACACATTAATCGGGTAAAATTACAAAATTACAAATTAAAAACAAACAACGTGTAAAATTATTAACCAATCAAATTCATTTATCGTCGCGACCAGTGCGCCGCCAAGCGGTAAAAGGCTTGAACTAAGGAATTTTGGTTTAACATTTTTTAAAAATAGCACATTAAACCTTTTCGTTTTTTGAATAGCCTATATGTTAAACGAAATCTTCAGCTACCTACATGCGAAATTCCATAATGATTGAGTCAGTAGATTTTGCGTGATGCGATAACAAACATCGATTTCGCATTTCATTTTTATAGATATAAGGAAGGATATACACACAGTATATAAGTATATATATCTCATGGATGTCCTTTCTTGATTTATCAAGAAATTGGTTTGGCCAAATATCAGGCAACAGGTTAAATCAACGTTTAGTTGGTTTCTGTTCCACTAGATGGCGCTCTGCCATCTAAAAAGCACATGTGCTCCTGATCAGGATATGCTTTCTTTATTTTTAATATCAAAACCCTGACCCACTTATTTTTATTTTTTTCTATTGTTTTTAAATATATTTTAAAACAACTATCATAATAATAAATAGAAACAATTTAATCCCGAATGTTTCTTTTTCAAATAAAGCAACTCATTACTGACCTTACTGTAAAATTAGAAATTTTGGGAAAGGTATAGCCATCATATCATCATAGGTGAACCCTCCTAGCGATATCAATACAATATAATAGCATAAATAGATATATTGCTAATACCTTTGTTAATATATTGATAGAATATCCAAAATCTTTTGATACGTTTCTTTATTGATAGAACATATGTGTTGATTTGATATAATTATAAAAATATAGCCATTTATTAAATATTACATAACTATCCGTGTAAAATAAAAGTATAATACAATATAATGCGGCTATGCTTATAGAACGACGTTTAATAAATTTTACCTCAAATGTTACTTTTTACAGAACGAAAAATCGTAATTTTCATTATTTAAGATGTAATAACGATTATTCCTATCCTTAGGGATGAAGTATGAAGTATGAATTGTGAAGAGTAATGATGAAGGGAAAAATAAAAGTGTCCAGGGATTCCGTTCATTATTACTCTTCACAATTCATCCTTTCATACTTCATCCCAAAGATAGGAAAAGTCGTTTTTTTCTCGTTTAAAAATGAAAATTACGATTTTTCGTTCTGTAAAAAGAAACATTTGCGGGAAAACTTGTTAAACGAGGTAAAGTAAAAATATATTTTCTTAAAATTATAAAAGACTGTAGCTATTATGCAAAAACCACTAATGAGATTAAATGTAGGATAAAAGAAAGTGTTGGTTCCACATTTGGGTTTCGGATTCAATATATATTTTTAGGTATGTCTTTGCTCAAACCTTTGTATACACAATTTACCTTTATTCGTATTTTGAATTTCGAAAAGAGAAGAGATAGAGAGAGATATTGATAATATGATAATCTTATATGGTGTGATAAGAAATATATTGAAGTATCGTCTAAATTTTACCCTTCCCTATCAAACCATTTTGCTGAGTCATGAAGCACCCATCAATCTTCTGCTATCATGGTATTGTAAGTGAAGCGTGGATACTTAGGAATTCTATGTGATCAACCTTGTTAATTTTTACAGAACTAGGATAGATAATTTGAGTCAAAAGGCGATCCATCAAATAAGTTCATATAAATGGGCCTACCTGGATCTATAAATAAAAAAAAAAAAAACACATTTTTTTTTAGAAAAAATCATTTTTTTTCCTTTACAGATCCAGGTACGTCCTTTTATATAAACTAGGATAGGTAAGTCAATAAAACTTACAGCTGGTATCTCTATTTGTTCTCTTTATATATAATACTAGCCGAATGACCCGGGCAACGCCCGTGTTTTACCCGATTGAATGTTTTTATTCAAATACTATTTGCTACAATTATAAATTGGCGCCTTAAATAAATGCATATATTAGTTAATAACTATAGCCTATGTGCTTTATCTGTCTATGTACTGTTGGCTTCCGTAGGCGTCTCATACTGGCAAAAAGAAAGAGAGGATTCCATTTAGTTATTAACTAATATATGCATTTATTTGAGGAGCGACCCGCTCCAACATAATAGTTACAAAAAACAAAAAGCGAGTGGGGGGGGGGGGCAAAGTCAAAAACAAAGTGTCTCGCGTAGTGGCGGCGCCATCGTAGCCACGTGATCGTAGCCAACCAATAGGAGAGCGCCATTCCAAAAAAAAAAGCAAACGGTGACAGAGATGACGCATGACGCTCGTAACTGTATATAGAATATATTAAAATTTGTTTGTCTGCTTCGCGTTAAACTACAAAATAACTATAAATATTTTAATGCCTAATTCTCCATGAAATCCCTTTAAAACCTTGTTGCACTGATATGATCACCAAAATGTAATTTTTAATAGATTTAACTATTAGTTATTAATTTATTTGGATTAGGTCTTATTTTCTCGTAGCTATAATCTATAATTCAACTTGTGTTTTATAAGAATCGTTTTATTGTAACTATGAAATGAAGAAATACTTTTATTTTTACACATTAAATACATTCTTTTGTACTGTTGTAATGTTTTATAGAGCATTCTTTATCCCTCACTTTAACGTTATGTTCTGGGGTGATGAATCAGAATTCATTCTGGGACAAAGTAATGTATATATCAAATATTTCGTTAGACCTGTTAAAATTAACAATTCTATAATATTTCTTATAAGTATTAATCTTCATTAAGACACCTTTTTTTCTTGTACACATTTCTTTTTTCTTTTCTCTTTCTTTCTCTTTGTTAACATCATATGACTATTCTATTCACGGCCATTCTATTACGATGCACTAGCGCGCCATCTGTTATCAAATTACAAAACTATTTTAGAGGCGTAATATTCTTTTTAAAATAAAACAATTTCTACTGTCCTTACTGCAATGGAAAAAT
This sequence comes from Cordylochernes scorpioides, assembly GCA_030710605.1. Lineage (NCBI taxonomy): Eukaryota > Metazoa > Arthropoda > Arachnida > Pseudoscorpiones > Chernetidae > Cordylochernes > Cordylochernes scorpioides. The sequence continues at coordinate 41,390,227 of CP092873.1, read as the reverse complement.
TAAAGGGAGGGCCTGGCTCATCAGTGGTGAACCCTCCCAGCGGTTTCGCCAATTTAATCTACCATACCGCTGTTATATTGCATTTTTTGGAACTTCCTTTTATAGTGATACTGATGCTTGACTCTTCGAATGGGTATTTTAAAAAGAATATTACGCCTCTAAAATAGTGTTGTAATTTGACATACATGTATGACAGCGCAAGTGTCCCTAAAAAGGACATAGAGCTTTAAATTGAAATAAATAAAATTACAAATTACAATATTCAATTTTTAACGGATCATGGGATTTTTGGTATCGATCGGGGCAGTGGAAGGTAGTTATTGCGGTGAAGAAACTCAGGATTCAAGACATCAGCTGTTGGAGTGTTTTTTTTTTTTCACAAGTACAGAGGACAGGATATTTGATTATAAATACTTGATTCTATATTGACTCAAATATCTCAAGTAGGAATATTTCTATTTTTGACTTTCGAATGAAATAAATTCCTTTGGGGGTCGGTGGAAGGCTGCTTAAACCGTTTGGTTTTCGACCACTACGACCCGGGTTCGATTCCCGCATTGGACACTTTTTTATGTTTAAAAAAATGCTCCAATGGCCCCCGATTCTTGCAAAAGTCCAACCCCACCAGCGAGTGCAAGTAACCAAACGGGGCTCTGGCACATTTGTAAGTGCAAATTCGAACTGCTTTTCACACGTGTAGACATGTGGTGCACTTACAGTAAAAGCAGTCGCTAACTACCCACCATGATTATCGTGGCTTTGAAATAAGAAAGAAGTAAGATAAATTCCTTAATTTCCTTTCTTAAAAATGATTTTTATATTTAATTATCAAATTAGAAATAGTTTGTGATCATTAATAATTTTACATGTTTTATTGGCGGTGTCTTGTACATGGAGCATATTAGATCGGTCCGTGCACCGAGGTGTTGTTTGTATGGATGTCCTCTTCTGGATTACATTTTATTTGTCGCAATGAAATCTCATTAGTTTGAAAATTACTAAACATTATCGTTCAAAAATATCTCTATATTTCGAAAAAATATATAACGGTATTGTATTAATTTTAGAATGTTCTTTTAACTCATTATTTTTGTTTATTGATCTCTAAATGTATTTTACAATAACCTTTTTATGTGTACGCTTCAGGAACTTATATTGAAAAGATAGGTCATTTTTATAGGCTTTACATGACCTTTTTCTGATCAGGTATTCGACCTTGAAGCTGTTTATGTACTGTATCTTGAAACAAAGCACAATGCATTACTTCGTAATAAATATTACTCTTTATAAAGCATCTTTAAAGCCAAAAATAACTGCATTGTGGGTATGTGTAGTTTTATGCATGTTGTTTGAAGCATGGCTGTTTGAAAAAAGAAGTATTTTTAAGAGAGAAGAGTGTAAGATAAAAGGTAGATTTAAAAGATAAGATATAGATTATATTATAGGAATAAATAAAAATTCTTATCTTCTTGTGATAAATAGTATAGAATCTGATTAAAATTCTATGAAAATGAGTAAATTGATATATATATGTCGTGATCGAATGGAAGGGTACAGCCGTCATGCTTACAATCCCCAAGAATTAGTTCCAGCCAAGTGAGCAGCGCACCTGCGACGTGCCGTAGCAATCACTCGCGATATCTGCCACGTTTATTTTTGTACAGTTTTAATAAATGAATGAATTTGCATATTTACATTTCAACACAAGCTTAACGTATTTATATACTTATTTTGGCGAAAATAAATTATACATCTTGGATATTATACAAATTATGACATATATATATATATATATATATATATATTTATATAAATAATGAAGGCATATCATGACCAAAAGCGCATGTGCTTTTTAGATGGCAGAGCGCCATCTAGTTCTCCTGGGTACTGATCTCTCAAGATCTATAGCTCTAAATTTCTTGAAAATTTAAAGATTTGTTATTCCCACCCAAAATGACGTTATATTTTCAATAAATATAATTTTCTTATTTGCATTTCTTCCTGATAGACAATTTCATCTTTTATTTAATTGTATTCACTATTTATTAAAAATATATTACCAATTCTAATCACATTTATAAAATTATAAAATAAAAGATAAAACTTCAATAAGACATAGAAGAAAGAGATAACGGTAGTTTTCGAGTCGCTCGTAGAACGCGGGTAATCGGAAAGTTTATTTATTCACTATAATCAATACTAGAGGTCTAAGATTGAACTGATCAAACAAGTTAATACATTAATAATTGGTAGGCTACCTCGTTAATATATTTTTAACATTTCAGTTATGAATCTAGATATTTTCATTGAGAATACATCTGAAAACTGTATAAGTCTCTTTTCATAGATAAATACCTGATGTTTAGGAAATTTCTCTGGACACGAATTTTTACCCCGCCTCATAGCGTAATTCCAGAAAAACAAGGACTATTCTACGTGAGGTTTATTAAATGGTGTCTCGTATGCAATCAATCGCCAACACAATTTTCGAAACATACAGAAAACAAATCAGTTCAAATAAAGAAGCTCTGAGAACACGTTAGTTCCTATTTACAAAGCTGTATCATGGAAGTGCATGCACAATACTCCAGGTTTTTACGTAAAATACTTTCTGAATTACAATATACAGCATCTTGAATTGCATCTCGAATAATATCATTAAAATATATTAAAGGGAACAAGGATAATTTCGGAATTTATACCGAAAGCGAATATCATACGTTTGTACATAATGTTTAAGAAAATTTGCAAGAATTTCAATCTTATATTCTGCATCAAAATCGAATTCTTAGCTGGAAATGTTTGAGGCATTGTAAAGAATATTAGATTGAATTATTCGAGTAAAGAGTTATTTCAGCTGGAAACAAAAGAGACAGATTCATATGGCAAAAACCCAACGCCTGCAGATCAAAATTTCGCCTTTGTAACGTAGAATAACAATGTTCTGGAATCTCATTGCATCTAAAATCTTTTGTCATACCTCAAGGCGATGGTGTATTCAAGGGTAGAAAACCAATAAAACAGATCAGATATCAAACATGTCTAGAATTGTTTACCCGAAGTGGATAATTCTCTTGAAAAAAGCTAGCAATGAGACTTAATTCAAACTCTATTCACAGTAGTTACTACTCTCTAATCTAACCTTTTTGATTATTATAATTTATTAATCTTTATAACGTAACTATTTTTTAAAACGCATCCAGACCTTTCTAAAACACTTGTAATATCTGTAAAATAAATCGCTAAGAATTCGACAATTCGACAATACGACAAAGGATATTCTATAGATGAAGAACCCTTCATTTACCCGAAAGCTTACACCTATGCATCAATAAAAGAAACTCGTCTTCCTTCACCATGTTTTTTCGTTTAAAGGATATTCTATAAATGAATAAAATAAAGCTTCGAGGGCTGCGTATCTTTTATTAGAACGAATATAATACTAGCTTTCGGGCACATACGCCCTTCTAAGGGAATTAATGAAACAATAATCCGACCAGTTTGAAATAAGTTTTATATACACGTAACTATCGTTTTGCATATCACGCAAAGTTACGTGTATATAAAACCTATTTCAAACTGGTCGGATTATTGTTTCATTAATTCCTGTAGAAGGGCGTATGTGCCCGAAAGCTAGTATTATATTCGTTCTAATAAAAGATACGCAGCCCTCGAAGCTTTATTTTATTCATTTATAGAATATCCTTTAAACGAAAAAACATGGTGAAGGAAGACGAGTTTATTTTATTGATGCATAGGTGCAAGCTTTCGGGTAAATGAAGGGTTCTTCATCTATAGAATATCCTTTGTCGTATTGTCGAATTGTCGAATTCTTATCGATGTCGATTCTTATCTAATAAAAGATACGCAGCCCTCGAAGCTTTGTTTTATTCATTTATAAATCGTACAGGGTTTATCAATCGATAAAGGATATTCTGTTATAAAAGGTTCTATAATAGAAGAAATTCCTCTCACCTCTCGAATTACAGTACCTCGTGTATGTATTTCCACACATACAAAGTTAGTTTTATCATATGATATTGAAGAACTGAAATTATCTTTTAAAACTGAGAAAAATCTTCACGAAGCGAACGAAGTTTCGCAAATAGACAAAAGCTCTGAGAGAAGTAAAAGTTGATGTCTATAAGAAAGTGTGAAACTTTCAGCTCAACCTGTGCAAGTGGGACAATCGTTCTCTCTTCACTTAACCTAGGTGTTCCAAATTGAATAGGCCCGGGTGTCAGGGCAGGCACATCCTGGTGGGAACCCTTTGTTCTCAAAACCTCACTCTGCCCTGTAATTTTCATTTTGTTGTTCGAAATATCAAATCTGAGGCCTTGTAAACTAAGGATGGTTGTGAATATAGAAAAAATATATCGCTTTCAAACTGCTGGTTTGGCCCAGGTTTATCCGTCACGAATATTTGTTCAACCAATAGTTCGAGATTTAACAAAAATTTATTATTAGTAATATTGTATATCAATTTATAATTGTTTACACCAAATTGTTCCTGCGGAGAAACGGAACAAACTGCTATTCAACTTATCTACGACTTTCCGAACTTTACAGAAATGAGACATCGATTGTTCCCTGATCTAAATAATTTAACTCTTTTACATCAGCCACTTTGTCTATATATATATTTATGAACTCTGTCGATTAATAGATACAAATTTGTAAACATTTAATTTTATTTTTTTTGTTGTTTTGTTTGATTCCTCTGTAATACGCGCAAATATTCCAATATCGCCCCTGTGTGGTTGATTAATAAATATATGTAATGAGTTGAAGTTCTGGTAGCCTCTCGTAGAATCCTGTCGACTCTTCTGTGATATGATCCTGTCGACTCTCAGTGTGGCAATATAGTGATATGATCCTGTCGACTCTTCTGAGATATGATCCTGTCGACTCTTTATGAGATATGATCCTGTTGACTCTCTGTAATGAGTTGAAGTTCTGGTAGCCTCTCGTAGAATCCTGTCGACTCTTCTGTGATATGATCCTGTCGACTCTCAGTGTGGCAATATAGTGATATGATCCTGTCGACTCTTCTGAGATATGATCCTGTCGACTCTTCTGTGATATGATCCTGTCGACTTTCAATGTGACAATATAGTGTTAATAATGTGGTGAGGGGAGAAATAATCACACGACGAGTTGGAAGAGGAATTTGGAAGCCATCCGAGAGAGAGAGAAGTAGCGAGAGGGCTGTCCGCTGAACGACTGCCTGTGTGGCCACCACCCGACTACCAAAATAGTCCCCAGGTGTTGACGGGCGGGCCCCTTTTGCCGCCCCTTTGGAATGTCGTGATGTCTCAAGTGTCTCGCTTTAGCTGCCCATCTCTCTCTCGTTGACTGTAGGTTTGTTTTATTAATCCTGGAAGAGCATATATTATGACATATATATATAATTTCTAGTCAATACTAACTAAATAATATACTGATCATCGTGATAGTGATCTACTGAGTGTATCTCGGAGTTTTAAATTTGACAATGATTCCTTCCAGACACACAAATAATTCGTGATCAAATTTCATTCAATAAGCAAAATATTTCAGAAACGAATACAAAAAAAAATCGATCACAAAAAACCCGCTTTTAAAAATATTGTTTATAAACAATACATGAAGTTCTACCAATCCTTATTATAAAATAAAAACGATAAATTTCCTCAATGTGGTATACCCTTCTGATAGTGTAATCTCCAGAACCTCCTTTTTGAATGGGCGGTTCGTATAGCCAACAATTCAGAAGAATTATCAGTCAATCTATTTACCAAAGTTTTAGGAGAACAACAATATTTAGAGATCGTTTGTATGTATCGAATCTGCTAGTCGAGTGCTTTTGCAGCAATGTAGGTGAATGAAAAAAAATTACAAATGGTTGTATGGATATGTACAAAACTCTCTCTGGCACTATTGAATTATATTTCAATTGATACAGTAATATTTTAATGCATTAGCGCGCCATCTGTTATGAAAATTCGAAAACTATTATAGACGCGTATGATTCTTTTTTAAAATTCAACAACAATTTAAAGTAATATAAGTAATATTTGTAATAATTCTTGACTATATTTTATGATAAATATTATCGAAAAGTATTTTATAAACCTTATTGCAATTGAAAATGTAACAGTAATATTTTTTGATAGTGGTTTCAATGACCACTAAAACTAACTTTAAACACGAGGTACTGTAAATGTGGAGAGGTGAGTGGAGTTTCTCTTTCTTCTCTATATATTAGAAACTCAACAAAATCTCTTCACATTTGACTTATTCTTTCTGATGTCTTTCACAAATATAACAAGTGTTTGTGTGTGAGAAAGATTTGGATGCTTTTATAATAAACTAGCGGATGTGCCCGGCTTCGCCCGGGTTTTACCCGAGTGAATGTTTGTCTAACGAACATTTGTTAAAACAATTCTCTTTAAACTTATAAAACGTACTCGGCTTCGCCCGGGGTTTTACCCGAGTAAAGGTTTGTCTAGCGAACATTTGTTAAAACAATTCTCTAAAAACTTATTAAAAAATAAAAAAGATATATTTTGATAATTTGAAACTCGTAAATTTGAATCTCTCGATAAAGTGAACATTTTTTCCCGGTCCCTGTGTGCCTTGTCATCCTGAATTTTGTCTTTCCTAATTTTCTACATTAGAAAATCATAGCTTTATCTAGTGAACATTTTTCCCCGGTCCCTTGAGAAATACTCGATAAGTTGAATAAAATCAATATTAATTGGTTCCCTCGGTAATTGGAAGTTAAAGGAATAGTATCTTCGCCTTGGAATTGTATCATTATTCTTGTCGCAAATAAATTGCCGTGTCATCCTGAGATAATCTTACTTTTGATAAATAATATTTAAGATAACAAACTTAGTGATAAGAAAACCTTTTATCATCGTCACAATGGGGGCGCTGCTTGCGAGTTAAATCTACAAATCTGCAAATAACTCTAAGGATATTCAAGATATTCATGAATTTATTTTTCAAAAACCTTCCCGGTGATATACCTAATAATATCCCAAAATTTCACGGCGATTGGATGTATGGTTTTTAAATCTATAGAGTACAGACAGACAGACAGACATTCAATTTTATATATATAAGATAATATAAATGAGTTTTAAAAATTGTAAAAAAAAATGCATCGGCCGGGAATCGAACCCGGGCCGCCCGCGTGGCAGGCGAGCATTCTACCAATGAACCACCGATGCTTTAAAAAATGGCCCTATTTAGGTATTCATTCCATTCCGGATTAGTCCGCGTAAAAAAAAGTTCTTCAAATGAAAAAAAGAAATAGCCAAAAATACTAATCAAAATGCAGCCGAAAATTTTCCTCAGGTTTATAAAAAGCGACATGCAAAATTTGGTACCAATTGTTTCAGTAGTTTTTGAGTTTATCGCGAAACAGACAGACAGACAGAAATTGACTTATATATATATATAGAGATATAGAGATTTACTCTTCATTGTTGGCTTTTTAACTTACATTCATTCTTCATTGTTGGCTTTTTATATTACATTCACTCTTCATTGTTGGCTTTTTATCTTACATTCACTCTTTTGGCTTTTTATATTACATTTACTCTTCATTGTTGGCTTTTTATCTTACATTCCCTCTTCATTGTTGGCTTTTTATATTATATTTACTCTTCATTGTTGGCTTTTTATCTTACATTCATTCTTCATTGTTGGCTTCTTATATTACATTTACTCTTCATTGTTGGCTTTTTATCTTACATTCACTCTTCATTGTTGGCTTTTTATCTTACATTCATTCTTCATTGTTGGCTTTTTATATTACATTCACTCTTCATTGTTGGCTTTTTATCTTACATTCATTCTTCATTGTTGGCTTTTTATATTACATTCACTCTTCATTGTTGGCCTTTTATCTTACATTCACTCTGTTGGCTTTTTATATTACATTTACTCTTCATTGTTGGCTTTTTATCTTACATTCACTCTTCATTGTTGGCTTTTTATATTATATTTACTCTTCAGTGTTGGCTTTTTATCTTACATTCACTCTTCATTGTTGGCTTTTTATCTTACATTCATTCTTCATTGTTGGCTTTTTATCTTACATTCATTCTTCATTGTTGGCTTTTTATATTACATTCACTCTTCATTGTTGGCTTTTTATATCATATAGAAAATCATAGTTTTATCTAGTGAACATTTTTTCCCGTGTCACATTGCCGTGTCATCCTGAGATAATCTTACTTTTGATAAATAATATTTAAGATAACAAACTTAGTGATAAGAAAACTTGTTAACATCGTCACAATGGGGGCGCTGCTTGCGAGTTAAATCTACAAATCTGCAAATAACTCTAAGGATATTCAAGATATTCAAGATATTATTTTTCACAAACCTTCCCGGGGATATACCTAATAATATCCCAAAATTTCACGGCGATTGGATGTATGGTTTTTGAATCTATAGAGTACAAACAAACAAACAGACAGACAGACATTCAATTTTATATATATATAGATAACCCTCAATAACTGAAAACTATTTCACATTTGATTTTTTGAAAATGTATTTTTGTGAATCTCTATTATAAGTATGTTGCACGCCTTTACGGAGCCAGTGACCTGGTGAAGATCGACCAAGTGAAAGCTTCCTCCCAATTTCTGAATAAAATAAATTCTGATTTTTTTTTAAATATTTAATTCAAATAAAATATTATTTGCATCTATATTTCAAAATAAAATAAAAATCTTATTTTATATATAAAGAGTACCAACTACTGAATAGAGTTCTAATTAAATATTTATTGTATTCTATTAAAATATATTGTGGGATGATAAATATTTACATTATATATTTCTTTACATTTGTTTAGATGTTAAAGGGTAGATCCACATAAAATCCAATTTATTGAAAAATCTGCATTACCAAGTTTATTTTTATTAAGATGTATTAGTGTAATATTCTTATTACACTTTTTCTCTTTTCAGATGGTGTAGTTTGTTTTTGGAAAAGTTCAAGATCTTTTTATAATTCTGGAGACATAAACTAACGTTATTTATAATAATACACATTAAATACATTATTGATTCCAATATAGCATCTTAACACAGTTGAAAATTATATTTGAGCAAATTCTAAAAGTTTATCTAAAACTCGGCTTGGAGTGAGAAAATGTGGAATATATTTCTGCAAGTCATGTCTGTTTCCTAGAAACAACTTTATCGTCTTTCAATTACAATATGAATTCGAAACACTAATCTTGCCATTGTCGCCATATAACAATGTGTCATAAAAAGAGACAATAAAATAAAATAAGTACTATACATTTATTATTTATGATACCAGCAAGATTGAATGATTCAATATTCAGCTGTTAAAAGATAAATAGTGATGATTAAATCGTGAATTAACAAATGAAGATTGCTCATCAGGTAAGATTATCATGGTAGGTTCTGCTTTACATTACCATCGTAAATATTGATATGTTATTCTAGTACGCCTGTGTATTCAATGCATTCAGTATCTCTAGTATAGGATGGATAATATCACATTATTTGAGAGCCATTTTAAAACCCCTAGTGGTTGCATATTCAAGAGGTATTTACTGGTTTTTACTAAATCATATTTTTACCTCACAAAAATACGCACAGGTCTTTTATTTCGAATATATTATTTTTTCTATTCATATATTTAAATAGCAATACGTTTCTTTATTCGTGTAAAGTGGATCTTTATAATCCTTCCACAGTCCCCCCTAGCTCAGCATGCCTAGCTATGCCTGTGTAAGAATTATAAAGATCCGAAAGCATGCACTATGCACGCAAAAGGAAACGCAATGCTACCGTTTTTATTCTTATTTTATAATTATTTATGGCAAATTTCATCTTTCTGTCTTTTCGTGGATAATCTCGTTTTTCTACGAATTCTATTTGTAGTACCCATTTTAAGATTTATGAGGTTATATAGAGGAAAGTCTGCCTGATTAGAAAAGACAACACTTTCCCAAGGAAATCACCCCAGGAGGATATTAAAAATGAGAGTTGCGCTAGGTCAGAAGCCGATGCCCCTGTTAGCTATGTGGGTTACCTTGGCTCGGAGAAAGGAATAACTGTTTCTAGGAATCTTCCAAACTCCTTTGTAGTCGTGGTGTCGTAGTAAACGGTATACATGGTATACATATATAAATGTGCAAATAGGGGAATTAACTACTTGTCGACTTGCCTTAATATCTTTATACAGTAGCTCCATTTATGCTTCCTTCTTGCGGTGAATCTGTATATGACCTGTGGTCTTAATAAAGCTGTATATGTTGTACCTTAATATCTTGTTGTTGCTTATTCTTCAAAAGTTTAAACGATCTCCATTAGGTTCCATTGTATCAGCTTTTCTATTATAGTCCTGGGGTTTTCCCAGAGGTATTTTTAGGAGGATTTGATACAATTCAATAGATGTTCAGGACTGGCTGGTTGGGAATCGCATTTGGGGCAATTCGGAAATGTTTTGATTTTTCCATTAAATTGAGCATTCTAAGATGTCCTGTTCGTAATCTAACCTTAATACCTTTATTGTATTGAAAAAAAGAAGCATAGGGCTCTTATCCCGTTAAATTAAACGTCAAAACTTGAGGCCATCTATTGACCGTGGCCGCAAACTAGCGGCTTCGGGTCGGTGACAAAGCCACAACACCAGCTAGATGACGTCTAGTTTTGAGAGGTGCCCTATGCTTTTTTTAGATCAATTTCCTCTCGACACAATTTTCATCATTCTTTACTATCGTTTATTCATTGGGGAATATTTTGATAAATTCAATTTAACGGCACACAGAAAATTCTAATACATTCGTATGATATTTGCCCTCTCTATCCAGCATCTCTACACTCTCATTGTCGCCCAATACTCATAATAGCATGTATACATACACATGTATATGATGTTCGCATAACATATTGAATACCCTTTTTTATAAATTAACATTTTCCCCTTCGTATAAACGCTCGTTACTGTATGTAAACAATTGGTTTCGCATTTTTTAATAATTTTTTTCTGGCCTTTGTTTTTTTATATATACTCTAATATTAGATAATAAAAGGCATATATTGGATTTAATAAAATATTTATTTTGCCAATATTTCGGCTGGCTGAACGCGTATTGAGAGAGAAATTTATATTACTAAGTTTACGGTAAGTGCACCTAATGCAATTTAAAAAAAAACTTAACAAAATTAACGTTACTGTATGTAAATAATTGCTTTCGTATTTTTTATTAATTTTGTTTTGACTTTTATTTTTTTTTATTCCTTTTATTTTATTTCCTTTTTATTTTGGATTAATATTTTTATAAACCTATTTTTTCTTATTCTTACTGAGAATATGGGCATCTCAGTCAAGATCCATCGTAGTCACTCACTCAACTCGGGCAATTTCAAGGGTTAATGCGCTGGGGCAGGTACCTTGGGGGTTGGGTTGGAAAAGCTGCTATCTATTTAAACTATATTGATTTTGAAACAACTAAATGAATTGCAAAAAAATATTAAATCAAATATAGCTAAACAAAAATATAATACAATTTTTGCAATCACACACGCTTTTTCCTGTGATTTATGTGATACTTCAGCATTGCTATTCTATGGCACTTCTACTATTTATTATCGATGTACTTTCATTATGAAGGAAATTGCACTCTAAGGGTTTCTCGGGCGAAGCCGGGTAATTCGCCTAGTATATCGTTAAAAGGTATTTGGACAACATTCAATATTAATTTTAAAAATTAACGATTAACTTATATTTTTTCCGATAGATGGCGCAAGCCATCATCAGCTTTCAGTCGCACGGTTAGAAGATGTCTCAATAAACACTATCGTCTCTCTCTATAAACTTCAAACATAAATATATCTTAATTATAATGCAATGCCGCGCCATCTGTATTAACGAAATAAAATCATTAAATCACGGATGTTTTTTTTACACATAAAACAAACTCGTACTATCTGTACTGCAATGGAAAATACAGTATTTGAGCTCTGAGAGAAGCGGTCTGGTAGATTGAATTGGAGAAACCTCTGGGAGACGGCATTCACCACTGATGAGAAACTCCGCCTTTGCCGGTCCCAAGCCCAGATGAAAAAGGAGGAGGGGAGCAGTAACAAGCTCGCTAAAAAACCTGGACTCAGCTGCCCAGCTGATAGTACCCTGTAATGGCTCCTAATTCAGGGATACAGGATGGCCAGCATTTGTATTCCATGTTAGGAGGGGCTGCACAGGGCATCTGTTTCTTATGTCAGAGGTGGTCATTTCTTTTTAAGCTAAGTCGGCCTGCCAATTAGTGTAGTGCTCCCAGTCTTGATGACAAAGGCTTTCTACTTCACCCAGTGTGGAGATAAGAAAGAAGAAGACCACTGATGAGCCAAGTCCTCCCAATATGTTTTGTTATCGCAGTTAGGACAGTAGACTTGTAAAAGAAACTATCTTGCTTTAAGGAACATATGTAACACCAACGTTCCCATCAGAATAGACCCCAATAGGTGTGTACATCTGAATAATTAGCTAGTTAATATTCTGATTAGATGTGAAATTACAATTATGAACTAATTACCAACAAGGTGGACACCTGATTGGCTATCTACTTAGAATAATTAAACTCGTTTTGTGTGGGTACATTTCAATGAGTTAGAATGTGAAAAAATAGTTCAAATGTGACATTGTACTGAGGCAAGGTTCATAAATTAAGAAAAAGGCATCTCCTTATCGTGTAACTGAAATTTGATGATGGCTTGCGCCATCTATCGGAATAAGAATCAACTATTCATTCATTTTTAATTATTCCAGAATTGGCCAAATACCCATTCTTAAATAATCAAGAAAAGCTAACCACGTACGCGTTTCGGGCTGTTGGCCCGAGATGCCTTTTTCTTAATTTATGAACCTTATCCCAGTACAATGTCACATTTGTACTAATTATTTTTCACATTGCCTCGCGGTCTTACGCAAATCTCGCCTTAACTACCCGTTTCATGATTTTTCAGGATGCCTTGAATGACCAGTTTTGTTGGTCGTTGAGGTACAGCTTGCACCACACTGACAAGGGCCAACAGCCCGAAACGCGTACGTGGTTAGCTTTGCTTGATTAATAAAGAATGGGTATTTGGTCAATTCTATAATAATTAAAAATCAATGAATAGTTGTTATTTATTCCGATTGATGACGCAAGCCATCAGCAACGTTCATTTGCATGATAAGAAGATGAGTTAGAGTTTATAAAAAGGAATGTCAACTCACAGGTGAAGACCATTGAGGTATTACATTCATTAATTAAGACAGCCTTTTAAAACGCAAATATTTCTCTATAGAGTTTATTAAATATATTAAAAATTAAAATGTTGGCGCAATGTGTTAATTTTTAATAATATCATCAAATATAATATCTACAGACCTTACTGCAATGTATTGGATGAGAGGGTGTGGCTCATCAGTGGTGAACCCTCTCAGCGGTTTCGCCAAAATAATTTCAAATTATATAATGAATATATATAATTAAACCATAAACCAATACCAGAGTAGATCGGTCTGGAGATTAATTTGGCGAAACCGCTGGAAGGGTTCATCTTTGATGAGCTAAGCTCTCTCATTCAATAACGTTTATCATTGTAATAAGGTCTGTAGAGATTATATTTTCTGATATATTAAAAACGAATAAAATTGCGAAAAATTTAATTGTTACAAATGTTACCTTTAGATAGAAATTAAATTTATAAATCTATAGAGTTTATATATAACATATAATATATAGAACTTTTATATTTCGTATACACACATGAATATATTCAATTTAAACGGCATATATTTGATCAAAATATCAACAACAACAAACAACAACAAAAGCCTTTATTTAGGGCATTCCGCCCCATATAGGATTCGCCGTATTTACACATCAGCAAGAGGAGAGGGAAGAGGAAACATTTGCAACAAAATAAAGTTTGTCTCACATTCAGTTAACTATTTACAGATAGGTCATCCTCCAGTATCCTTTGCCCTGCATTCTTTTTCATTCGCCCAGCTTCTGTGCAGAACTTAAATTATCTAACAATCAGTAATTCATCATTCAGAGCTGAAGAGAGAAGTTGACATATGCGATGGTATCTAAATTGACCAAAGTTAGGGCTTGGGAAAATTTCAGTACGTTTTTCTGTTAAGAGAGAGCATTAGAAGAAATAGTGAATCAAATTATCATCCATGAGATCCTTACAAAGTAAACAGTTCCGGCCATTTTCTTTCCAGAAGTCTTTTCTTTCTTCCCTGAAAAATTGCCATAGAACTCTATGTTGTGCAACTAGTCTTTTGTTGAGAAGCGAGATATTTAATAGTAGGAACTCCTCTGTCATGAATGATTAACTCAAAAATTTAGAGTGAGGAAAGTAGGTTGAATCAATGATTTTCATCTGATCGTTTTGAATTAGTTGGTCTGTGGTGGTTCTAATTATGCCTGGAATATCCCTTAGAATCTAAAATTTTTATTAAATTTTGAGTAAAACTGTTTTCTATTTCCTTTTTCGCGGTGACTTTCCAGAGATAGTTTAAGCAAGCATGTGGTAATCTGCTTGTCTCCATTTTTAAGATCCTGACCCAAAACATTAATGTGAGTTTTACAGCATTAAGTTCAGTTGATATTCTTCCACATTCTCTTCTGAGGATATATCCTGGTGTGAAGTTTGGTAAGTCTAAGAGACGACGAAGAAATGCATCTTGGATATTATTGACTGTCTTCAGCTGGTTAATTGCCCACATTGGTGCCGCATATAGTAACGTAGGAAGAACAATAGTGTCAAGATGTTTCATCACTGAAGTAAAGGATTTTATTCGCGCCTTTGTAAGGATTCTCCAAAGTGCATTAATTGCATTCAGTGCTTTGTTTCTAAAGTATTGGGAAGCATATTGGGTCGAAATTTTTGTAGTCAGAGGGTAACCCAGATATGTATACTTAGCTACTATTGTCAGAGGTTGGTTACCCATGTTAAATACCAAATTTGCTCTAGTATGTAAAAATATCAATTCTAAAATAGGTTAAAACACAACTGATATTATGTAAATTTTATAATGTAAATATAACTTGCCATAGTATAGTTACTTAAGAAAAATATCCCCAAAGATTTGAGGACCCAACGACATCAATATAAATTATAATTGTAAATGAACAAACCCTGTACATCCCCCACAGTATATTGTAAATATGATGATCTAGGTTGCGCTTTTTGAGCGCGGCACCTGATAAAGTTATTTGGAACTTGGAGTATAGTTGAGTTTCATTTTTTTAAATCAAATTTCCTGTAGAAGAGCGTTATCCCGAAAGCTCGAAAAACGTTTAATAAAAGATACATTTAATATGGATTTAGGATTTAATATAATAGGATTTAATTAAAACACACTTTATTTTAAAAAGGCGTTTTTTAAAGTGTGTTGTAAATAAATACAAGATATATAAACGTCTCGTTATTATATAATCATGTAACCTATTTATTGAGCAATATTCCTCAAGCATACACACATACTCTTACATAATACAGTTAAACCTGTCTATAGCGCCCCCTCTTGGGACTCACCAAAATAGGGTGCTATAGACAGGTTACTTTTAATGTAAATCGCATTGTATTACGTATTTAAAATCGGGCGCTATAGAAAGGAAGGCGCTATTTAGAGGGGGCGCTATAGACAGGTTTAACTATACATACAAATTACCGTATTTTACTAATATATGTCTATACAGTAGTACTGTCAAATATATTTGACAAATATAAGCAGCTATCAGTTAGGTGGAATGATTATTGTTTATTTGTATATATATTTGTTAATTGTTTTGAAAATAGAGAAATCCATATTTAATTCATTAGATAATAAAAAGGCATATATTGAATTTAATAAAATATTTATTTTGCCATTGATTGCTCTATTTTCAAAACGATTTTATCCAGTTTTGGTACCGAGAGGAAAAATAAATATTCTATTGATTCCAATATATGCCTTTTTATTATTTAATATTTGTTATATATATTTGTATTCATTTATATAGAGAGATATTTGCTATTTATATGTTATTTTAGATATATATAAATGCCCCTTACACACACATACACACACAAAATATTAATATGTGATAACAAAATTGCATATATTCCTTATCTGCCTAGCCCTTCCCTTACCAAGTTCTCCTCTATATATACCCCATATAATATTACAAATTAGTGATATATTCCCACAAAGATGTATAAGTTTATAAAAGTTCTATTATTTAAATCCACCCCGCTCCCCTCTGGACTTCCATTGAGGCCGCCGCAACAAAGACTTTCTCACTTTAGCAACAAAAGCGATCTAGCGAGCAACTCAAGCGACTAGCGAGCAACCAAAGCGATCTTTACAAGCGATCTTTACTCATCTGAGCGAACTCTTTGAAGTGATCTTTTGTGATCAGAGCGATCTATTGTGATCTAAGCGAATTACTGTGACCGAAGCGGTCTTGATAACTGGGTGAGCGATCTTGAGATCCGAGTGATCTCTGAAGGCGATCTTTTGTAACCGAAGCGATCAAGCCAGCACCATGGGGGGCTGCTGCGGCAAGAAGAAGAGGCGTGATAGGTAGGTGGAATTAACTATACCTTATAGTTAAATATAGTTTAGGATTAGAGAAGAAATAGTAACTTTCTTTAGCAAAGAAACAACTATGATTATTTTAAGTAAATATATAAGATGCTGTATGTAAGATCATGGATGAGCATAAGCAAACCTATCACTATATCAAGCAGAGCTAATATTCGAAATAATTTAGCGCATCTCCAATAATTTACTTTTCATTTCAAATATTCATCACATAATAAAATTTGTAGATTTTCCTAAAGAATCCTTATAAATAATGCTTTACTTTTTATCTAATTAAGATTTTTCAAATAGCAATGTTTTTGAGACCATATATAACTATCTATTAGTATTGATTTAAAAAGATATGAAATGTGGAAATCTTGATAGCGATTTTGCCTCACTTTACACACGTGTTGTTTATCTCATACCCGGCTAAAGAGAAACAAACGAGAGTCTCGTGGATTGATATTGAAACAGTAAACACTTCTGAGAAAGTTTTACACTGAATTTGAATTAAACTCTGCAGCGAGAGAGTTTTTTTTTCCAATTTTACCCTGAATTAATACCTGCAAGTGTGTATTTATGGAAACAAATAAAAATCTGCGAGAGGAGCTGCAAGTTTTAAATGAACCTATAAATTATATAATTAATGCGTTAAAAATAATAGTGATATTGCAAAATCCAAATTTCTTTATTGAAATGCCAGTGATTTTTTAGGTATAGAATTCTTTAAATATCTGAATAGGTAGAGGGAGAAATTTCACATATCATTGAATATAAAAATTAGATACATTTCAAATATGAATAAATTTGCTTAATAACCTTCTTTTAAGTTTGTAAAGGCACACAGAAATAAAATGCATTTATTTGCAACACAATAGGCGTTTGGCAAATTATTAAATAGAAGGACAAATATATTATTATATATTATATCTGTTATTATTGAAAATCTCTAAAAACTAATAAAAAGGCAATTATCTTATATATTTACTTCATTTGCGAAGAATTCATGGTAAATCCGTTTGTAGTGAATTTATTTTTCTCCGGTTTACACAGACTGGTCTATTTTTTGGCTTGATTGTCTTTATATAATTTTTCCTGTATATAAATATCATATTACCATTAAGGTACTATTACTTTTTTTCCTGCATGTATCCTACATTTCTGCTTGGAGAATCTGTATAAGACTAAAAGGTCTTAATAAAACTTTTTGTTGTTGCTGTTACATATTTACAGCTTAATGATACTAAATATTTAATAACAAAGTGTAGTATTTCCAGTTAAATCCCCATAATTTAACATTTAAATGCAGCAGCCTTATATTGTGTTCTTATAAAAGATGTTCAAAGTGTTTAAGGTCGCGAAATAAATTTCTTCTTGAACTAAATAGTTCCATGAAGATAGATGTTGTCTGGCCGGTATTTATAAGAATTAAAAGCCACTTCGGCCAGTAAATCTTTTTTTATTCTTTCGACGTTTCGACAAAAATATTTATCTAATAATATTATTCTTAACGCCTTGGCAAATGCTTTAATTTGTATTTGTTCTTGAGGCCAAAAGATTTCTGTCAAAACGTTGAGAGAATAAAAAGATTTAATGTCCAAAGTGTCTTTTAATTCTCATAAATAAATAGTTACCAGAATTATAGCAGTTATAACTAAATGTTTATTACAAGAATATTCCTGTTATATATAGTGCGGTATATATACTATGTGGAAAATGGTGCTGTTAACTACTTAGGGATCATTTAGAATAGAGAAGAATAGTACAGGTTATATGGTGCATGCTACAGAGACTGTTATAATTGAGATCAAATATATAAAAGAAGTGTTTATTAGATCTAGAACTAATAATTATAAAAGAGAAAGAAAGATAGTGATAATTAATAACTTTATTTGACATATTGTCAATTAATGAAGTGCATAGTTCGCACAGAAAGAAGCTAAAGTAGTTTTTTTATTGTTATAGGAAGGAAGAATATATTGTTGTGGAACAGCGTGCACCTATACCCTCTATTAGCTCTCACCTGACTGTTCCCCCTGAATGTTTACATCACGGCTTTGATTTGTCCCCCCATTCGTCCCTCATGTCCTCTTCCCTCCCGTTGTCTTTGTTCTCTCTGTCTACTAAACCCTCCCTGTCCCCTTGTCCCTCCCTTCCCCCTTGTGTCCCTGTCCACCTCCGTTGTTGGTTGTCTCTCCCCTCGTTACTAACCCGTGTTCCGTGTAACCCCGTGTCTTCGTTCTCTTTGCCCCAGTCTTTCACCTCAGATGATTGGTACGACTGCCCCCTAGCTAGCATGATTTCACCTCCACATGGCACCACCCCCTCCTCTCCTTCCCCCCAGTAAACTCCCTCGGGAGTTGGGGAGAAGGAGGGAAGGCGGCGGGGCGGGGTTTTCGTTGGGTGTTAGCTGATAGGGGATATAGGTGTACGAGGTCTCCAGGACGATATGTTCATCCGGGGGAAGAGAGCCACCATCGCCTCGGTGGACCGTGGGGCGACGACTGACGGAGGCCTGGGCAACCTCCGTTGTGGTGGAGGAGTA
This sequence comes from Cordylochernes scorpioides, assembly GCA_030710605.1. NCBI lineage: Eukaryota > Metazoa > Arthropoda > Arachnida > Pseudoscorpiones > Chernetidae > Cordylochernes > Cordylochernes scorpioides. The sequence continues at coordinate 41,371,071 of CP092873.1, read as the reverse complement.
AACATCCTCCGTTGTCGGGGAGGATGAGGCGAACTCCTCTGTTATTGGAGGTAAGAGAGCAACTTACGGTATATTGGAGGACTGGACTAACTCCTCTGTATTGCAAGACTGGGCGATCTCCGCCATGTTTGAGGCCTGGGTGACCTCCACAGTCTTGGAGGAGTGGGCGACCTCCTCTGACTGGGAGACCCAGGCGATCTATCGTAGAAGGCTGGGCAACCTCCGCTAGGCTGGAGGATTGGGCAACCTCAGCTGTCTTGGAGGACTGGTCAGTCTCCACTATGTTGGAGGAATCAACGACCATTGATCTTGGAGGTATGTTTGCAACATCCGATGAATTTGAGGATTGGACTAACTCCTATGTGTTACAGAACTGGGTGACCTACGCCATGTTTGAGGCCTGGGAGACTTCCACAGTCTTGGAGGAGTGGGCGACCTCCGCTGACTTGGAGACCTGGGCGATCTATCGTGGAGGAATGGGAAACCTCTGATGTCTTATATGCCATCTAAGAGGCAACGAGCGGCCTCTGTTCCTGTCAGAGGCTAGGGCAACCATTGTTCAGATTGGAGGCCAGGGGACACCTTGTTCTATTGACCAATGTCATGAAATGATCGCCCAAAGTTGCTCTGGCAGCCACCAAATTCTATAAAGCCTCCACATTATTACGCCAATTAAATGATCGCACAAAGTTGCTCTAGTAGCCACCAAATGCTATAAATCCCCTTCTTATTACTCCAATGAAATGATCGCTCAAAGTTGCTCTAGCAGCCACAAATGCTATAAAGCCCCCATCCTAATACGACAATTAAATGATCGCCCAAAGATGCTCTAGCAGCCATCAAATGCAATAAAGCCCCTTCTTATTACTCCAATGAAATGATCGCTCAAAGTTGCTCTAGCAGCCACAAATGCTATAAAGCCCCCATCTTATTACGCCAATTAAATAATCGCCCAAAGATGCTCTAGCAGCCACCAAATGCTATAAAGCCCCTTCTTATTACTCCAATGAAATGATCGCTCAAAGTTGCTCTGGCAGCCACCAAATGCTATAAAGCCCCCATCTTATTACGCCAATGAAATGATCGCTCGAGATTTCTCTAGCAGCCACCAAATGCTATAAAGCCCCCACCTTAATACGCCAATGAAATTATCGCTCGAGATTTTTCTGGCAGCCACCAAATGCTATAAAGCCCCTTCTTATTACTCCAATGAAATGATCGCTCAAAGTTGCTCTGGCAGCCACCAAATGCTATAAAGCCCCCACCTTAATACGCCAATGAAATTATCGCTCGAGATTTTTCTGGCAGCCACCAAATGCTATAAAGCCCCTTCTTATTACTCCAATGAAATGATCGCTCAAAGTTGCTCTGGCAGCCACTAATGCTATAAAGCCCCCACCTTATTACTCCAATGAAATGATCGCTTAAAGTTGCTCTGGCAGCCACCAAATGCTATAAAGCCCCCACCTTAATACGCCAATGAAATGCTTGCTCAAAGTTGCTCTGGCAGCCACCAAATTATATAAAGCCCCCACCTTATTACGCCAATGAAATGATCGCCCAAAGTTGCTCTGGCAGCCACCAAATGCTATAAAGCCCCCACCTTAATACGCCAATGAAATTATCGCTCGAGATTTCTCTGGCAGCCACCAAATGCTATAAAGCCCCTTCTTATTACTCCAATGAAATGATCGCTCAAAGTTGCTCTGGCAGCCACTAATGCTATAAAGCCCCCACCTTATTACTCCAATGAAATGATCGCTTAAAGTTGCTCTGGCAGCCACCAAATGCCATAAAGCCCCCAACCTAATACGCCAATGAAATGCTCGCTCAAAGTTGCTCTGGCAGCCACCAAATTATATAAAGCCCCCACCTTATTACGCCAATGAAATGATCGCCCAAAGTTGCTCTGGCAGCCACCAAATGATATAAAGCCCCCACCTTAATACGCCAATGAAATGATCGCCCAAAGTTGCTCTAGCAGCCACCAAATGCTATAAAGCCCCATCTTATTACTCCAATGAAATGGACGCCCAAATTTGCCACGATTGCCATCAAATGCTATAAAGCTCTCACCTTATTATTCCAAAGAAATGATCGCCCAAAGTTGCCCCGATTGCCATCAAATGCTATAAAGCCCCCACCTTATTACTCAAATGAAATGATCGCCCAAATTTTCCACGATTGCCATCAAATGCTATAAAGCTCTCACCTTATTATTCCAATGAAATGACCGCCCAAAGTTGCCTCGATTGCCATCAAATGCTATAAAGCCCCCACCTTATTACTCCAATGAAATGATAGCCCAAAGTTGCCCCGATTGCCATCAAATGCTATAAAAGCCCCCACCTTATTATTCCAATGAAATGATCGTCCAAAGTTGCCCCGATTGACATCAAATGCTATAAAGCCCCACCTTATTATTCCAATGAAATGATCGCCCAAAGTTGCTCCGATTGCCATCAAATGCTATAAAGCCCCCACATTATTATTCCAATGAAATGATCGCCTAAAGTTGCTCTGGCAGTCACCAAATGCTATAAAGCCCCCATCTAATTACTCCAATGAAATGATCGCCTAAAGTTGCTCTGGCAGTCACCAAATGCTATAAAGCCCCCATCTAATCACTCCAATGAAATGATCGCCTAAAGTTGCTCTGGCAGTCACCAATGCTATAAAGCCCCCACCTTAATACGCCAATGAAATGATCGTCCAAAGATGCTCTGGCAGTCACCAATTCTATAAAGCCCCACCTTATTACTCCAATGAAATGCTGGCACATATATGTCCTGCTAACCTTTATGGTTTCAATAAAAATGGGCGAAGAAATTAATCTCCTTCATTTAACAACATAACTACTCACTTTATTCACATTACCAAAATGGGTGTTACACTAGAATTCGATAGAGAAACATATGGATATTTTCTCTTTACATTTACCCTCTACTAAGAAATAATCACGAGGAACCTAAATAACTTTAAATTCGTATGGACCTACTAAATATACTCCATTATATTATGATGTATTAGGGCGCCATTTGTTATGAAAATATGAAACTATTATAGACGCGTATGATTCTTTTAAAAAGTAAACAAAATCTACTGCCCTTACTGCAATAGATTCATTGCAGTAAGGGCAGTAGAAATTGTTTAATATTGAAAATAATCATACGTGTTGTATAATAGTTTCGTATACTTGATAATAAAACATTAACATTTCATACAGTTTCAAATAACAAGTAAATTCGATAATAAGTATTACTATTTTCGGAACTCCGCCTTTTCCGGTCCCAAGCCCGGATGAAAAAGGAGGAGGGGGAGCAGTAACAAGCTCTCTAAAAAACTTGGGCTCAACTGGCCCGGCTGATAGTTTCCTGTAAGGGCTCATAATCCAGGAATACAGGATGAGCAGCGTTTGTACTCCATGTAAGGAGCAGCTGCACATGGCGTCTGTTCCTCATGTCAGAGGAAGCCATTTCTTTTGGAGCTAAATCGGCCTGCCACTGAGTAGTGTTCCCAGTCTTAACGACAAGGACAGACGCATTCTACTTCACTCAATCATGATGGTTGTCAAACATATATCCAAATATGATTGAGTGGGGATAAGAAAGAAAGAAGAAGAAAACTATTTTCAGGCAAACATCCACTTCTTACTAATCTCTTCTCGTCAAGATAAATTGATGTTTGTTACTCTTTAACACCAAAACTACTGAATAAACCATTGGGAATTTTTTTCATGTAGGTAGCTGAATATATAGATTAACATATAAGCTAAAATTTATATAAAGCATTTTATATAAATTCGACTATTTCAGAATTTTTTTCAACTTATTTACTCACTATGACAACTATTTGGATTTTTTTTCTGATAGGATATAATCATAATATTTTTTGCTGATACATAGTATTACAGTTTAACATATTTGTTTCACGCCTCCAAAGAGAACTTTTGGTTGAATTAAAGTCAGTTAAGATTATCCATTCATCACATTTCCTGCTAATGGATATTTTTCTAGGGCATCCAAATATTAACTCGGTAAAATCATATTTTTTGAAAATAATATATATATTCTTGTAATAAACATCAATTATAGGTTGGTTCAATAAGTAATGCATAATCATCGATAATTTTTTTATTTGACAAACAATAAAGATGAATCTCTGTAAATATGAATACCTAACATTTGCTATATATCAGCATCATTCAATATATCCACCTTCCCTCTGTACAAATTTGGTCCAGCGTTCTTTCCAACTCATAAAGTCACTTTGGCAAAATGCTACATCTTGCTTTCTGGATCACCCTCTAACCTTGTGGAGTAACATTTCATCATTTTCAAATTATCTACCGCGTAGAGAATTATTTAATTTACCAAACAGGTAGAAGTCAGAAGAAGCTAGGTCAGGACTGTAAGCTGGGTGAGACATCAAAGCCCACCCATATCTGGAAATTTGAGCCAATGTCTGTTGTGCTGTGTGAGGACTTGCATTGTCCTGATGCAATTTGATTTGACAGTCTTTAAGGCCCGGCTTTTTTGTTGAAAAATCTCTTTTTAGTTTTTCAATTGATTTACAATATCTTTCCTTGTTGATGGAAGTATTTTTTCAAGCATGTCCATGAATATGAACCCATCTTGGCCCCAAAAGACCGTGATCATGATATGTCTTTGGAAAACCTTAGTTTTTTCTTAAATGGAGGCATTTTATGGGCCCATTGCATTGATTGACGCTTCGAAGAAGGGTCATAATGGTAAACCAAAGTCTCATCACACGTTATGACTCCTTTAAAGACCTCAGAAGCTGGTCCTGGGTAAGATTCGATGAGGTCTAAACAAATATCTTTCCGAATTTGTATCATTTCTCGTGTTAGAAGCTTTGGCGCCCATTTTGAAAACAAATTTCGATAGACAAGATCTGGAAGTAGTTTATATATATGAACACTTCCTTTAGAGATTGAAGTTTTTCATCAATTGATATGTTGTTATTGTCCGCTTTTTCTTGACAATTTCCTCAACAAGAGCCAAATTTTGGTCTGTTGTAACAGTTGAAGGTTTACCTGGCCTCTCTTTGTCATGAAGATCAAAATCACCCTTCTGGAAGCTCTGAACCCATCTCTGTATAGTGCTTCTATCCAATGTTTCATTTCCATATACTGGCTAAAGTTTTGAGTGAATTGTTGTGGCTGAAATGTCACCGGACTTGAAGAGGAACTTGGTCACCGACCGTCATCGGATTCTTGTGTTCACAGTAGGCTCCATATCTGATAAAATACAAAAGATAAATCAATTCTGATTGCAGATATGAAAAGCAGAGTGTTTTTATTTTACCAGTAAACATATATTTTATGATAATAAATTATTTATATATTTTGCTAGGGGTGATTTTGCATTACTTATTGACCCAACCTTGTATTTGAACCAATGGGGCTTTTTCTTTATTTTGAATGTTTCATGATAAAGTTTCAACGAGAAAAAAAAATTATATTAATACACATTTTTATGTCTGTATGAAAACATGAAAAATACAAATATTACTTTAATCGAAATGATCAATTGCAGTGGGAAAGTTGACAACTATGGGATATGAAAAAAAAATCTAAAAATTGCATTTAAAAGAAAAACATGATATTTTAAAGAAATATTTTATGGATTTTGGGTTTGAAACCTATTCAGGATACATTCTTTTTTTGCTTATCCCTAATACACGTGGTACAGGCCATGATAATCATGGTGGGTAGAAGAAGGCGACTGCTTTTACTGTAAATGCACCACATGTCTACACATGTGAAAAGCAGTTCGACTTTGCACTTACAAATGTACCAGAGCCCTGTTTGGTTACTTGCACTCACTGGTGGGGTTGTACTTTTGCAAGAATCGGGGGCCATTGGAGATAGAGGATACATTCTATCTGATTAAAGTCAACATATCCCTTTAGTAAATTGTTTCAAATAGCAGAATGTACTCTCCAAGACATCTCATTGTTTTCCTTGTGGTGACTTCCATCTGTTTAAGATTAGATTATTGAAGCAATGCAGCTGCAAGACATCTAAAATCATCCAAGAGAAAATTGAAATAATGCTATTGTTGGCAATGATGCTGTCAGCATTTGTATTGCCTCATTGCAAGACTTTAGCTTTGGGCCATAAAGACCTGGTTGAGAAAACAACCTCCATCATATTTCCAAAGCGGATTTACAGAATGGGTTCAATGCTGGAGGAAATGTATGGACTCCGCTGGAGAATATTTTAAATAATATCATTCTATTCACAAATATTTGATTTATATGTGTACAAAATTTGAATAAAAATCATTTAGTACTTTTGACCAAACAGGCATGTGCTGATTACTGTGGCAGTAATGTGTCGGGCAAAGTCAGACTTTCACCAAAATGTGCCTGGATCATGATCAATGAAAGCTGCACCCCTACACTCCATGAGATCATAAACTCATTGTATAATATTTACACAAGGGGATAAAAAAACAACTACTCTAGTAGTGCCATAGTAATGCATTTTCAGTGATAAAGTTGTTTAAACTACATCAACTGTTGTCAAAATTTAAGAATTTGTTGAATTATTAGGGGCACTCCAAAAGTAATGCCTGTTTGTCCATAACTCAATTAATATTTAAACTATTTTATTTAAATTTCAATATGGCGTCAAGTAAAGCCTTATCTAATAAATATCCATTTTGTTTTCAGATATTTTAGGTAAAAGTAGGGAATTAAGACAGAAACAAAGAGCTGTTATTGAATTTTTGGAAATGGAGGGATGTTCAGAGATTCACCAAAGACTGAAAAATTCATACACAGAAGTCACAATTGATATAAACAATATGAGAAGATGGATGAAAAGATCCACCAACAGTAACCAACACTGGAAACAAAGACAAGGTTGATTACCTTATCCATCTCATGATGAAAGAATAAGAATCAGAGGGGACTCTGGCACATTTGTAAGTGCAAAGTCGAACTGCTTTTCACATGTGTAGACATGTGGTGCACTTATAGTAAGAGCAGTTGCCTACTTCTACCCACCATCATAGCCTGTACCACGTATACTAGGAATAAGCAAAAAACTATCAGAGAGTTGTGTAATACACTAAATGTTAGATATAATGCAATAGAAACAATGATTGAACATCTAGGTTATAGAAAAATATATATGTATATATATTTTTTTGCTTATCGCTAGTACACGTGGTACAGGAGAACCACATGTCTACACATGTGAAAAGCAGTTCAACCTTGCACTTACAAATGTGCCAGAGCCCTGTTTGGTTACTTGCACTCGCTGGTGGGGTTGGACTTTTGCAAGAATTGGGGGCCATTGGTGCATTTTTTAATCAGAAAAAGTGTCCAATGCAGGAATCGAACCCGGGTCGTAGCTGTCGAAAACCAATGGTTTAGACCATCCTTCCACCGACCCCCATATAAAAATAATTATCAAAATGGGTTCCAAGGAAACTAACCCCTGATCAGTATGATCAAAGGGTTCAACTATGCCAAGAGCTACTGGATCTCTATGAGGACCAAAAGAACACTTTTATTTTCAAATATAGTAACTGGAGATAAAACCTGGGCATACCTTTATGACCCAGAAACTAAGAAAACAAAGTTCGAAGTTCAGAGGTCATCTAAAAAGGTGATGTCAACTGTCTTTTGGGACATGCAAGGTGTAATACTGATTGATTATCTAGAAGAAGGTAGCATTGTGAACAATTCTCGCTATGTTCTAACTTTAAGAAAGCTGAGGGAAGCTATTTGAAAAGGATAGATATTCCTATTAAATCCGTCAAGTTACACAGGACAATGCACAACTCCTTCCAGACTTCAGAGGCTATTGGACAAATGAGCTGGTTACTAGTTCCACAACCCCCATACAGCCCATATTTGGCACCTTGTGACTTCTATTTATTCTCAGCATTGAAAAATGGTCTGAAGGGACAAAGATTTGAAGACCTACAGGAAGTAAAACAGGCCATAAAGACATGGTTGAGTAAACTACCTCCATCATATTTCCAAAGCAGATTTACAGCATGGGTTCAATGCTGGAGGAAATGTATAGACACAGCTGGAGAATATTTTAAATAGTTAAACCTGTCTATAGCGCCCCCTCTTGGGACTCACCAAAATAGGGTGCTATAGACAGTTCACTTTTAATGTAAAATGTTTACATTTTAATGTTTAAAATCGGGCGCTATGGAGAGGAAGGCGCTATTTAGAGAGGTACTATAGACAGGTTGTGTAACTGCAATATCATTCTATTCACAAATATTTGATTTTACCTGTGTAAAAAATTTGAATAAAAATTATTTAGTACCTTTAACCAAACAGGCATTCATGGAACATCAATAGTTTTGAATAAAGATTGGTCAAATTAATGTTGATTATGTGATATGCTGGAGGTCAAGAAAATGGTTGAATTATTGTGTTGAAGAAATGTATTTAGTAATTACATTAATTTGGATGTTATGGGGGATGGGACATCCACATTTCTGAGATATATATATTAAAAATCTAGCCCACTTTGTCCAAAGGGTAGCTTGGCACCTGCAGCTCCAGAACACATTTTGGCTTGCATTAGATGCACTAAAAAGGACCTTTGGGAAAGGCAGTTGCTTATCATAAAAAATCTTGAGGAGCATGAACTCATGTAATCTTTACACAAGGGGATAAGAAACAACAACAACATATATTAAAAAGGTATATTTCACAATGTGTGTAAGAGAAGAAACACCAACCCATTGTCCACTTTCAGGTCCAACCAGCAGTGTCCGCCAAAGAATAACACTTGAGCCCAGATGAACACTTTATTCTGTAGTTTTCCTGTTGTACAAAGTTGTAGCAGTTTTAAAACGTTGGTGGCGGGCGGCACAATTTACAGTAGTAGCTCTCTGGGTGATGACAATTTTAAGGCATATTCTCAGTTCATAGACAAGCAAAACATTTATAGGAAATGTAGACAAGAAGACTCCAGGTTATTTATTGTCTGTCGTAGCCCAGGTAGTAGATGAAGATACAAAAATAAGAAGAGAGTCTCTGTCTAGGGATGAGGGGGGGGGGGGCTAGGCCATCTTGTTAGAGATGGTGAGGTGGAGGGTCTCCAGCTGGGAGGTCCACTTGTCCAGGGCACTGTACCTGGCTGCCCCCACACTCTGCTGGTCCAGCTCCAGCACCTGGTTCACCTGGTCTATCCTGCCCTGGATGGTGCTGCACCCCAACTTGGCACTTGAGACACAGCTGTACTCCACATACATGTTCCTAGCAGTGCTGGAGATCTTATACTGTGAGCACCTTCTTGACATGTGTTTACAGTAAAAGCAGTCGCCTACCTCTACTCACCATGATTATCATGGCCTATACCACGTGTACTAGAAATAAGTAAAAAAAAAACATGTGTAGTACGTTTTCTCTCACGACTTCAACAGTCTGAACTATTGTTCCTTTTAATGCGAAATTGAAACTTTTATTTATTTATTAATCAACCAGCACGATATTTAAATATTTGCGTCTATTACAGTGGAAACAAACAAAACAACAAACAAATTAGAACTTAAAATTAAAAATATTTAAAAATTTACATGTATTAATCAACAGAGTTTATAAAATTTATATAGACAAAGTGGCTGATATAAGAGAGTTAAATCATTCAGATCAGGGAACAATGAATGTGTCACTTCTGCAAAGTTGGGACAGTCGTAGATTAGGTTTAGAGCAGAAATGCATAATTGACCTTAGGAAAGTCACATGGTACCAAGTGACGTGAACGACTATAAAAAGACGAATATGCCAACATAAATTCACCACTGTATTAAGCTATTCTAACTCCGCCTTTGCCGGCCCCAAGCCCGGATGAAAAAGGAGGAGGGGGAGCAGTAACATGCTCGGTAAAAAACCTGGGCTCAGCTGGCCCGGCTGATAGTACCCTTTAAGGGCTGCTTATCCAGGGATACAGGATGAGCAGCGCTGGTGCTCCTTGTTAGGAGCGGCTGCGCATGGTGCTGTTCCTCATGTCAGAGGCGCCATTTCTTTTAGAGCTAAGTCGGCCTGCCACTGAGTTGTGCTCCCCGTCTTGATGACAAAGTTCTACTTCACCCAGTGTGTAGATAAGGAAGGTTATTCTGCTTTATAACCGGCACTGGAGGGGATTTAAGCAAACTATGGACATAAGCAAATTTGAAAACAGAGTAGAAATAATCTCAGGGAGGACATAACTTGAGGAAGTGTGAAGTCTTTGATGTCGCCAGCCATCTATTTTTTTTAGAGATAGAAATATTTTTTAAAATAAAATAAAAGCGTACATAGATGTCTAGAGTAAGAGGAAGAGCAGCAATCAAAATATAATCTTTTACATCACACAGCTGTTGGTCATAAGGTTGACTACCTAGTTCTTTAGTCTAATTATGTTGTAGCACTCTCTTCCATCCTGCCACCCCTTGTGGGGTTCAGTGAGGTACACCTGCTAGTTTTGATCAGCAGGGACAAGCTCACTACCCAAGTGGTGGATAAACTCATGTTGTCGCATGATTCAAGTTTAATTAGGACAATTCTATAAACCAATCTGGTCGTTACAAATACAGTCCAACTTGGATAATTAAAAGCCCAAGTGACCAAAAAAAAATCAGAAATACAAAAATTTTAAATGTTTTGAAAAAAAGGCTTAAAAGTCTAGGGACCAAGATGAACATTCAAATTAAAGATGTTTTTTAATTAAAGACGTTTTTTTTTCTAATTATCAAAGTTGTACTCTACAATTTGTTTATCCATTTAAAATAATATAGTTAAATAATTTAGTTCATATACAGTAAAACCCCTCTATAGGGAATGGGACTGAACCTGTGGTTCACTATAGCCATGGTTTGTTATAGCCATAATATTTCACTGTATTATAACATAAAAAAAGGGAATTATATCAGGTTCATTATAAGGGAAGGTCACTATTCTAGGTTCATTTAAGTGAGGTTTTACTGTATACTCAAATTTATCCAATGTGTGCAATCTACAACCTGACCCATAAGTCGCGAACCCTTCTATTTTTTAATTAAAAATTAAAAGGTAAACTAGAATAAAATAGTTCTAGGTTTTTATTATAGTTTGCTTTTTAATTTTAAAAAATATAAAATTTCGGGACTTGTGGCCACCCTGTAGTTAGTTTACAAATGCAGTGTACAACTAGATGCCTACAAAGAAGCCATTACCTATCCAAGATGCAGGATACCAGGAGATTCTCTACTTCAGGCACATCAATCTTCAGTTCCTGTACCACGCACACACACACAATGGACCACAATCCCAAGATTTGACACCACTTAGACTTACCCTGGAGATGAAGGGGATGTGGATCCTGGTTTAGGGCTTGATAAGCTTAATCAGCACCTGAGTCCTGAGAACTTTACGCGGAGTAATCCGGAATGGAATGAATACCCAAATATGGCCATTTTTTATAAGCTTCGGTGGTTAGTGGTAGAATGCTCGCCTGCCACGCGGGCGGCCCGGGTTCGATTCCCGGCCGATGCATTTTTCTTTTTACAATTTTTAAAACTCATTTATATTATATATAATAAGAAAAAGGCATCTACTTATCGTGCAACTGAAAGTTGCTGATGGCTTGCGCCATCTATCGGAATAAATATCAAATATTCTCGTTGATTTTTAATTATTCCAGAATTGGCCAAATACCCATTCTTGATTAATCAAGAAAAGCTAACCACGGACGAGTTTCGGGCTGTTGGCCCTCATCAGCGTGGTGCAAGCTGTACCTCAACGACCAAAATATTGGTCATTAAGGCATCCTGAAAAATCATGAAACGGGTAGTTAAGGCCAGAATTGCGAGAGAACGCTACAAAATGTGAAAAATTAGTACAAATGTAATATTGTACTGGGATAAGGTGCATAAATTAAGAAAAAGGCATCTACTTATCGTGCAACTGAAAGTTGCTGATGGCTTGCACCATCTATCAGAATAAATATCAACTATTCTCGTTGATATTTAATTATTCCAGAATAGGATAAATACCCATTCTTGATTAATCGAGAAAAGCTAATCACGGACGCGTTTCGGGCTGTTGGCCCTCATCAGCGTGGTGCAAGCTGTACCTCAACGACCAAAAAATTGGTCATTAAGGCATCCTGAAAAATCATGAAACGGGTAGTTAAGGCCAGAATTGCGTGAGGACGCTACACAATGTGAAAAATAGTACAAATGTAATATTGTACTGGGATAAGGTGCATAAATTAAGAAAAAGGCATCTACTTATCGTGCAACTGAAAGTTGCTGATGGCTTGCGCCATCTATCAGAATAAATATCAACTATTCTCGTTGATTTTTAATTATTCCAGAATTGGCCAAATTTATATTCCACCATATAAATATATATTATTATATCAACTATATTAATTAAATCAAATACCTAAACACTAATATAATACAATTTTTGCCATCACACACACTATTTTCCTGTAGTTTATGTGTTACTTCTTTATTGCTATTCTATGGCACTTCAAATATTTATTATTGATGTACTTTCAGTATTAAGGAAATTGCAATCGGGGGAATTCTCGGGCGAAGCCGGGTCATACGTCTAGTGTATAATATATATAACAAAAAATGCATATCCTGACTGCCCACGTGATCATATTAGATAGCAGAGCGTCTTCTAAAATTCTCATGTGAGTGGTCAGAATATTCCTTTTTTGTTTTTAAAATCAACACCTGACGTTTTTCTATTTTTCTTATTTTTCCAATATATATGCTGATATAAAATGAAATACGGATTCTAATATAATACTTATATGCATATTTGTTTAAATATTTTATTACAATTAAATAAAGTTGTAAAGATTCATCTTCTTCAGTTCGCAGCAGTGTTAAATTAGAATATGACTTATTACTTGATGAATAAACTGTGCTGATATTTTTGTTGAAAATCTAAACATTATTATTCAATGGTAGGCATGCAATATGTTTTGGCGCGAATGTTTCTTTTCACAGATAACCTCTGATTCCTTGTGTCATTACTGAAATGGAAAAAATATTTGGAGGGATTGATTCATCAGTAGAAGGACCCAATACAGTAATAGAGCTCTAAAAATATGTCTGGTGAATCAAATTGGCGAAACCGCTGGGAGAGTTCACCAATGATGAGCCAAGCTCTCCCAACATTTTCTCATTGCAGTAAGGACAGTAGAAGTTTGATTTATCTGTGAAAATAAATATTCGCGCCTTAATGTTTTCATTTGTTATATTTAGATGGCGTATTATTGCTTTGTATTAATATGTTATGGCCTTACCGGGAGAGCTGAGGAAAGAACAGAAATTGTCTCACTGACTGTGGAGTAGCTCGTGTTCCACAGTAGAATAGAATAAATCAGAACATTAAGACGCAAATGTTTCTTTTCACAAATAAATCTATTTTCTACTGTCCTCACTGCAATGAAAAAAATTGGGAGGGCTTGGCTTATTTGTGTGTGAACCCTCCCAGCGGTTTCGCCAATTTATTCTACCAGACCGCTTCTTTAGAGCTCTAATATTGTATTGGATCATTCTGCTTTTATATGCAACACGGTATTAAATTAGCGAAACCACTGGGAGGATTCACCACTGATGTGCCAAGCCCTCCCAATATTTTTTTTCACCGCAGTGAGGACAATAGAAGTTTGATTTATTTGTTAGAAGAAACATTCGCGCCTTAATGCTTTCATTTGTTATATATAGAAGGCGCGCTGATGTATCACATTGAAAAATATGCTTCGAAAATAAATTAAAAAAAAAAGAACACAAAAATAAACAAACTATCAGGTAAAATGTTTGAAATATTTTTTAAAATTACTTCCAAAATGTATATCTTGAAATATATTTCAATATGAGGTTGTAATGAACACTTTTAGAAGTTGTGCATTAAAAATAATATTGAATCAAATAAACAAACCTTTCATGAATTCTGATTCGTGAGTTGTATGAATTTTCAAAATTAGAACAATATTATGATTACGCGAAAAAATTTGAACCGAAAAATATTCTTTCAAATTTGTGTGAAAATTCTCAAGAATAATCTTCTCTGAATGCTACTGTGAGGTGTGAAATATCTTAGCTTGAATATTTTTATTTCTTGTTGCCAAAAGTGATATATATTGCTACGCCGTCGCTGAAGATGGATGTTCAATAATGATTTTTGTTTAACTCCCTTTATTTATAATAAAACATCTGCGGAGGAGAAATTTAAGACTCGAAACATCTACTGCTGGATTGCCCAATTTTTCAGGATATAGGAAAAGAAAATTTGGTGGCATCGGACAGCTACATGAAATCGTAGATGAGAAAAGAACATATAAAATATTCAATCATATTTTTAGATATATACAACTATATTTTGAACTGGGAAAGAGAGGGAAGGAAATTCTAAAATAATTGCTTTTGCTCCTCGTATATAACCAATTGATGACGTAATGGATACTCTCCTAGGATCGAAGTACTTTTCAGCAATAGACCTAAGATGGAGATATTGGCAAGTCGAAATTGAAGAGAAAGACAACGAGAAGACAGCTTTCACTACGACCCACGGATTATATGAATTCAACGTCATGCCCTTTGGACTATGCAACGCCCCTGCTACTTTCGAGAGGAATATGGACAATGTGCTTGGAAATCTAAGATGACAGATTTTCCTTTGTTATCCGGACGACGTTATTATATACAGCTCAGACTTTCCAACCCACCTTAAAAGACTTGAAGCTGTCTTAAAATGTTTTAGTGAATCTAATTTGAAACTGAACGACAAGAAATGCAGATTTGCTTTTGAAGAACTTGAGATCCTTGGTCATATAACCAACCAACAGGGTATAAAACCGGCCGAATATAATATCAAAGCCGTTAGGGATTTTCCTCGGCCCAAGAAGGTCAAAGAAGTACAATCATTCCTAGGAATATGTTCCTATTATAGAAAATTCATTAAAGATATCTGATTAATTGCTGACCCATTCACAAGACTCATCAGGAAAAATGTGCAATTTACCTGGACAGAAAATCAAGAGGAAGCATTTCAAAACCTTAAAAAAGCTCTGATAAATCCGCCAATTTTGGGTCACTTTGATCCAAATACAGCCACCTACATTCACACAGACGCCTCTAACATCGGCTTAGGTGCAACACTGGTCCAAATTATCTGTGGGGAAGAGAAGGTGATATCATATTTGAGTCGAACTCTAAGTAAATCTGAGAAAAAGTACTTAACCACCGAAAAGGAATGTTTGGCTGTGGTGTGGGCGATATCAAAATTACGACCCTACCTATATGGAAGACACTTCAAGATAATTACAGACCATCACGCATTGTGCTGGCTGAAAAATCTTAAAGATCCAACAGGTAGACTTGCAAGGTGGGCACTGAAAATTCAGGAATACGATTTTGAAATAATACCCAAATCAGGTAAAAAACATTTGGATGCTGATGGCTTATCTAGAGGACCTCTACCTGAAACGGATTGGGTCGAAGATTATGAACGACTATTTTTGAATCAGATAATAAATGAAGAGGATGAATTCATAGAAAATGTTAAGAAAAGCCTTAAAGGAAGCAAACAAGCAATCACACATAATTTTGAAGAGGAAAATGGATGTCTATATAAGAAGAACCCAAACCCTGAAGGCAGAGCATGGTTGCTGGTAGTGCGGAGGAAGAGAAACAAAGAAATCATGAGTGAATACCACAACCATATGCTAAATGGCCATCTAGGCGTCGCCAGAACCACATACCGTTTGAAGAATAAATACTATTGGCCTTCCATGCTAAAAGATGTTTCAGAATTTGTAAAGACGTGCCATCTTTGCCAAAGTGGAAAGGTTCAAATCAGTCGCCCCCTGGACTTTTGCAACCCATTCCCCCAGCTAACTACCCTTTTGAAAGAATAGGGATTAACTTTGTTGGCCCCTTGCCATCAACGAAAAGAAGAAGGAAGTGGATAATTGTGTTGACTGATTATTATACCAGGTACGCTGAAACAAAGGCAGTATCAGTAGCAATAGTGAAAGAAGTCTATATTTTTAATCGAACAAATTATTTTGCGTCATGGGGCCCCAAGGTTTCTTATTAGCGACAGAGGTTCACAATGCACTAGCAATTTAATGAAGGAGGTCATGAAAATGTGCAAAGTTAAACACTGCTTTACGACGAGCTACCATTATCAGACTAACAGACTAGCGGAACGGCTAAATATAACTCTAATCAACATGATAAGCATGTATGTAAATACAGACCAGAAGAACTGGGACGAAATCCTCCCTTTTATCACCCACGCGTACAATACCACGATTCAAGAAACCACAGGCTACTCTCCATTTTTCCTGTTGTTTGGGAGGGAACCCATGTCCCTCTTAGATGACGATAATATCCCAATTGACAGTAACATGAACGATTACGACGAATATATACAAAATTACTTAGAAAAAATAGCAAGGACGAGACAGGTAGTCATTAACAACACAGATAAGACTCAGGAAAGAATGAAAATAAATTATGACAGAAAACACAATAAGAGAATCTATGAACCAGGATCTATGGACCAGGAAATTTAGTGGCAGTTTAATTACCAGTCAGGAAAATCGGAAAATGTGAAAAACTATTGAGAAAATAGTTTGGCCCATATCGAATATTAAAAAAGCTGTCCAACGTAAATTACTTAATTGAACACAAAGATAATCCTGGCCAAGACCCATTGATTGTCCATGTATCAAGACCCAAACCCTATTTTGAAAGAATTGATGAGGTCACTCACGAGGACGTGACGACCTCTGGAGAGGGGGAAGTGTTGCATCATGATTAATGCGCGTATTTTTGAAATTATTTATAATATTATTTTTAATATATTTAAAATTTAAATTACATATCTATTTTTTTTAAATATAAAACAGATTATTTAGATTATCTTCATTCCTTTTGATAGTTTCATTCCTTTTGTAATATTTTATTGTACATATATCTTTATTGCTTATTGGAGCGGGGGAGGACCTAGAGGAAGACTGCAGATCGCGACCTACGAGGAACAACGAATAAACGCAATAACTTTAAAAGGTAATTTATTTTTATTTAATTTTATTTATTTACTTTTATTTATTTGCTTTGACTATGGAAACCCGCTCGGGAAACGTGTATAACACCAAGAAGGAAGAAACCAAGGTCGACGACCCTGTAAAGCTGCAACTTGGTGCAACAATATTTACAACAATGAGATATCAGAAAGTTGAAATAGAAAAAAAAACAAGTTTACCTATACATCAAGTATTATTTGACAAAAGAGAGTGCTCTTAGCTAAAAAAGGTCAATCTTAAAATAAAATTATTGAAGATAAAAAACTTCTGGTTATGGTGATAAAAATATTATTTTCCAGTCAAAGTAAAAAGAAATATGCAAATATAAAAAATTGAAAAATTATTTTTTGAATTTTGATTAACTTATTACATACAATTTGGAGGGGTGAGGTCCTTCTTGTCCTTGCAGTATCCGCACAGACATAAGAGGTGCCCAGAAGGTACAGAAATTTATTCACCAAGAATATATGGAAGGCCCTCGTCAGCCCAAGGCGGACTTTATTCCATGAGATCCACACGGAACTAATGGGATATCCACAAATATTTTAGCATAGATTTGTTCTAGTCGCTTTGCCTGATAAAAACCTCTTTTGTAGATTGTGAATAATCCATTAGGTCCCGTGGGGATCACTTGGAATAAAGTTCGCCCTGGGCTGACGAGGGTCATTATCCCGAAACCAAAGGCATTATCTGAAGAAACAGTGAAGGAAGTTTCTAAATATTTATTTGAAAATATTTTTATGCCACGCGGCTCAAAAATTTCTTATTAGTGATAAGGTTCTCAATTCACTCGCAAGTTGATAAGGAGGTCATGAAAATGTGAAAATTTAGACACTGTTTCACGACGAGAGAACTACCACCTCCAGATTAACGGACTAAGAGAACGTTTTGAATAGAACATTCAATCAACATTATCAGTATTTATGAGTGTACGCATCAGAATAACTGTGTCAAATTCTCACTTTCATCACCCACGCGTTCAATTCCACGATTTAAGAAACCACAGGCTGCTCTTCATTTTTTGTTGTTTGGGAAAAAGCCCATGTCTCGCGTAGACGACAAGAATGTCTCGGTGGACTCAAACTTGGGCGATTATGAGGAATACACAGAAAATCACTTAGATAAAATCACAAGAATGAGACAGGTAGTCGTTAGTAACACCGAGAAGACCTAGGAAAGAAAAAAAAATGAGAAGAAACTATAACAAAAAAACATTGAGAGAATCTATGAACCAGGGCATTTAATAGCAGTTTGAAAACCAGTTAGGAAAATCGAAATATGTGAAAAAGTTAATGCCAAAATATTTTGGCCAATATTGAAATCAAAAGAGTTGTCTGAGGTAAATTACTAATAGAACCGGAAAAGAATCCTGATCTGGATTTGTCGATTGTCCATGTCTTTAGACTCAAATCTTATTCCGAAAGAATTGCTGAGGTCATTCACGAGGATGTGATGACCTCTGAAGAGGAGGAAGTGTTACATCATGGTTAATGTGTGGGCCTATTTTTATTAATAATCCATAATATTAAAATGAAAACACCAAAACGCGAATGTTTCTTTTCACAAATAAATCAAACTTCTACTGCCCTTACTGCAATGAGAAATATATTGTGAGGGCTTGGCTCTTCAGCGGTGAACCCTCCCAGCGGTTGCGCTCGATTTAATCTACCAGACCGCTTATTTAGAGCTCTAATACTGTATTGGATCATTCTGCTTTTATAATAAACACTGGAGGTTTGAATCTTAGAAATGGTATTTGAGTAAACTATATAATTAAGCTTTCATAATATTATTTTTTATATATTTAAATTCTAATTTTAAATTTGTATATTTAAATATTTTATGAAACAGATCATATGTATTATTATAAACATAATATTTACAATGAAAAAAAAATTAATAATAATAATAAAGATCAGGTTTTGATATTAAAATCAAAAAAGGATATCCCGACCACGAGCACATGAGCTTTTTAGATGGGAGAGCGCAATATAGTGGAACATGAATCAAATAAACGTTAATATAGCCTGTTCCTAGATATTCGGCTAACCCATTTTATTGATAAATCAAGAAAAGCTAACCAAGAACGCATTTCGAGCTTATTATGTACTATAAAATCATAATTTGTATTTTGAAACACTGACTACACACTACCCTTTGAAATTTGATGTGAAAAAATATAGTCTAGGTGCTACCTGAAAATATAGTTGTCTTATTATTGAAATATCT
Source organism: Cordylochernes scorpioides (assembly GCA_030710605.1). Lineage (NCBI taxonomy): Eukaryota > Metazoa > Arthropoda > Arachnida > Pseudoscorpiones > Chernetidae > Cordylochernes > Cordylochernes scorpioides. The sequence goes on along the minus strand of CP092873.1, from coordinate 41,351,759 downwards.
AATCTTGTAGAATGGTCGGAACACGCAGGGTATGTGTGAGGAGAGAATAAAGGTTGACGAATCTACAAGACTACAACCTCTGGGGTAGGGTGCAACAATATTTTAACAGATGGTATATTAGTAGAAAAATTTGGTTCTGACCACTGACTACTTTGATTGAAAGTTGGCGCGACAAGTATGCCCATATATAAATAAAAATAAACTCCAATTAGAAACTAAGAAAATCAAATTGAATATTATAAGAGGATTTTTTTAATTTAGTGAACACGAATTTGATCAAATTCTGTTTAGATCATTTTCAGACTCCATCACCACAGCTTCAACAAACTAAACGGTATTACAATTCACATCGCAAATTTCTCCATCCCAGTGATCCAAGAATCATCGGCAAAATGTTGCTGCTTGATAGTTTACACATATCTGAATTTTAATTCTAAAAGTAAACAGCGCTATAGCTCGGGATATTTTATATAAAATATGATATCTAAATTAATATAAAATTCTAAATAATTATCTAATAATAATTATCTATAAATAAAAATCTAATCACTACATCTCACCTGTACCTTATTAAGGCGTCCTGCACTTCACCAAACGAAATTCATTCGAGAATAATGATGATTTTGTATCAACCAACGTTAGGTATTTACATATATACAAGCTTCTACTAACTATGCAAAAAAACCTATATATTGTTGCATCATGATTAATGCGCCTATTTTTAAAATTATTTATAATATTATTTTTAATATATATAAAATTTAAATTATAAATTTATTTATTTTTATAAAACAGATTATTAATATAAAATATTATGTACTATAAAACATTTGTATTTTGATACACTAAATACCCTACATGCTTTAAACTTTGATGTGGTAAATAAAGGGAGATTCTAGGTGCTACCTAAATTTATAGTTGTCTTATTATTGACTGGTTTAACCTTGTAAGATGGTTGAGACACGTTCTGGAAAGATGCAAGACACGTCTGAGGAGAGACTCAAGACTGAAGAATCTGCCAAACCGCAGCCCAGTGCAACAATTGGTAGAGATGCAAGTGCCGACCCAGTTGTTTTGAACCCCAACATAGACATCCCCAAATATGATGGAACAGAAGACCCTCGCCCATGGATTGAGTCCCTTGAAGGAATTGGCTTCCTGTACCACTGGGCAGAATATATTATTTCTCGCTATGCAGCCATGAACATGATTGGTAGCGCCAAAACCTGGCTGGACCTACACAAGATAAGTTTTACCAGCTGGGAACATTTCAAGAGCCGCCTAATTCAGGATTTTGGCTCAGACGCCAACAAAGAAGAATTGAAGATGAGGCTGAACAGAATGCAGCAGTGGAATGAACCTGCAATCAGGTTTGCAGAGGACATCCTGGTTCTGTGCAACAAGGTCGACCCCCAAATGGAAGAAGAGAATAAAATAAATTGGGTTATTGGAGGGTTAAAGAAAGAATACTCTTTTGCCCTCTACTTAAACCCTCCTAAGAATACCAACGAACTCCTAAGATTGTGTAAAAAGATGGATTTGTTTGAAAATAATTATCAAGAACGTATAGAAAAATCAAAGGTTCTATATAATGGACCACGCTCTCCTCGTTCCCACCATCAAGAGCAATGGAAGAACGCTCCGTCGTTCAGAAGACCAGACCAGAACACCTCCAAGCCCCAGGCCCCCGCTCCGAGGTACTACCAGAACACCCCCAAGCCCCAGGCCCCCGCTCCGAGGTACTACCAGAACAAGCCGCTGCCCCAGGTATTTGCCCGTGGACGATTTTACACTCCCATTCCTGAGCCAAAACCGGTCTACCCAAGGAAAACCTACAATAAGAGTCCAGATTCAAACAGGAATAGGACAGAAGACGGGAGACCAATATGTTTCAAGTGTAACAAGCCAGGACACGTAGCGCGGTATTGCAGAGTCAAGTTTGTGAGGATCGTAGAAGAGGACCCCTCAGTTTCCCAAGACAAGAGCCAAGAAAATCTTCAAATGGACGAAAGGAAAGATTATACACGGCCTCGCCTCTATGCGGATGTTTGTAATGACACACAAATGAATATTCCTACACGGAATAGATATTCCGTGTTGGAAGATTTAAACTAAGTGTCGCGCCTGATTCCTTCAATCAAAGCAAGTCGACCATAAATGGAATTAGAAAGTTGGACCCTAGGTACAAAATTAATATTAATGTGGACAAGATAGGGTTATGCGAAGCTTTGATTGATACAGGCGCCGATCTTTCAGTGGTCGACCTAAGAACAGCACTTTTTGCTAGCCGTGAAATAAATAGTCTCACTAAAACGTGTTCAGGACCCGATGGAAAAAAATTAGATATAGTAGGTAGCATTATTTTAGATTTAAAAATTGATGACACTGAATTATCCCACGAATTTGTAGTAATGGACGCGCATCTACGAACTCTTATTCTTGGACGAGATTTCCTTAAAAAAATGAATGCTAAAATTGATTGTAAACGAGAAACAATAAAATATAATTTGATGAGTAATCATGACGTAAGCAATTATGATCTAAAAAAAATAAAGAGCACTACAGATACCGTTATACCTAAACTATCTATTAAATTGATTAGGGCCTCATTAGAAGCAGAGGATGGCGAATATGTCATCGAAGAGAACAACAGAATGACTCAAACAAATGGTCTTCGATTGGCAAGAAGTTTGCTTACTGTCACGGATAAGAAAACCCATATCTGGATAACGAACCCTTATCCTCGACCTTTAAAAATCATGAAAGACCAAACATTGGCTTATGGAAGTCTTCCTGCAGGGGTAAATTTTATAGAGAATAAAGAGAAGCAGAATGAAAATGACGAAATACAATTTCAAATAAACAAAAATTTAACATTTAAAGAACAAGAGAGGTTAAAACAAATTTTGGCCAAGTATACTGATTTGTTCTCATCGAGGTTAGGTAGGACCAGTTTGGCAAAACATCAGATTCATACAGAAGACGCAAAACCAATAAAGCACAAGCCTTACCGGGTAAGCGCTAAGGAACGAACCATCATAAAGGATCAAATAGACGAGATGCTCGAAGAAGGAATAATTAGACAATCTTCAAGTCCCTGGTCCTTTCCCGTTATATTGGTCAAAAAACGAGATGGCAAATACAGATTTTGTGTGGACTACAGGAAATTAAATGAAGTAACAGTGAAGGATGTTTATCCAATCCCAAGAATTGATGATGTAATGGATACTCTCCAAGGATCCAAGTACTTCTCAGCAATAGATCTCAAATCGGGATATTGGCAAGTCGAAATTGAAGAGAGAGACAAAGAGAAGACGGCTTTCACTACTGCACATGGGTTATATGAATTCAACGTAATGCCCTTCGGTCTATGCAACGCCCCTGCTACTTTTGAGAGGAACATGGACAATGTCCTCGGAAATCTGAGATGGCAGATTTGCCTTTGCTACCTGGACGATGTAATTATATACAGCTCGGACTTTCCAACCCACATTAAAAGACTTGAAGCTGTCCTCAGATGCTTCAGCGAATCTAATTTAAAACTGAGCGCCAAGAAATGCAGATTTGCTTTCGAGGAACTTGAGATCCTTGGACATATAACCAACCAAGAGGGTATAAAACCTGCCGAATATAATATCAAAGCCGTTAGAGATTTTCCTCAGCCCAAGAAGGCCAAAGAAGTGCAATCATTCCTAGGAATGTGCTCATATTATAGAAAATTTATTAAAGATTTCTCATTAATCGCTGACCCATTGACCAGTCTCATCAGAAAAAATGTGCAATTTATCTGGACAGGAAAACAGGAAGAAGCGTTCCAAAACCTTAAAAAAGCTCTTATGAATCCGCCAATTTTAGGTCACTTTGATCCAAATGCAGCCACCTGCATTCACACTGATGCCTCTAACATCGGCTTAGGCGCAACACTAATTCAAAATATCGGTGGCGAAGAGAAGGTAATATCATATTTGAGCCGAACCCTAAGTAAACCTGAGCAAAATTATTCAACCACCGAAAAGGAATGTTTAGCTGTAGTGTGGTCGATATCAAAATTACGGCCCTATTTATATGGAAGGCACTTTAAAATCGTAACTGATCATCACGCACTATGCTGGCTTAAGAATTTAAAAGATCCGACCGGTCGATTAGCACGATGGGCACTGAAGATTCAGGAATATAATTTCGAAATTATACACAAATCGGGAAAAAAACATCTGGACGCTGATGGTCTATCTAGAGGACCCTTACCAGAAAACGAATGGGACGAGGATTATGAAAGACTATTTTTGAATCAAATAATAGACGAAAAGGATGATTTTATTGAGAATATTAAGGAGAACCTTAGTGGAAACAAGCGTCCAATTACACAGAACTTTAAAGAAGAAAATGGGTGTCTCTACAAGAAAAATCCAAATCCTGAAGGCAGAGAATGGTTGCTGGTAGTGCCAAAGAAGAGAAGGAAAGAAATCATGAGTGAATACCACAACCATATGCTGAATGGCCATCTGGGCGTCGCCAGAACCACATACCGATTGAAGAATAAATACTATTGGCCTTCCATGCTGAAAGATGTTTCCGAATTTGTAAAGACGTGCCATCTTTGCCAAAGTCGGAAAGGTTCAAATCAGTTGCCATCTGGACTTCTACAACCTATTCCCCCAGCTAACTACCCTTTTGAAAGAATCGGAATTGACTTTGTTGGCCCCTTGCCATCAACGAAAAGAAGAAGGAAATGGATCATTGTGTTGACGGATTATTATACCAAGTATGCTGAAACAAAGGCAGTACCAGAAGCGACAGTGAAAGAAGTCTCTACATTTTTAATCGAACATATATTTTTACGTCACGGGGCTCCAAGATTTCTTATCAGCGACAGAGGTTCACAATTCACTAGCAATTTGATGAAGGAGGTTATGAAAATGTGCAAAGTTAAACATTGCTTCACAACGAGCTACCACCCCCAGACTAACGGACTAACGGAACGGCTAAATAGAACTTTAATCAATATGATCAGCATGTATGTGAATACGGATCAGAAGAACTGGGACGAAATCCTTCCTTTTATCACCCACGCATATAATACCACAATTCAAGAAACCACAGGCTACTCTCCATTTTTCCTGTTGTTTGGGAGGGAACCCATGTCCCTCTTAGACGACGAGAATATCCCAACGGACAGTACCATGGACGATTACGACGAATATATAGAAAACTACTTAGATAAAATAGCAAGGACGAGACAGGTAGTCATTAACAACACAGAGAAGACTCAGGAAAGAATGAAAAGAAACTATGACAAAAAACACAACGAGAGAATCTATGAACCAGGACATTTAGTGGCAGTTTGGACACCAGTCAGGAAAATCGGAAAATGTGAAAAACTATTGAGAAAATATTTTGGGCCATATCGAATATTAAAGAAGCTGTCCAACGTAAATTACTTAATTGAGCCGAAAGATAATCCTGGCCAAGACCCATTGATTGTCCATGTCTCAAGACTCAAACCCTATTTTGAAAGAATTGATGAGGTCACTCACGAGGACGTGACGACCTCTGGAGAGGGGGAAGTGTTGCATCATGATTAATGCGCCTATTTTTAAAATTATTTATAATATTATTTTTAATATATTTAAAATTTAAATTATAAATTTATTTATTTTTATAAAACAGATTATTAATATAAAATATTATGTACTATAAAACATTTGTATTTTGATACACTAAATACCCTACATGCTTTAAACTTTGATGTGGTAAATAAAGGGAGATTCTAGGTGCTACCTAAATTTATAGTTGTCTTATTATTGACTGGTTTAACCTTGTAAGATGGTTGAGACACGTTCTGGAAAGATGCAAGACACGTCTGAGGAGAGACTCAAGACTGAAGAATCTGCCAAACCGCAGCCCAGTGCAACAATATATAGGCATCATTATTAAATACATGCGAAACAGGATTATGATAACTGTACCTAATAGATTAGATATTAAGTTAGGTTATCATACTATCCAAAAATGCACATTGTGCTGATCTTAACATCCTCTCGTTCAGACTCCAACATCTACACTTTTTAATCGCAACATTTCATCCATTCTGACCCAAACCTTTCAACTACAATAATCCTAACATCTTCATTAACATAATCCATACTACCATGAACCGAATATCTATCTTCTTATTCTAAATATCCACCGAATATATGGGAATTTCTCTCTATACTCTCCTTCTCTTAACAATACTTCTGTTTAAATTGTAAAATTCACACTGCTATGATCCCAACATCTCCACCTCCCTGATCAGAAAATCTATTTTGTCCTGAAATCAACATATCCCTACCTTGATTGCAACATCTTCATTTCTCCGATTCTAACATCTCCACAGCTCTTATCTCAACAACTCTGCTGCGTTGATCCAAACATCTACCCTGTCCTGCTAGAAACTTATAATCTGATTCCAACAATACTACTGTCCTATTTCCACATCTCAAATGTTCTATTACGAACACAGTTCTTCTCATAGAATCTGTACATATCTATTCTCATATATATAAATCCGACCTCTTTACTATCATTGTCCATTCATATGCATTTCTATGATTATTATAATATACTTCCCTATCATTATAGGCATACGAACTATAGTAACCGTGTTGGCTATGGTCTTAATTATTATGTTGTTTTGTGCCAATTTATAATTATATGTTCCATTCTGATTTGCTCTGTTAAGATAAGCTAAGGAAAATGATAAAATCATATTCTGTATCGTTCAATAGAGAAATAGAATAGAATCAGGCGTCTATAGAAACCACCAGCGATGGCATGAGCGATTGTCAATGAGTTGGGGAATTTATGATTTATTGTATTAGAACAGTCTTATATTCAACTTATTTGACGTCTACGTTCAAGGTACCTGTTTGTTCTGTGGTAGTAATTTGGTTTTATTTCTAAAGTTTAAGAGATCTGGAACGCAAGAAGAATAGCATCAAATATTTGGCTGATTGGTATGATTATTCCTAGCTACAATATTTTAAATATTCTATATATATTATCATAGACATTCGTATTTTCACTAATAATCATGAATTTTCTTTAATATTAAATGCGAAAATGTCCTACTTCATTTATTTTTGTTTCTGATATTCTAAACGGTGAATTAAAATTTAACTTACTCTATAAATAGCTTTGGGTGATTTCATTACAATTAGAGAATTATATATTGGCAGCCTTACAGTTATATATAGACTGCCAATACCTAAGTACAAAGTTACAGGTCTGGCATTGATATCACTCAACAATAGGTGTAAAATGGCGCCAACACCAGATAACCCCAGTCATTTCTAATGAAGATCTGCGATAAGTCGACGTTGTTAGACTACAACAGCTTATTTGCATATCAACTGTTTATCATCTGTTGAATATGTAGAATGGAGGTTTATCTAAATATTATTCCATTTTTCTCAAAATATGTTAACTAGTATTCAAATGTAAAAAATCATATCGTACATCATAGTTGTATGTTCAACATGATAAGGAAGCAATAGAATTATCTGATTCTCTTTTAAAATTAACAATTCTTTGTTATCCTTGGAAAGTGTCTAATTTTAAAAAGTCAAATAACTATAGAACAATAAAATGTTCATTTTATTTTCTATTTCATTAAGATTATATGAAAGTTGAAAGTTGCGAGTGCAAAAATAAAAAAAAAAAATAAAAAAACAAGGGAAAAAAAGTTTGGATAAATAGGTTGCTTTGTGCTTCTGGCGGAGACTTAATGAGTTTCTTCTCAACACCAGAGATTTGACATTTTACATTAAGAGAGAGATCCCTTGATGTGTATTGAGGTCTTCTCCTCTGTGAGGGCGGTCCATACAGTATCGCCGACGTCATGAGTTTCGTATAGGTGGCCCGATGTTTCGGCCACTGATACACAGCGTATAAACATTTAGTAAATATTAAATATTCATAAAGTATTTACAAAGATTGATATAATTCCTGTATAAAAAAACATTTATATAGCCCATGATACTTTCTATTATACATTTCTCAAAAAAGATGTATATCAAACACTCATGTAATATAAAATATTCTTCTTGAACATTAGTTATAATTATCTGCCTAAATTTAACTGAAAATATAATTGAGCTTTTTATAAGCTTTTTTTATAACGGGGGTCGGTGGACCATCGAGCAGCATTAACTGTCAATTTTCGACACCCAATACCTGGGATCAAATTCCGCATTATATAAAAAGTTGTTTATTAAAATTTAAATTTCGTCTAATGTAAACCCGTTGTTCTTATGCAAAAACTATAATTATTTTCGTCCAGTGTTATATTTTTTAGGAATAGGAAAGAAACACTATTATATAGTAGAGAATAATGGAATCCACAAATATGGTATACTGACGATACTCCAAGCAATGCGATGTCATTCTATTTTGATTACCACTCTGTTTGAGAATCAAGTCCGAAAGTGATTATATATATATATATATATATATATATATATATATATATATATATATATATAGTTGTTTGATAATTGCTATAATCAATCAAGATAGTAAATAATTGGAATTAAAGTATACCTTTGAGAGAAGCATCTTTTGGTTTGATTATGATGTTCGTTCGCCAAGTGGAGGTCGATAGCTCTGCCAGAGTCTTGGTATTTGTTCGATGAACTGTTTTGTCTGTGGACCACTTCTGGAAAAAAAAAATGAATCGTTGAGTATGGTTTACATCACCACTGGCAAAACTTCAAGCCTAAAGCCGTCCAAATCGGATGGCAGGCCTGATGACAGCACTTTCGCGAAGATCGGAAGCCGTCCATCTCGGATGGCAGGCCTGGTGACAGCACTATTTGAATAGGTTTTATTTCTCGTCCACGTTTCTATCAAATGAGGTAGAGACAGACTTTGCCTTTCGTCACATAACACCTGAAAACAAATATCACGACAATGTTATTGTATTTTCAAAGGAAAAGAGGATTCACAAGGCTCGCAGATAGAAACAGCCGCTCATTTATGACCATCTTTCGATTTAATATTTTATTTCCTTAAGGCAATATCGATGCAATATTTTGCAAATATCTTAAATTTATGGATAAATTTCTCCTACTTCTCAGTGGAACCGTACATAATTTGAAAAAAAAAACTGCTCATTATAATGTCATGGAAACACAGTTTCGAATGAGAATACTGGACTGTTTCTGAAACCTAGATCATGTCAGGCTCTAGACATTCGAATTATTAAATATTTATAAAATATATAGAGTTTCAGAGAAAAATAGGAATATTTTATAATGTCAACTGATAATTTGACATATATATCAAGCTTGAACCGAATATTGAAACGAATAAATAAAGCATGCTGCTTTTGTGGATTTTGTTTAATATACTTAAAAATAAAGGAAATTGTAGGGCTAAAGGAAAGAGCACCATCTTCATCACTTCATGACATTCAATAAAATGTATTCGCATGCAAATTGGAACATCTATAAATATAATTTTGAAATTAAAATGGGTTTCCATAAACATATTTTCATATCGAAGAACATTTATCACCTATTTGTTGTTCAAAAAGGTATATATGTGTAGATATAGGTGTGCAATATCTCTTATTAACTATTTTTTCATTTAATATCGTTTATCAAAATGTCTAAGTAACAGGTCCATAAGTCGATACTTTTCTCCTAATTTACACAAAATAATTTTATAAATTGTCAGATCGCAGGTTACTAAGAAGTTAGTGGCTGTATAAGTATATATGATAGGAAAACGAATACCTCTCAGAGTTACCAGCTCCTTCGCCGACCGTTCCAGATGACCCAATTGTGTAAGGTGTAAAGCGGGGACAGGTGACGTTCAATTTACCAGGAGAGGAACCCGCTTGACGCGACATGGAATTATATTTCGCGAAGGCAAGTTACATTGCATCACGGTGAGGAGAATATGCGACAGCATTTTAATGAGTTCAGAAACTCATCCATCTTGATCAATAAATTCTATTCCCTAAATACACAAAATACTGGTTTGAAAATGCTTTGATTACAGCCCATCATGTAGGTTGAATAGGTGAAAGTTTTGAGAGAAAGGCGAAATACCTTTTAAAGAAGATCTTTAATTGGAAGATCCTGATGTTCTTGCAAGTCAAGAATATGGCGAAAGACGATCGGGCGTCATCAAACTCGCCGTCCTAGCTATTAGATGACAGCCCATTCGAGAGGAAAGGACGTCGATCCTCCCAATTATCAAGAATAAGTAGGCCTATTTTCGCGAAGAATGGAAATACTTCAGTACAGTTAGCAATGACAAGTGCAAGTACATTCTAGAAGAAACCAGTTCATATTGCCTAGCAGAAAATTTGAAAGCGCTTTATCAAATTCTTGAATATGTTTACTCTGGGAAGGAGTAGAAATGCCAGCACTACCGCAAAGAAAAAACATAATACCGCAGCTCGCAAGATAGGCGACAACATTTTCGCGAGTTGAAGAACCCATCGACTTCGGTTGGGAGCACAGAATGAACCACTTTACGAGTTCAATAACCGAGTCATCCATTTTCATAGGTCAGCTGACAGCATTTTATCGAGTAAATAAAACCTTTTTTCTTGACTAAGCCACAAGTCACAGGATTATCTAGGGTACAAGAACCAGCCCATCTCTTTTAGTAAAGAAGGCGACTGTGATTTGAATTCTTCAAGGTATTTCCCATCCTTGCTTGCAGGTCAGACAATAGTTCAATCACCATCTCAGGATTCCCTCCATTCTGGCTAGCGGGTCAGGAAACAGCCTTGGTTCGAGACTTGTCCTCGTTCTTACCAAGTCAGGTGGAGGCAGACTTTTTTCCTACGTATTGTACCACCTGTTAACACATATGTGACTTTTAACGTATGTATTCTCTTCGCCTTTACTTTATATATATATATATATAATCATCATATTAACATTCTAGAGAGTGAATATTTCATAAATATGTATAACAAAACAAGTTACTATAATTATTAATGTGTTTTGGATATGGCACAATTTGTGGATTAAAGATTACAAAAACAAGTAATAAGACCAAATTAAAATAAATAAATAATTCACACATTATTTATATATTTGGATTTGGTCTTATTACCTTGTATTTTTAATGTTTGTATTGAAATTAAATAAATGAATTTTCAACATTGAATTTAATTGATCCATTATGATATAAATTGATGTAGTAGTGAGAAAGAATGAACCTTCCTCTCGAACCTCCTAGGAAAGCATATAAATATAAGAGATAAAATAAATATTTCAATTCCTATTATAAAGTTAATTTTAAATAAATAAATGTTTTATAATGTATCATAAGAAATATATTGTTCAAATAATTTAAAATATTATCGATAGATGTGGCAATATAAAATATAATTTGCTGAAAATGTCTTTAATATGAAATAATTAATTTATTGATGCATTCTCTTATAATTCTATGTATAAACATATATGCAAACCTATTATCTAAAGTATAAAGAGGTTCCCTGAACTACCCTGAGCTATCTTATTTAGTAAATGTGTAGATGATATATAATAAAAATAATTTATAATATAATTGTTAGCGATCTGGGTATTGATTTGATGAAACCTGCTGAGAGGAGTAACAAATGAAAAACCAAACCCTCTCATATAATATTTTTAACCTTTGTAAGGTCTGTAGAGATATTATTTGTTACTATTTATCTTATAAATATTACTTGAAAAAATAATGACAAATTCAAATGATATGCGACAATTAATATTGTAATTGTTTGTATATTCGTCTCAAAATAAGGTCATCAAGAATTTACTGAGATTTTAAATCCAAGATAAACATTGAGGCACACGTTTTGAAATGATTATTAGAGATGATAAATTGATTTTTCGCCTGAGATGAAACAGCTGTATTTCTTCTTTAGTAGAGCATGATCGATTCTGTGCTAAGGTGAATATAGAAACAATCCAAAGAGAAATATTCTTGCAGAATATACAATTCTCATTATTATATTATTCAATAAAAATAGAGAACGTACTCAAATAATCCTATATACTTTATATATTGTTGGAAAAGGCTATTTTAATTTCAAATATGTTCTAAGTTGTTACATTAAATTACAAAAATATGCAGCCTATATGAACTGAAGGGAATATTAGACCGTATGAAAATTACGATCACGATAATCTTAAAAAGATTGGATTTATTTGACTAATGCATATTTGAGTAGCTATCTTTCTCTATATCTGAAGACATATTCACACTTGTATATAGTTTGAAATTTCATATCAAGGCCTAATAAAAATTTGTCTTTTTTTAAATGGATGATTATGGAAATAGAAGATGGATTCTTTACTTTAATGTTATGTTGAACATTTCATGGGATAATTCAGATGAGGCCCACAAACGTTCTCAAAAGATGTGTTGATTGAAATAATGTATTGATCTGCGACTATTGTAGATATTAAAGAGGAAGCAGTTCTCCTTATGGTTACTGAAACTTACTCAGACATAATGAACCAAGTAAAATTATGCATTATATGTGAATTGAAAGTTTTCATAACTGAAACAATTTTAACTAACCTTTCCTATTAAAATTGATGCTTCTTATCTGATAATTCAACCTACCAGGATTTTGAAAAGCGCACATTCGGGAAGATATGGTCCAGTCTTAGACTTGAAGGGAAGGAGCTCGGCCTTTCTTCAAAGAAGCATCGATTTCAATTCTTAAAAGTCTGTCCCTGAAAGTTTATAAATAAAATATATTAATTTAAAACTATTTATATAAAAAACAATGCACAGACAGAATAAATATATGATAAATAGAATATATCAAAACTTCAGGATTTAATAACAGTTTTATCGTTTTTCTGGTTCTAGATTATTTTATTTCTTAATTCCTTAACCTTTTGATCAGCTTGAAAAGACAAATCTCGATATTAGCTGATATTGTTTTCAGCTTCAAGAATTGTTCCAGCGGCCTTCCAGAACTCCAGTAAATAAACTACTATTCAAGGTCGGCAAATTCCTTTCTTATCATTGAAAGATAATGATTTCTAAAACGTGTAATGGGATTGCATGCATTCTTCATATAGTAGTACATCAGTAACATCGCCTAAACATAAAAAGGCATTTTTTATAGTACGAAATGTAGAAAAAAAAGAGTTCATTCATATATCTATTTGTATAATGGATTATTTTACTCTATTATATATCTGCCCAACCTCTCACTTTCTAAGTTTTCGTTGTATTTCAAAATATCACTGCATTTAGTTTACGAAGAACAGTCTATTCTAATCATTAATCCGTTAATACCTTTTGACATAATCACAAAATAATCGCTGCTTGTTAAATAATGCGATATGAGCTCACTATTCAATATATATATATATATATATATATATATATATATATATATATATATATAGGTCTATACTGATATTTTTATTCGTTTTATACGGCTTACTATGCTGGAGAATGTTTTTAGTGGCTTTGAAAGAAAAACTGAGTACCTCTGAGAGAAGTTCCTTCGAGGATCGTTCCAGATGCACCCGTGAGCCAAGCGTAGAGCTCGGTCAGGCGTCCTAGAAGTCATCACGTCAGCAATCTAGTCAGAGGACAGTACCTTCGTGGGTTCATGGCCAAAATACTCCGGTGAACAGGTCAGGTGCCAATAAATTTGCTAGGATGGGAATAGATCCCGGTAAGCAGATTAGGTGACAATATTATGGGAGGATAGGGCCAATACCCAGGCTATCTGGTAGCATTTCACAAATAAATTATTTCTCTTTCCCAACTAGAAGTATAGGGAGAAAGACCTTCGCGAAGGTAGTAATCCATCTACCCCGACTAGCAGATCAAGGGATATGACGTTTGTTGGGTGCGGAACCCTTTAGATCTGGATACCAGAACAGGTGGCAGCACCTTCATGAGACAGTAAACGTTCGATGAGATTGCAGGACATGTTTCAGAATTTTGCATGGATAAATACCATCCATCTAGATGAATATTTTTCAGATTATAAAAAAATCCTAGTTTAATATCGGCATAAAATACTGGTGAGTTTTTTAAAAGAGGTTACGTTGATGATAAAACTAGATGCCCTCTTGCGCCCAGTGAGAAGCGAAAGGTGATGCAGCGCCATCATACTCATGGTACAAGCTAACTTATCAAGTTTCAGCACTTTCAAAGGTTCAGGATCCTTCTCCTCATGTAGCAAGAAGGGTGAAATCGTTCTACTCGTAGAGGTAGCTAGTCATTCTGGGCAGCAGAACAGATTGGAGCTTTCGGAGTACAGCATCCCTTCACTCCAGCTAGCTTGACAAGATCCAGCACATACTGGAGAAAGAAGCTCATTCACGTCAGCAATAAAGAATTTTGAAAGTATTTGTGCGTCGCAGGAAACCATTTCATGGGCTGTTAGGACAGATGGCTGAATTTTATAGTTAAAAACCTGTTCGATATGGCACTAGCAAGACAAGTAAAATTATTAGAAAGAGATTAGAAATTTGTGTCTCCACCCCGTCAATCGGAAAGGTGGTAGAATTATTTTGAGGATAGAAACTTGTTAATTCGGAAAATCAGTATAAAGGTCAATCCTTTCGCAATGCGTAAGCCCAACCACCTCGAATAGTGGGCCAGGTGACTAAACTTCTGTGATGACAGCGATATATCCATCTTGACTAACAGGCCTGGCAGAGCATTTTCGCCAGGAAATCATGCCTTCCACTTGACTAGAATATCAGGTTACAGAACCTTCGCGATCATAAGAAGCCGTCCATTACGGCTAGATGGCCAGGGAAGGATACTTTCGCGAAAGCAGTAAGCCACCCACTCCGACAAGCAAGCCAGTTGATGGTAATTTCGCAAAGAAAGGAAGCCGGCTACCACCCTTATTCGCAAGCCAGTTGATGGCACTTTTTCGAGGCCAGGAAGCCGTTCATCTCGACTATCAGGCCATGGTGATAAGCCATGTGATGGTACCATCGCGAGAAAAAGAAGTCGTCCACCCTGACAAGCAAAGCTAGGTGATGGTTATTTACCAAGGACAAGCAATTCATCAATCTTGGCTGTAAACCCAGACGATGGAAGTGTCACGCTTCCAGAAACTAGTCACATTAGCTGGCAGATCTGGCTACTGCATCGTCTCGAGACCTGGATTAACTCCAAGTCGGGGCTATTAGGTCATGCGTAGATGGACTTTATTTACTTTATGGCTTAGGACCTGCAACCAAAAATCTCTGTTTCTCTATGCAGTTATTATTATCATTTATCTTTTGATGAAATCATATTACATTTGAAGGGATCTTCACATAAAATATAAACGAGTATTTTGGTGATACTAGCCGAGTGACCCGGGCAACGACCCAGGTTTACCCGAAGAACCCACTGATGAGAAACTATAGAAGAAAATTTTTAACAAATCAGAAAATGAAATTGCAAACAACAGAACTACACTACTTTAAGAACATGAGAGCACATGCACTGTATCACCACACGTGTACCATTTTCAAAGACCCTGCTTAGGATTGAAACTTCTCAGAAGCATAACAATAGCACCAACCTAGAGTTTAACTGGTGTGGATGCATTCCTCTGGGAGTAAGACTATTGAGAAATTCAGTAGGGAGTTATTTTGCTTTTCCGCATTCTAACACTCCAACTGTTAACACTGAGGAAACACTGACTCATGTTTGGTAAGCAATTTCAGGGAAGAAACTATAGACATTGGATTAAATAAATTTTTAATTAAATTGCATTAAATAAAAATTATTAGATTTAAATAAATATTATTAGAGTGAAAAAAAAAGAAAAAAATTAACAAATTAGAAAATAAAATTTCGAACAATACGCAGCAACACGTCTAGGTAGAGAGTCAATCAGAGTACGGATGGCGTCCTGAGGGATGGCTCTCCATTCCCTCTCAACCATTTGCCACAGTTCGTCTTCTGAACGCGGCTGTGGCAAGGCATGCAAACGGCGTCCAATGATGTCCCAGACGTGCTCGATTGGTGAGAGATCAGGAGAGTACGGTGGCCAGGGAAGCATCTGTACATCTTGCAGAGCTTGTTGGCTAATGCGAGCAGTGTGCGGTCGGGCGTTATCCTGCTGATAAAGGGCATTGGGTACCCCCTGAAGGTAGGGGAGTGTCACCGGTCGCAGCACATCATCAACGTATCGTTGGGCCGTCATAGTGCCCTGAATACGAAGTAAAGGTGACCTGGAATCATACGCGATTGCGCCCCAAATCATGATTCCACGTTGTCGCACGGTGGAGCGTTCCACAATTGCTGCCGGATTGGACCTTTCTCCACGTCGACGCCACACGCGTACACGGCGACTATCACTGGACAAGCAGAAACGCGACTCATCTGAGAACACGACCCTGTGCCATTCCGTCATCCACGTCGATCTAGCCCGGCACCATTCCAAACGTTGGCGCCTATTCGGTGGGGTCAATGGCAGTTTTCTTAGCGGATGGCATGAGTGCAAGCCATTAGCAACCAATCGACGGGAAATGGTTCTGGTCGAGATGGAATGATCTAGGGTGTCTTGCACATGTTGCAGGATGGCGGTACAAGTGGCTTGTGGGGCCGCCACTGCTTGTCGAAGGATACGCCGATCCACACGTGCTGACGTCACTCTGGTTGCACCGACATTCCTATAAATTGCCACATTTCCTTGTTCCAACCATCTTCTCCACAGTCGGTGCACCGTGGACGCACCAAGGTGTGTATCAGCTGCGATTCGACGTATGGACCAACCTGCCCTTTTCAGTCCGATCACCATGCCCCTCGTAAAAGCGTCTGTCTGCTTGAACTGCCTCCGTTTACGATGACCTGGCATTCTCTGTTATTACACGTGTCTTTTGACACAAGAACAAAATTTCTACAATGATTTTCCTTGAAGAAATAACGACACGAATACTGTCCTTTCTACAAGTTCCTTCCCTTATATCTTACTCCATGTGCGCACGAGAGCTGCGCATTTTACATCATTTGCATAATTCGGTTAGGCGCGTCTACCCTGAAATTTGCATAATTTTCTGGCCACTATTTATTGGTGTTCCATTTTCAATGTCACGCAGTGTATTTGTTCAAAACAATTCTTTATTTATTTAGAAAATTGACATTATGTATTTGTTACCTTAATTTTGACAACAGTGTATAATTTGTTTCAATTTTATTTTCAAATTTTCGAATTTTGGTTGAAACAATTTTCTTCTTATTCTCAGTTTAGCTGAATTAATTTCATTTTAATGAGAATAAGGAACACAATTTTACTAATTCATATACCTTTTTTGGAAATTATTTTATATAAAAAACATATATATTTATTTTTTTGCATTAGAAAAACTTTCTATAAAAAGGAATATAATCTAATGAAACGCACACAACTGAGCATTCGAATTTCGTATATTAAACTTGTATAGAATATTGATACGAATAGAAATATAAATAAAGCTGATTTTAGTTGAGGCAAACTGCTTTTTTGTTGAATAGAAATAAAAATATGTAACAACATTTTATAATTTTATGAATTTGAATTTAATTGTAATATTATTCCTATCAATATTTGTGTGGTTATCTAAAACTATAATTTGTAAATTAAAAAGGCGTTTCAAATAGGTATAGCCTTAATATCGAAGAAAATTTGTCACCCAGTTTTTTTGTCAAAAAGGTATTTTTGGATACATATAGGTGTGTAAAGGAGTTAATATTATATTTAACTTTTAAGTTTATATAATAAAAATGTTTTTTCCTATTCTAAACTGTTTGAGGAACAGGTCCATAAGCCAATCCCTTTTTTCCTAATCACAGATTTTGATAAATGATTATAAGGAGGTTCACTATGCTGGTGGATGTATAAGTGTATATGATATAAAAAACTGTATACCTCTCAAAGAAGCTATTTTGAGGATCGCTCCAAGTGCTCCAATGTATCAGACGGGAAATCGCTGAAAGAGGACGTAGCCTTTGCCATTGAAGGAACTTGTGCAACCCATTAACGCAACAGAGGGCAGCACCTTGGCGAAGACAAGTACCATTTCATCACGGTTAGCAGAATACGTGGCAGAACTTTAGTGAATTCAGGATCCTATTCATCTTGTTTCAGAGATTCTTTCACCTAAACACAAAATGATGGTTAAACATGCTCGATTACAGCCCATATGTCGATTAATTAGATGAATGTTTTTTTTTATATAAAAAAAAATTTACCTTTCAGAGGAGTTCTGTAAATGGTTGATCCAGACGCGATCCAGAAATAGAGCGAAAGGCGATCGGGATTCCTCAAATTCGGCGTCCCAGCTGTCAAATGTCTTTGCGAAATGGACAAGACGTTGTTTATTCCAACAATCTGAGCAAGTAGTCGCACTATTACAGCGACAGAAATTTCTTGAAGAAAGCTATAAATGTCAAGAGAAAGCGAATTCTCTGAAGATAGAAACCAGCTCATATTGTCCAACAGAACAATAGAAAGTCCTCGCTTAATTTCTCAGCAACGCGTTTACTCTGAGTAGGAGTACAGGTGTCAGCCCTTTCGCAAGGAGAAAAGTCATTTTACTGTGGCATTCCAGATAGGCGATATCATTTTTGCGAGTTGAAGAACCCATTTAGGCTGACTTGAAGCACAGGATCTGCGAGTTCAGTAAACCATCCATTTAAAATAGATAGACAGCTGTCAGAAATCCATTCTTTAGTTTGAAAAAACTGATTTCATCGAAAAAATAACAAGTCGAGTAGTTTTGTGAGTACTAGAGCGCGTTCATCTTTTGGCAGAGCAGGCGACTGGAGTCTGGAGAAAGAAACTGGATGAAGAGAAAGGTATGTATAACCCTTTCCATCCCTAATACCAGGACAGCTGGAGGCATTTTGGAGTGTACAAAATCTCATCCAATTAATTTCTCAGTGCAGTTGATAGGATTCCGGCGCATAAAAGGATCCATTAATCCCTGGCGAACAGGATGTTGCGTCTCCATCCATCTCTTGACAATAAGGACAGACAACATCACAGTTAGCCATCCTGGATAATAGGCCCGGATGTAGCATCTACACGAGAATTGTTATTTAGCCATTTCAGCAGTCCGAGGAAAATGTGAGTAATTGCTAGATAAAAGAAGAACTGTCAGTTAAGGATTCTTAGTTTGGCCTTTCCGATTTGCCAAATTTGGCTTTCCAAATGTAGCCATCAATGTATGTTTGAGGAAATCTTAAGTAATCGGTTGCTCTATTTTTATCTCTGCAATCTAATATCGGCTATAAACAGGTCCTTTGTCGATTCTAGGAACAGCGATGTACCAGAAGTTGGATTAAATGCATAATTCCGGCTCTTTATCTTCTCCTTGGCTAAGTTGATTATTAATTCTAGAAATGCAGAAAGAGATTTTGTAAGGCACCCATGTGGCATTGACGGTACGCTCTTGAAGTCTCTTCTCGTCGATGTGGTGAGCTGTTTAAGGCCAATGTAGATGATACTGTATTAGTATTATTTCCGGATAGTTCCTGAAACATCAAATATTCCATCAGATTCTAGTCACCTATATTACCAAGTCGTCTTCGATTGTGAGTTACTTAAAATTATTAATATGATATACCGTCATTAATTTAGTGGATATTTCTTACTAACTGATAGATTAAAAAAGGACATCAAACTAAATTTGAGCTGAATTGAATTGCAGAATGTTATTTAGAATACCACAGGACCTTTTAGAAGCTCATAATGGAACTAAATACATTGATCTCAATGTGTTTATTCTTCGCTAGAAGGTGGCATTAATAACAGAGATTTTCTTATAATACAAAATATCATCTGTATAAATAACACTAGAGAGTGACAGAATGATAAGTGAGAGAGATTTAGCATATATTTATAATATAAAATATATTAAAAATATTAATGGACTATTTTAATTATATTTTGTTTCAAATTTTTAAATCTGTATTTATATACTTTAAGGCTACGTAGAAGTCTGGTATTTAATATACTAGTGCAATCCTACTAACAATCCAAGTGTACAGATTTTCTGGCTTCTAGGTGGACGGGAAGGTCGGGAATGGACGATTGAAGAGAATTTACTTTCAAACAAACAAAAATAGGCTCGGCCGTCCTCTTGGCAGAATGAGCGACTGGAGATCCATATAAATGTGGTCGGAATAATATTAATATTTCCTTTCAAATTTTGTGATCAAGTTTTAATATATTCCAGGCCGCATATAATTATGATATTTTGCACACTCGCTCGATCCTGATAACAAAGCTAGTCTTTGAAGACTTGAGACTTATGGGTTGTCGGGATTGGACATAATTTCTATATTTCTTCACAAAATTTATGATTAATTTATAATATATTTCCAGACGATGTAGAAGATAGAAGAATTTAAGGTTTTAAATGGTGCTTACATTTTTAATCGTACTGTTATTTCACTCTAAAGTATGGGTATGTTTACTCAATTATAATGTTTTTTTTTAAATAAATATATATAGAAAAATAACGCCAAAGGAGGATAACATATTTTTTTCTTCACATCCTATCATACCCCTATCATTTTGAAAACAAAATGAATATTTATTCTATATTTAACTTTATATAACCATATATGAACGATGTAATAAAGAATTTTTAATCTCAACATCTCTCTCTCTTTAGAACGTATATTAAATAAATATTGATGATTATAATATTTTGTCAAAACAAAAATCAAACCTAAGTAATTTTTTACAATTATATGAATAAAATATCATAAAGTTTTGTTTATATGTATGGAAAAACTTAGGTGAAAAGTTGCCTCCATAATAGCACTGACCTTGTAGAAGACGCTTGCTAGCGTCCTTGCTTTTCAGCCCATTCCGGAAGTACATTATTTTCTGCTACTTCTGAGCTAGCAAGGGCGCCGAAACCTCATCTCTCAGATGAGGTCTGCGAAACAAAAATAAGGTTTGTTAGAAGAGATATATAATATATTTATGGTCAAGTTTAGTACTTCTACACCTTTATCGATATTCAGAAATAATATAGCCACATCAACCAATGATTAACTCCCGTCAGTGACCTGCTGTCACTCTCCTCAGTGGAATTCCATTATTGGTTGATGTGACCAATACGGGTTTCGATCCAGTGTCATTTCATTTGTCATGTTCCCTCACCACTACACAATGGTTATTGTTTGATGTGGCTATATTTTTTTCTGAATAAACTTACAACCAACAAATGATTTTCGGAGTTTATCGATATAGGTCTTTTATAATATTTTAAACTAAAAAACAATATATATATATGTCTAGCATGTAGAATAGTAGCATATATTAATCAATAGTTTGAATGAAGGTTTAGGATATAATTAGCATTTTGATAAAAATACTGAGTTCTCCTTTATTATTAAAATATATCTAAAATTCTCTCGGAGATAAACATTGAATCTAAGAAGTATATACATTCAATTGATATACTGAATCAGTTTGAAAACTGCTAATATAACATGGTATGAATATAATATTTTGTTTTTGAAAAAATAAAGAATTGAAGGTGCAGTTGTGATACAATAAAAATATTAAATAAATATTCACTATCAAGTAGTTTTTATTTTTAATTGCTTGAAGAAAATTGCATATTAAATATTTTCACAGTTATATAGAATTTTCAAAATTAATCCTTTATTAGTGAATTTTTAAAATATTGGTAAGTTAATTAAATTTATTTACAACAATATATTCAAAGTGGTATATTCTAAATCTATGATCAAAACATGTAGAATAGTCAATGAATGAAAATAAAATATATGTTTTTAAAAATATATATATTTGTACTTTTAGATTATATAATAAACATATATAACAAAATTAAATATTATATGTTGTAAACAAACTGTAATTCACACATATTATTAACACATCATTTTTATATTTATATAAATAAACTTATATAGTCAGATATTTACCTAATCCTCGTGCTTCGGGCAACAAGCACAACAACAGATGAGCCTGAAAACTCGTTTCAATGCTCGCCTGAAGCGGCCTTTCTTCCTGGAACGCACGCAATAATATAAACACTTTATTCTGTCAATGTTCGTGCTATATATTTGTTTGTGTGTCATTTTAATATATAATGCTGCCTTTCACACCAAATATAATTCGATTGCTAAAAATAAATAACCCAATAAACCTATTGATGCCTATATGATTACGATAAAATCGCTGATGTTTTACGAATGTCAAATGTTGGTGGACACGTTATATAAACTATCGGTTTTCGACAGCTACGATCCGATTTCAAATCTCACATTGGATGCTTTTTTATAATACAAAAAATTACTATGATGGGCCCCGATTCTTGCAAAGGTCCAAAAAAAACAGTGATTGAAAGTAACTGAACGGGGCTCTGGCACACTTGTAAGTGCAAATTTCGAAAAACTGCTTTACACAAATGTGAACATGCGGTGCACGTACCATAAAAAAGTCGCTAACCTATACCCATTATGAAAATCATGGCCTGTACAATATGTACTATAGATTAAAATTAAAACAAATATGGAATATTTAAAACGTTTTAAATATAAAGGTTTGACACCTAATCGAATGGTATTATGTAGAAAATAATTATTAAAAATAATTAGTATTATATTAAGATTTTAATTATTTGCCTTTCCTCCAATGTTTTGTCAAGATTATTAAAATATAACTCACATTTAATAAGAATAATCCTTTCAGTAAAAATATATAAATAAAAGAAAAATTTGTTGGGGGAAGAGTTTCTTTTTTTTTCCTCAGGGAGAATTTTATTTATCACAAATTCATTTAAATTAAAATTTTAATAAATATACCTGGGATGTATGGATATATATATATATATATATATATATAAAGGCCTATATCAATCAAGACACATTAAAAAGTAAAGTAAGTATAATAGAGAAGGACCAATTACCGAGGAGCTGGCTCCTCTACTTCCACAGGTTCCTGTGGTAAGACAACAGCTGGGGGAGAGGATTGCGCTCTCGGGATCTCCGGAATCTCTGGTCTGAAAATATCCCGGATAGGCTCCCGGTAAACTGTAATATGGGTGGGAACTTTGGTGATCCTGGCGGGCTGTTTGACTCCCAGGGCGAGGATGAGATTATCCTTGGGTACCATGAAGCCGGCAAGCTGCCATGCCAATTCGCTGACTCGCCATAGATCTTCAGACTTTTCGAAGAAGTAGCTGTATAGAAGTTATTTACATATTAGTTCAATAGTAAAAGAATTTGCTCAAATCAGCTTTCAGACTATATAATAAAATTGAAAAAAAATATATATATTTATATAGTTTCTATTTTTTTAAACCGAAAATGGCAAAATTTATATGAAATATACTCTCTGCTCTCATTATTCTACCGTATTAATTTATTTTACATAAGGCACTAAGAAAGTTTTGTCATATGGCTTTAATATCTAAAATTTTGCGATATATTTGCCACCACAATAAATGAACTTCGCCCTACTTCGAGACCAGTCATCAAATCAACTTTTCCGCGTTTTCTCAGGGTGCTGGGCGCACTCGTCATCCCCTGTCCTCAAAAGGTCTTTATCGCAGAAAGAGCGTTTACCTTTTTAACTGTTCATCACGTGAGGGAAGAGGGCAAAATCGCAAAGTGCAAGGTCTGGACTGCAGGGAGGATTCTCCAACTATTTTAGTCACATACGTGCAAATAATCGGCGCAGACCTTCAAATGGTGAGATAGAGCATTGTCATGTATCAGTCCTTGAGTTTGGCTTAACCTTTTGATAGCTTGAACAACTTTAGGAAGACATACTTCAGTGTACTAATTGACAGGGACTGTCTTTTGAGTTTCCAGTACTGCGCGACTCACAAATCCTCTAGCAGTAAAGAAGATGGCTAACATTTTCTTCTGAATGGATCTAGATTTTCGTACAGACACAGGCGTGCTTTCACTTTCACACACAAGGATCCATACTTTCTTCTGGGATTTAGGAGGCACATTTAAATAATAAAGCCAAGATTCATCACCTGTTATGATGCTATTGACATAACGTTGAGATGTTGAGTATCTCTCGGCACCATGAAACACGTCGAGTCATATGCTAATCTGTTAAAGAATGGGGAATCCATAGGGAACAAACTTCACTCACCTTTAGATTATCGTGCAAAATGGAATGAATTGCTGGTGCAGGAATGTCTAAATTCTCCTTTGTCTGTTGATAAGTTATCTGTCGATCAGCCTACAATAATTTATTGGCAGCGAAGGTTTCTTAAATAATTGACTAAGCTGGGTATCTTGACCTTGGCGCGTCTCCTATTTTCCTAGATGAAACTCACGGCATTCCCTGAATATGGTAGTACGACGTGGACAATTATTTCCCGCTAAAGGAGCCATTTATTGCAGGTATTCTTCAATGCTCAAACCGCCATCCAAATTATATCGTAAAATGGCTCGGTATTTAAATTTGCGCCAGTTGCGCCGTTATGCAAATTTAACGCTTCCATATAGATATACATAAACATTTTCTTCTTATTCAAACTAAGAAAATGAAATGGATTCAGCTCTATAAATTATATAAATATAAAATTGGATTATATATTTTAATACTTTGTTAATACCTTTTTGAACAAGCATAAAAACCTAACTAAAATGACATGTCCTTTTTATCAACAATAATTAATTTTAAAAAAGGAGTGATATAAAGCTAGCGATAAATATGTATATATATATGTTTCTATGAAAATGTTAATCTGCAAGACGCA
Organism: Cordylochernes scorpioides; assembly: GCA_030710605.1. Classification (NCBI taxonomy): domain Eukaryota; kingdom Metazoa; phylum Arthropoda; class Arachnida; order Pseudoscorpiones; family Chernetidae; genus Cordylochernes; species Cordylochernes scorpioides. Next base: position 41,327,031 of record CP092873.1, on the reverse strand, counting down.
GGTTATCATCATCCCTTTTTGATTTGTTTTGTCACTTTGGCGTTTTGCAAATAAACAACAAAAAATGCATCAGACATAATAAAGACAATAAAGATTTTCTGATAATAAAAGTGTACAAAGATTTTGCATTTGGCGACGAGGATATAAGAGTAAGTACCCTTGAATTTCGAAGTAAATATTTTTAGAAAATATCTTTGATTTTGCATATAATTTAGAGTTATTTTTAAAAGACGCAAATTGCAAAGTTTTAATATGCAAATTTAAAAGAGAGTAAAAGAAAATTTTAAGAAGTTATGTTTTATTTTAAATATATATATTGCATATATATGTTGTTATAAAAGAAAATGGCTAGTTACCAATTTAAAGAATATAATGAGGAAAGTGAAACTTTTGAAACGTTTTATGAACGATTGAAACAGTTTCTCATATTGGAGGAGGCAGGGGATGAGAAGAAAAAGGCTTATCTCCTAACCCTCATGGGAAGTAAAACATATGGTGTTTTGAAGAATTTGTGCAGTCCTATTCTACTTAAAAACAAAACCTTTGATAACCTAATAGATATCTTGAAAAGGCACTTCTTTCCAAAGCGTTCAATTGTAGTAGTGAGGTTCATTTTTTAAAAAAAGAATGCAATTAAAGGAAGAAAGCATCTCGGATTACTTGGGAGAAATTAAGCGTTTGGCTTCCTCGTGCAACTTTGGAAATTTTCTAGAGGATTCTTTACGTGATAAAATGGTCTGTGGTTTATATAATGCCAAAATACAAAATAGAATTTTGTCGGAGGGCGACATTTCTTTGGTTAGAGTAATTGAGATAGCATTTATCTATGGAAGCGGCCGAGAAAAATACAAAATTATTTCATTTGGAGCAGGGTGAAGATTGTGTGGATAAGTTGAGGATGGAACGAAAGGTTGAATCAAATTTCCAGAATGGCAAATGTAAACATTGTGCTAAACTGCATAAAGAACCATGTAGATTTAAGGAGGCGATATGCTCTAAGTGTAATAAAAAAGGACACATTGCCCCGAAATGTTGGAGCAGTAGAAGAAATCTAAGGCAACATCAGAATCAGCCGGGAAATATACATCAGAAAGGAGACCAAGAAGAGAAGGAAGAGTATGTCAGAAAATTATAAGCGTGACGATACCTGAGTATAAAATTAATTTTGCCTCAAGTGACCCTCCATATCTGATGGAGTTAAAAGTAGAAGGAAACTTTATTAAATTTGAAATGGATATGGGTAGTGGTCTAACACTGATATCGGAAAATGATTTTAAGAATAATCTTCTACATTTGAAGTTGGAAAAAGCGAGTATTATTTTAAGAACTTATGATGGTACCGTGGTACCCAATCTGGGTCAAGATATGACTTACAAACTTAGAGCATTGGTGGTAAAGGAGAAAAGAGGGCTTTGATGGAAAGATAATGGACAAATAGATTGAAATTGGGCTGTTTCGCGGTAAAGCATATACCTGTGGAAATTACCATTGAGGAAATTTTGAAGGAAAATCAAGCCTTATTTGTGGAAACAACTGAACCAATAAAAGGTTTCACATTTTCAGTAAACATGTGTGATGTAAATCCAATTTTCCATAGGGCTCGTCCGGTGCCTTTCGCCATTAGGCCAGCAGTTACCGAAGCATTAGACAAAATGGTGGCTAAGGATATCTATGTGAGGTGGCAAGCAGTAAATGGGCCACTCCAGTGGTTGTAGTGCCGAAGAAAAATAAAGATATCAGAATTTTCTGCGACTTCAAGGTAACTCTACATAGATATTTGGACACTGCGCCCTATCCCCTTCCCACACAGCAAGATTTATTCTCCACATTGGCCAAGAGAAAATAATTTTCTAAATTGGACTTGAGGAACGCTTATCTGCAATTAGAGGTGGACCCAGGCACTCGACCGTTGCTAACGATAAATGCTTATAAAGGGCTTTTCAGGTTTAAGAGAATGCCATTTGGATTGGCAAATGCGCCCATTTATTTTCAATCTGTAATGGATAGGGTTTTGTCGGGTATAGGAGGCGTAATTTGTTATATTGATGATGTCCTTATAGCCACAGCATCAATTGAAGAACATCTGGCGATGAAGACTATATTTTCCCGCTTGGCCAAGTATAATATCAAACTAAAGAAAGAAAAATGCCTATTTTTGCAAAAAGAAATTAAATATTTAGGACATCTTGTCACGGGAGAGGGCATCAGATCTTTGGATCATAAGGTACAAGCAATACAGAAATCCAAAACGCCTACGAATATCTCTGAATTAAGAGAGATCATTTCTTGGTTTAGTTAACTTTTATGGGAAGTTCATACCCAATTTGCCAGAGCTTTTAAAGCCTCCTCATGAGCTTCTTCACAAAAAACGTCCTTGGGTTTGGACAAAGGAATGTGGAGAGGGTGCTAGTCCCATATGATACGACTTTGCCATTGTGTTTGGCCACTGATGCATCGCAGATTGGAGTGGGCGCTGTGTTGTCACATATTATAGAAGGCCAGGAGAGACCGATCATGTTTGCCTCACGGACTTTATCGGGAGCAGAACAAAATTATTCTCAGATTGAGAAGGAGGCTCTAGCCATTATTTATGGAGTATCCAAGTTTCATCAATTTATTTATAGAAAAAAAAAAATTCTTATTACAGACCATAAGCCATTGGTGACCGTTTTGGGCCCAAGATCAGGAATCCCCACCTTATCTACTTCAAGATTGCAGCGTTGGGCGTTTATTTTGTCAGCTTATACTTATGATATTAAATTTCGAAGAACTCAAGACCAGGGATATGCAGATCTTCTGTCACGTTTTCCTGTGGGTTGCGAAGAATTTCCAAGACTAAATAATGTATATGTTTTATCTTAAATTAGAGATTATTTAGCAGGAAATATCAGTAAACAGACCAAATTTTTACAAGTTAAAAAAAATATTTCAACCATCAAAACAAGTCTTAACCATGGAATAATGTTGTGCAAACTGAAATTTAAAAAATAAAAAGAATAATAGCTTCACAAATCAATTTTGTACATCAATCTCTATACACCAAAATCTATCGTGGGAATAGCAATATTTTCATTCCTCTAAATAAATGTGTGATGACACAAATCTGATATTTTAAAGGAATTCGATAGCCACATTCAAAATTACTCCTTTAGTCCACTGTGGAGAATTTTATTCACGTCACTCAATTCGGTTCGATAAATAAACTCTAAGGGATATAGAAAATAAAATCCATTATTAATGATTAAACTCTTTTTTATTCACAATAACAAAGCTCCTACATCTCGTAATAAAACATAATCTATCTCACATTTAAAAAAAAAATATTTATTAAAACTACTTAATTAAATGGTACACTTCTAAATTTACTAATATTTCCAACAATGTGTACATTTTATTTGAGATTAGTATTAATTCAGTTAACATACGAATCAACAAAAGCTACATGGGAATTTAGAGCAAAAAAATCAAATTAGTCGCTCTGTGCGAAAATAATTTCTAAAAATAATCTGGCAAATTGTAAGAATTGATATAGTGTCTTAAAAGATACTGACCTTTAAAATAGTAGTTTACGAACTAACAGATATAATTCAAGAAGCTGCATATCAATGACTGGAGGTGAAATCTTCCAACTTCACTTTCGATTCTGGGCTCAAGTTGTGAAAAAAGAATTATGACAAAAGAAAAATCATTTTCAATATGCGAGAGATTTTGAATATATAATAACGCAATTAGTGCTAATGAAAACAAGTCCATCAAAAAGGAATATAAAAATAACATCAGAAGAGCTAAGAGGAACAGTTAGCGATATTTATAGAAGAAAATGAATCTAATAATCCGTTTGGAAACATCCACAAAACCCTAAAAAACTATGTTCCGCTAATTCACAAAAGAAACTTCCAATAATAGAGCATGTATCAGTATATTCTAAGAAAAAACTAATTAAAGATCTTATAAATTAATTCATGATGATACAATTATATTGGATAATGCTCATCTTACCTCAATAAGGAAATATAAAGCCGAAATTCACAAATTCCAACGCATGTAATATTCTTTAAAAAATCAAGAGACTTAATTGACAAAATTAAAATGAATAAATCACCTGCTATGGGTTATATTAGTATTAATATGATCAAAATTGCCTTTCCATTGAAATATTATCCCAATATTAAACTTATTATTCAATAAATGCATTCAAATGAAATACACTTCCAAAAAAAGGAAACAACAGTCTTCAAAATAATCGCCAAACACAGCAAAGTCAGTTATGAATTAAAGAGAAGCTACAGTACGATATCTTTATCATCAAAATTTTCAAAGAATTTAGAAAAATTTCCCAAAATTAAAATATTTGAATTTTATATTCAAAACAATCTGTTCAGAGCCCTAGACAACATGGATTTATCAAATGTTAGTCAACTATTACTGCTTTGAATACTATAATTGAGGTATTATTGAGCATAAAGATTGTCTGCACTAGTTACAATAAATATATCAGGGGCTTTAACAATGCATGCTGGCCAGCGAAAATCAAAAGACTTTTCAGTGATTTGCTGTCACTTTTCTCAGGGGTATCATTATTTCATCAAAATTATAAGTTAAATTAAAACGTAACAAAGACTCTTAAGAACACTCATCTATCATTATTTACTAACAACTATTTTATCGCAAAAATGTATAAACCTGATGTGTGACGCCACCTCCAGAAGTCAATACATATTTTAGAAGTGTTTTGGGGAGATTCTATAGAATCAAATAATAGGTTTCTTATTTTTCATTTTGAATTTTATTTATTAATCATATCTATTCACATAAATTATATATATGTTTTATTTGTGGAAAATTTTAAAAAAGGTCAGGAGTTGGCATCAAAATAAAAAAAAAAGACGTGTCCTGATCACGAGCACACGCGCCATCTAGTAAACAGAAATCGAATAAACGTATATTTAGCCTATTCCTTGATATTTGGCCATCTAAAAAGCTCATGTGCTCGTTGCCAGTATATGCTTTTTTGATCTTAATATTTATTTATATATACTGATATGTTTTTACAACTTTATCCAATTATAACAACAAAGCGCGAATGTCCCATTAAGGACACTGGTACTTGAAAAAGAAAAAAAAAGAGTGAGAGAGAGAAATAGAGAATAAAAATAAAATATTTAAATATATATTTAAACCTATATAAAGTAAATTATATAATGTAAAACGAAAATTGCAAATATACCGCGAATGTTTCTTTTAAACGAAAAATCGAAATTTATTTTAAAGAGAAATAGCGATTATTTCTAACTTTGAGGATGAAGTATGATAGGATGAATTGTGAAGAGTAATGATGAACGGAAAAATAAAAGTGTCCAGGGATTATTTTTCCGTTCATCATTACTCTTCACAATTCATCCTATCATACTTCATCCTCAAAGTTAGAAATAATCGCTATTTCTCTTTAAAATAAATTTCGATTTTTCGTTTAAAAGAAACATTCGCGGTATAATTGCAATTTTTGTTTTACAATCATAAGCCGCGTTATATTGTATTTTAAATTATATAATGATTTATATAGGTTTCTGATAAGCAAATTTATTTTAATTTAAAGTTAAATCAAAATATTGACACAAATATAGTCTATATTATGCAATCAATTATGCTCAAAAGTTAAAATTATTTTCAAAGTGATAAGTATTTACAAAATATCTTGAATTTAATGTATTAGACTTTGCTAGATATTAGTCCGCTTGTTCAGTACTGATAATACAGTTATTATGTCTGTAGTCTTTAAATGCTGGGGGCACTTGAATTAAAATTGATAGAATCATGAACGTTACAACCACAGAAAAAACTCGGATTACCCAATGCTTGAATTATCTTCAGACAACTCTTAAAATCCCTATGATTTTTCATTTAAAAATAATTCGGAATATCTTGGTTTAATAAACCCTTTAATCTATAAACTGTATTATTAAATAGGAACAACATTTTTGAGTCTATATAAGATTTCATTATATAAGGAACATCAATATTGTATTTTGCTTATCCTCGAACGATAAATTAGTCAAGTTGTATTTTATTCATATTTTTTATTCAATGTAATGTGTAATCAAATACATTTTAGCCAAACAATGAACACAATTGTATGATGTCGTTTATACTCCAGAGTACTATCCGATATTGTATTGAATTTAATTTTTGTATTGATTATTTATTTTAAAATGTGAACCATATTTCTGAACCGTATGTTAAAATTGATATGAACATAGTTTTATAAAATGTTTTTATTTTTTTGAAAGAGCTCAAACCCCAAGATTTACTGTAAAGAGAGAAAAAAAAAATATTTTTTTTAATATTCGAGTTCTACTAACTATTTCCTCTATATGAAAAGCGAAATTCAATTTGTTCTATTCTATGATTTCGAATTTTTATTCCTAAAATATATTTTTTTCACTAATGGTATTATTAATTTTTATTTAACTCTGGGATATTCTATTTATTATGCAAATATAAAACGTTAGTTTTTTATCAGAACTGATATTTAACTTATTTCACTATAATTCAATTTATCTGATTTCTCCCAAACAACCAATGTATGAGTTATATATGTCCAAATTATAAGCGCTAGATCAGTTAGAGAAAAGTGAGAAAAAATTAAGAAGTTTCAATAATTTTAAAGATATCAAATATCATGGACACATGAATAACTGTGTATTATAATTCAGAAGATCAATCAATCTATTTTCATTTTTAAATGATTCTTACTCGGGGTCCAAGGGGCGAGGAAGATAGGAACTCAAAGGCCTCAGTAATATTGGAGGACGTAAGAGATTCTCCAGATTTTTTAATGGTCCAAATAGACGGACATTTGACCCTGTTTTTTTGTTAGATTGGGGGTCCAGAACTTTGGAGAAATCACCCGGCATTAGTTCCATCCTGGCTATTAGTTTTTGGAGGTTATGGTATGGATTATAATGTTTTGGATAATTGTTGATTATTATTTTAATTAATAATTTTATCTAATAATTAATGAATATATAATTATTGGATATTTCACATAAAACATATTTACATTCTCATATACACCTTTGCAGTGAAAATACACCACTAGACAATGCTGACTTTGATAGTTGAATGTGGAAAAATGAGCTGATTTCCATCAAAAGGTTTCATTGCAAAAAAAAAAAAAAAAAAACAGAAGTAACTTACAGAACAGTTGAAAGTAGCATGACTCTGTTATAAAAGTACATACGTAGACAAAACTAAAGGAAGTATGATTTTTAAAGTATAAACCACTCCTTATTTGCTTGAATAACGGCGGAATTCTCATAAAGTTAAATTCGAACTTCTCCTTAAAAAGAATATAATATTTACATATAATAAAGTGATTAGGGGTTGAACACGTGTCCCACTCGAAGTACAGGGATTAGAGCGAACTTATATTGGATTATTGTATTCACACCAGATACCTTACCAAGGATAAAATAATCAATGGCTACAAATAACCATTTGGATGACATATCAGGAGGAAGAGCGATCGAGAGGAACAAAATGGGACAACCACAGCCGGAAGTTGCTAAGTTGTTTAACAAGTCAGTTGTCAGACGAGGCCTGTTTCAGCCTGAATGATGATTCCCGACTCCCCTAAATCTGGAGAGAAACACGCTACCATTCCTCAAGCGTCGTATAAAAGGTAGCCTATGTCGAAAGGGGTGTGATGGTCTGGGCAGGGATCATGACAAATGGGCCCCACCATGTGTCCGACGGCGGGACTCTGAATTGCCAGAGATATCGGGACGACATCCTATAACCCCATGTCCGGCTTTTCCGGGAGGCTGTTGGCCCGTATTTCGTGTTTATATATGACAACGCACCACCACAGAGAGCCGGTCTGATTAATGAATATCTGGAATCCGAAGTTACATACAGAATTGAATGACCGGCGAGGTCCCATAGAACATGCTATCTGGGGAGGAGGGTATCAGCCCCCGCCAAGAACCACCCAGGACAACTACTCTTGAACAAGAATGGGCCTTGATCCCAAATCAAATCCTGGACAGCCTTATTTCTGGCATGAAAAGACGGTGCAAAGGTCGCTTGGCAGTGAGGGGTGGTAATATCCCCTATTAGTCCTCTGATACCTGGGATTTCAAAAAGTGGATAGTCTTAGATGACGCCGGTCATCTGTTTTTTTTTTGTTTTGTTTTGAAGGAAACTGAGGCAATTTTGTTCAAATTTTTTTATCTCGAGTGTGTTCGAATCTCTTCAATAGTTATTGTGTAATAAAATCCCAATATATATTTATTTCTGACGGGTTTTAAATTGATTGACACTAAATGCTCTATTATGATAATATACAAGTACATGTACTTATACATGCATGGACTTATACTTGTGCATTTTTCACATAATCTAAATGCTTTTTCTTTTGTTCAAATTCTTTGTTCCACCACTTGATTCCAGAATCTAAGGTGAATTTGAAAGATTTCATCAACAATGATGATATGCTGTTTCTAAAATTATATTGGTTAAATTGTCAACTACTATTTCAATATCAGTATATTTTTCTACATTGTTAGTTTCAATTTTCAATTTAATTGATCTTTGTTCAGAAAGAGAAAATTTGAAAAAAGCAATAATTTTTCATTAAACATCAATGTAACTTTTTGATAATATTTTTATTATCTATACAACTATTTTTTTAAATATATGCCTTTTTAATTATATATATATGCCTGGAGTATAGAGCTCCATCTATGCTTTCTTCCTGTGATGAATCTGTATAGGACCAGTGTTCTTAAATCTGTATGAATATATATAGTATATTTAAACTGTATAATAACGACCCTTTTATATATTTTACATATATTCCAATTAGTTAGAGACAATTTTTTTGACAATTAAAAATATTTTATTGACTACATAGTCAATCATTACTCCTAAGAGTTAAGCAGGAGGAACCAAATATTTACAATTCAAAACAAATCAGGCGGTGTCCCCAACGAGGCTCGTCTGGGCCCAATCAGGAGGGCAACATCCCCCTGAGCGCGGACATGCCCTCACGCACAAAGGGATCGGCGTCCCGAGCGCGCTCGATGGCGGCGCTGATGAAACCAGCGAGGAGGCTCCTCCAATTAGTTAGAGCCGATACTTTATAAGATCGTACCCTTCTATTAAAATGTACACTGCTCTTATTTGCTTCCATCCCATATTTTGTATGTATGCTATATCTTTATTAATAAAACCTGTGCATAGGGCTTTCAATCCCGGGATTCGGGATTGCTTTTTTCTCAATCCCGGGATATCTCCGGGATTTTCGTCTTTCTACGCCAAGAGGTATATCGTTTCGTTCGTTATATTTTTATTTTTTTATATCATATAGTGCCAGTGATGTGGCATGTTCAATAAACTATCCCAGTGCGTTCTGCAGTCGATAATGAGACATATATGGGTGGAAATGCGATTATCTTGCCGCATGTAGTTCAGTAAGATCTCGTTCTTCAGCGGCGATCGTTTGAACCATTTCACAACCACACGAGCTTTTTTCGTCACTTCATTTATATTTTTCTTTGAAAATACTGGAGATTGAGGATAGATTGCTTCAGGAAATGAGGCATGTGCTACCTCAAGGCTAACGTTGAATGGAGAAGTGTCCTCATTGTCATTCTCGGAAAGGTCAGATTCTGCTTCATTTACTGTTGCGGAAACAAATTCAGTAACAACCCTCTCTTTTTTCTTAGCATAAAGTACATCCATCACAGCCAGATGGAGACCATGCGTGTAGCAGAGCTGTTGCAGTGAACCAATAATGTGACCTAATTTCACCATCATTGCGCACCCATCAGTTGTAACACACACAATATCAGTTTCGAAGTCGATACAAACTCCAAGAGCTTAGCACCAATGACATATTTGCATTGTTCAGACGAAAATACTCCAAATATTCGAGTCAAGCCAAGATTCCACACCTTGGTACGGCTATGAATATTATTGTTCAGGTAACGCTTGCTTCTGATTGACGTCCATTCATCCAGCGTAAGGCTGAAAAGTTGCCCCTTTTCTTTCTCTCTCCATCTGAAGCTCTCGAACGACATTCTCACGAAATGTGTCCGCATAATGACAAACTTCAATCTTAATGGTCTCTGCGGAGAGAGGAATTTCATGTCCAAGAGCATTGAGGCACTTGCGTAGATCCTTAGATGTGACAAAAACGGAGAAGGGCAATCCGTCGAGAGCTATCGTTCTAGCTAGCACAGCATCAATCGATCGATCGATGGAAACAGATGAAAAATGATCGATAATTGATATCTTGAGGGTCCTTTTTGCAGGGGTCTGTGTATCAACTTCGTCTTTAACTTTTCTCTTCGAAGATTCGATTCCGTGGACCGCCTTCTGGTGTACATGCAGCACTTTTGTAGACCCACCGACGCATTTCAAAATTCTTTTGCACGCTATACACTGTGCATTTTGGCCAGATCCGTCTCGTAGGTAATAGCACCAGATTCCTTCTGATTTAAAAGGAATAAACTTCGCCATCACAATCAAGAAGTGAAAAGCTCACCAAAAATGTCCGACGCGTTTTCTATTGAGAAATAACAAGGTCCGATAATATTGTGTCAGAGTCTTTGTTTTATGTTCGTATAAGTTGAAAACTACTTTAGGCTGATGCTTGATAGTGACGAAGCATTTAATGAATTGACATTAAATAAATTTGATTTAAATTAAATGACTAAAAAGCTAGCGAGGGTTTCACAAAATGAACAGCAGAGCAGTGCGTTCATGATGACCCATGCATACAGAGTATAAGATGGAGAGTATAAACATAGATTTAAAAATATATATATAAAACAATTTGGAGCCCAGATAAGAGGTTAGTGGCGGGTCCAAGTTACACGCAGGTCCGCCACAAAAATAAAGGGAGGCCGCTACTATCTAAGAAGCCACTATTTGCATGTCAACAAAAACTAGGGCACCTCCATGTATACTGCTGCATACTCTCATTCTAGAGGCTGCCATTTTGGAAAGATTTTGCAGAATAACCCTTCGTTATTAGTGCATGAAAAAAATTTCAAATCTCTCAGAAAAAAAAGACCCGAAATGCAGCTGTATAAACAAAACGTCAAAAGTGGGCCATCTCATCATCTGTTTAATTACCGAAATGCTAGATAAGAAAAATATATTTTCGCGCTGGTTTTCATGCACAAACCAGTAATCCCGGATTTTTCGAGCAGAATCCTGGGATTTCGGGATCATTATTGGCTCCGGGATCCCGGGATCCCGTTTCCCGGATTGGAGAAACAACACAAAACATATTATATTATGTTGATAATAACTAGTTTATTGTGAAAGTCAAATATTTCTAAAGTGCTCCCTATTATATATTCAATAAGCTTATCTTCTATTAAAACATCTTTAGAACTTTTCTATTGAATGGTGTGTAAAATTAAGGCCTTTAAAATGATAAAAAATAATGGCAGGGAAATATTTTGCACAAATTTGATAGTTTATTATTTTAATATATTCGAAACTGTCATATTTATTTTAAAAGAGCTATTTTCAGAGATGAAAGTGGAAAGAAAGGTTTCTGAGAGTTTTCTTAGAGAAAAAAAAGAGGCTAACAGCCTTGTCGAAATATTGTAGGATAGTAATAACTATTTAATTCATGATAAATACATTATCAATAATGAATTTCATATTGTTTGTTCCTAATTTTGCATTCTATACTGTACATATTTAGTCTTATTGAGAATTATCCAAGAAAACCTGATGTTTCCGATTAATATTTATAGAAGATACAATTTTATTTAAAATTTACAGCTTTATTTGAATATAATGTTATTTTTAATCATAGTATATTCAAGATATTGTTTGCAGTACAAGTTAAATGGTAAAATATTATTTTTAAATCACAAGTGCAGAACTGAGTAACATTTTTTTTAAAATAAAGATGGTATATATAAATGGCATATTAATTTACAAATTTAACCATTTTTCACAAAAAAATATATATTAATTTTATATTTAGCAAATGAAATAAACTTTCTACTGTCTTCAATGCAGCGGGAAAAGAAGACCCTGCAGCAAGTACTGGTTTTCTTGCAGGTCAGGAAAAGGCAGGGACACCCACACCCTTGGGGATGAAGGAGTGTAGAGGCGACTCCGCGTGGGGACTGCTGCGTCAGTAGGATCACTGACGGTCTTGAAACTCTTGGGTCGTCGCTCTGTGTGTGCGCGATTGGGAGCGTCCTTGCCGAGCGCATCATGAAAAAACAAATAATACAAACAGCATTAACACCCCCGCCTTCGCGCGGTTTCCTGTCGGCATGATTTGTCGGCATATTCAGCAAGTACCAGTTAAGGGTCTGAGAGCCAAGGGTACGGAGCAAGAGCATAAAGGCGGGCGCGAGGGGCTATACCAAATGGCCTATCGGTGCATTGAGAATGCACCAGTTCCTACTGACTGGAAAGCTGGAAATCATGGGTGCAGCTTCGGTTGAAGGCGTTCGAGCAATACTAGCTTAGATAGCCATTCCATCCATTTATATCTTTACTGCAATGGAAAAAATATTGAGAGGACTTGTCTCATCAGGGGTGAAACATCCCAGCGGTTTGGCCATGTCGATCTACCACACCACTCTAACATTATATTGAGCTTCAATGCCTATATATCCAGTCCTGTTGAGTAGGTTTTGGCAAATGAAATTATTTAACTACAAACATATCTCAATTATGTTTGGGAATGTTGCAGAGGATACTGACCTCTCTAATCAAGTGCTGGTGAATTCAACGAAAAGTTTTGTTTCAAAAATTGAGTTACGAATGAATATTTTTTTTTTTTTACTTTTCAATATTTTTTTTATATATATGAACAGGTCTGTGTAATCATATGCATATGACAATCATATATTGGAAAGATAGATTTATACTCTTATTGGGTAGTGTTGAGTGTGTATGTTTATCAAACATATATGTCCCAAATTATACTATATTGGTGTCATTTCTTACTTTTGAAAGTATGCTCTCGTTTAGATTTTGCCTGGTATATGAATTCTACTGAATTCACTGAAAATTAGGGCTCAAAATGAACGAAAAAGAAAACTCACAAGAGAGGGCAGGCTAATATCTCATTGTTGGAAAAAAGAAAAGAGAAGGAGAAGAAAAAAAAGGAAATAGAAATAAATAAATCTGTGAATCTAAATATTTTATTTGCTGTAGCGATAGGTTGGTAGTATTCGGGAGAAAGCGAGCGAAAAGATCTGATGAAATTAACATAATGAATTTTATTCCACTATGTAAATATGATACATAAAAATATACTATCTTCAATCGGAACAATTATCTTGAACTATTCTGCTGATCACCAACCTTTTTTACCAACTTTAGCCTTTTTAATTTCTTCAGGTTTTACAACATACTTTTTATTAACTTCTTCAGATTTTCACTTTCCTCAGTTTCTATAACAGACTTTTTATCAACTTCTTTAGTCGTTACTTTATTCATTTTCTATAAATAATAAATAAATCTTTCTATAAAAAAGTTTCAAATGTTTTGAATATTTTCACTATAAAAGGATTAAAAATGTCAATTAAAGTAAAATTAATTGTCTACAACAGAATATTTGTAAAGGTGTAATAGCAATTAATGAACTCAGAAGCTCTATTATAAATAATCCTCTAGTAATTCTTCTTTTTTTTTTCAAGAGCCATATGTATTGAAGAGAAGGGTCGTACATACGACTCGCATATAGTATTTTTTCTACATCAGAAAACATTTATACAGCAACAATAATACTTGATAAAAATATATATTTTTTAGTAAATTCCACTAATTGATTTTGTACATCTATCTCTTTCAATACAGGGTAGTAATCGCATTTTTTACATTCACCCGAATAAATGTGATGACACACATTTAATATTTTAAAGATATTTGATAGACACCTTCAAAAATACTCCTTTGTGGAGATGTGGAAATTATAGCTCACGCGACCCTATTTGGTTTGATAAAACAATAAACTCTAACGGATACAAAATGTAAATCCATCATTATATTGAACATAATATTTGTATTCACAATAAAACAAATTTACTACTTGTCGAAATAACAACATAAATGATCTCACACAATTTCAAATAAACATTATTTAAAAAATAAGTAATTGGCACACTTATTAATTAACTAATATATCCGACCAACGCAGTAGTTTTATTTAATATCAATAGTATACTATAAGGCCGCAGTCACAGTTCGGAGGAGATTAATAAAATCTCCAAATGTCGTGGTCCATTTGGATGAGAAAAGAGAAGATTAAAACGCTGCTGATTCCACACTAGCCTTTTCAGTGATACGATAATCTATGCACGGTGGAATTTGTGGCCAATGCACATGCGTCGGACCTGGAAGCTGTTGTTGGGTTCTGTGCTGCCTGGAATATAGAAGCTCCATCTATGCTTCCTTCCTGTGTTGAATCTGTATAATTCAGATGGTCTTTAAAAAAAGCTGTATTTGTGAATATATAAATTTAAAAAGGCATATATTGGAAAAAATAGCAATATGATGATACAAATATTGAACAAAAAGGTACATTGATATTTAATGAAAAATGTATCGCTTTTCACAAAATTCCTCTTTCTGAACAAAAATCAATTAAATTGGAAATCGAAATCAACAATGTATAGAAGTATACTGATATTGAAATAGTAGTTCCCAATTTAACATATATAATTTTAGAAGCAGCATATCATATCATTGTTGATGAAATCTTTCAAGTTCCCCTTAGATTCAGGAATCTAGTGGTGAAACAAAGAATTTGAACAAAACCCGCAGCAAATCTAACATCACTAGTTAATGTAATGAGGTTTAATCAAAAGGCTTGCATAAAATTGATTACATTTATTACTGCGTGTTTGTCCCAATACGAAAAAAGGTTGTCACTCAGAAACTTTAAGTGATAGAAAATAATTAATGGTATATAATGGGATATAATGGTATATTATAATGGATATATTTTATCCTCATCAGGAGAAATAAAGATAAAGCATTTGGCAAGGCGTTAAAATGGATTCTTAAAAATAAAATATTTTCCAGCCGAAGTGTATTTTATTTAAAAATCATAAATGCCAGCAAGGCAGCCTCTATCTTCAAGATAAGATCAGATATTATTTCATTTAAGGAAAATATATTTTTTTATGTGGTAGAGACTAATGTTTATAGGAAATTCGGATGAAATTTGTTAAGATGCTTAAATGAAGAAGCATCCAGGTAAAATTCATAATCAAAATATATTTAACCTGAATGAGGTGAATTCCAATTGAAGTAAATCCCAAATAAAGTAATATTTTCACAATCTGTGATTTGATTTCCTTATAAGAGTATTGATAAAATACTATAATTCAATTGGGATTGTTTTCTACTTAAAGATTTATAGGTGAATATTTAATTTCAAATAGATTAAAATAAATTTTTCTGGGGAAAATAAATTCAATAGCTAATTAAATTCATTCGAAACAAAATAACTCTGACAAAATCATTCGTCCAGTAGATTATAAATATTTCAGTGCAGAAAAATACGTTTATGAAATTTAACTTGGGTTTATAAAACACTTTTGGCACTGTTAAATATTTCTCTAGTTATTTTTCCAATTTATTTATTTTTCAATATTATGGTTGGAATCATATCAGCGTCCACATTGCCTCTGGTACAAGAAGATATCAAAATGATCTACACTCATGGACAAAACTTAAGGAAGTTATACCTTGTTATGCAAGCAAATAGGAGTGGTATATGCTTTAAAAATCATACTTACTTTAGTTTTATCCATGTGTGTACCTTTATAACAGAGTCATGCTACATTCAACTGTTCTGTAAGTTACTTCTGTTTTTTTTTTGTCTTTTTTTTTTTTTTTGCAATGAAACCTTTTGATGGAAATCAGCTCATTTTTCCACATTCAACTATCAAAGTCAGCATTGTCCAGTAGTGTATTTTCACTGCAAAGGTGTATATGAGAATGTAAATATGTTTTATGTGAAATATCCAAAAAAAATATTCATCAATCATTAAATTAAATTATTAATAAAAAAAAAATCAACAATTATTCAAAACATTTTAAATTATCCATACCATAACCTCCAAAAACCAATAGCCAGGATGGAACTAATGCCGGGTGATTTCTCCGAAGTTCTGGACCCCCAATCTAACAAAAATACAGCGTCAAATGTCCGTCTATTTGGACCATTAAAAAATCTGGAGAATCTCTTACGTCCTCCAATATTACTGAGGCCTTTGAGTTCCTATCTTCCTCGCCCCTTGGACCCCGAGTAAGAATCATTTGAAAATGAAAGTAGATTGATTGATCTTCTGAATTATAAAACACAGTTATTCATGGGTCCATGATATTTGATATCTTTAAAATTATTGAAACTTCTTAATTTTTTCCTCACTTTTCTCTAACTGATCTTGCGCTTATAATTTGGACATATATAACTCATACATTGGTTGTTTGGGAGAAATTGAATACTATCGAATTATAGTGAAATAAGTTAAATATCAGTTCTGATAAAAACTAACATTTTATATTTGCATAATAAATAGAATATCCCAGAGTTAAATAAAAAAATTAATAATATCATTAGTGAAAATAAAAAAAATATTTTAGGAATAAAAATTCGAAATCATAGAATAGAACAAATTGAATTTCGCTTTTCATATAGAGGAAATAGTTAGTAGAACTTGAATATTAAAAAATATATTTTTTTCTCTCTTTACAGTAAATCTTGGGGTTTGAGCTTTCAAAAAAAATAAAAACATTTTATAAATCTCTGTTCATATCAATTTTAACATACGGTTCAGAAATATGGTTCACATTTTTAAATAAATAATCTATACAAAAATTAAATTCAATACAATATCGGATAGTACTCTGGAGTATAAACGACATCATACAATTGTGTTCATTGTTTGGCTAAAATGTATTTGATTACACATTATATTGAATCAAAAATACGAAAAAAATACAACTTGACTAATTTATCGTTCGAGGATAAGCAAAATACAATATTGATATTCCTTATATAATGAAATCTTATATAAACTCAAAAATGTCGTTCCTATTTAATAATACAGTTAAACATTAAAGAGTTTCTTAAGCCAAGATATTCCGAATTATTTTTGATTTGTAATGAAAAATTATAAGGATTTTAAGAGTTTTCTGAAGAGAATTCATGCATTTATGTAATCCAAATTTTTTTCTGTGGTTGTAACGTTCTTGATTTTATCAATTTTAATTAAAGTGCCCCCAGCATTTCAAGACTACAGACATAATAACGGTATTATTAGTACTGATCCAAGCGGACTAATATCTAGCAAAGTCTAATAGATCAAATTCAAGAAATTTTGTAAATACTTATCACTTTGAAAATAATTTTAACTTTTGAGCATAATTAATTGCATAATATAAACTATATTTGTTTCAATATTTTGATTTACCTTTAAATTAAAATAAATTTGCTTATCAGAAACCTATATAAATCATAATATAATTTACTTTATATAGGTTTAAATATATAATTAAATATTTTATTTTTATTCTCTATTTCTCTCTCTCACTCTTTTTTTTTCTTTTTCAAGTACCAGTGTCCTTAATGGGACATTCCCGCTTTGTTGTTATAGTTGGATAAAGTTGTAAAACCATATCATATATGTAAATAAATATTAAGATCAAAAAAGCATATACTGGCCACGAGCACATGAGCTTTTTAGATGGCCAAATATCAAGGAACAGGCTAAATCAACGTTTTTTGATGTCTGTTCAACTAGATGGCGCGTGTTCTCGTGATCAGGACACGTCATTTTTTTTATTTTAATACCAACACCTGACCTTTTTTTTTAATTTTTCACAAAAAAACATATTATATATATATATATATATATAATAATAAATAGTTATTTAATTTTATAGTCCAGTTTTGTATTAAGATTATCTTCACTATTATGATCATTTAAATTCAAATTATAAAATTTGTAAAATGTTATTAATTTGTAGATAGAGAGAGAAAAAAAAAATCCTTTACTTCTAATACATCATCAAGTTAATTATATATTTAAAAATAATAACAATAAAAATTAACAACGAAACGTCTTTTGCATCGGCTTTTACACGTCATTTAGACATACTCTAATCCTATATATAGAATAATCGAAGTGAGAATATATATAATAGTTAGAAAAAAGAGAGAAAGACAGAACCATGCACTTTTAATCAAACTAATAATAAGGAAAAAAAATTGTAAAGAAGGTAGATAAGATTGTTAGTATATATATATATATTTTTATAATTTTATATTTTATCCTTTTTTTTTTTTTTAAAGATTTTTTAAGGTTTTTTTTATTTTATAATATGATTATAAATAGTTGTATTTAGTAATATATCTATAGTATGAATTAACATTTGTTATAAGTTTGGATATTATGTTTTGAAACCCTAATGGTAGACCAGACATACACAAAAAACTTTAAATTGAAATAAATTGGAAAAAGAGATCTGCTGGACCGGGGATCTTCAGATAAAAGCCCAACGACATTTCACCCCTTCTTTATTATGTCATAGATCTCTTTTAAACCGGATTTTATGTGTTAATATTAAGTTGTTTCAGTGAAATATTTAAATGAACATATATAACAGATACAAGTGTTAACAAATTCAAACTGTAAACCTACCTCGACCGCGGCGTCCTCCATTGTGAATATCTATTTCTGGCTGACACATGTTGCGGGGGGGGACATTTCAAATTTAGACCATTTATTCAGAATTTTTTGATCAACAAGAAAATTAAAGAAGAAAGGAAAAATAGTTAAGGGAAAAAAGCTGAATTTCATAATCTTTACAGCTAGTTATATCAAAATAACTGATTCAACACTTATTCATCTTTTAATATTCCTTTAAAAAGGCAAATTATAATAGTTTAATAAAGCTATTAATTGTGCAAATTCACCTTTATTTAACTTCCATTTTCCTCCCCAGAAATTGGAGTTAAACAAAATGAACTATATACTATAACACTTTAAAAATCTTGTGAAAAAATCTTTTAATCAGTTATTTAATCAAAGTTTAATTAACTGTTAAAGATTATAAATTTGTATTAGTTATTATTAAGAGAAATTATAGAAAGTTGATTTCATAAATGGATATTTCCATTTATTTTTTTTTAAATATTTTATAATTGATATACTGTTGAAATATTTTACTTGTCTGATACTAAATTTGTTTTTAATAAATTTCATGTTTAAATTTTTAACATCTTCTATGAAATTGTCTAATATATTATTTATTCTATAAAATCTTAGAAACTGACTATAATATATACCCTTACAGCAATTTAATGATATATTAGAATTCATATTACAGTATTTTATAATATTGAAATTATAATTACTCTTTTTATTATAAACTCTAACAGCACTATTTGTAAGGTCTATATTCAAGTCTAAAAAGTTAACTTTTTTGTTTCTATAAATTTTTTCATTGTTCTTAAGTTTCAAGTATTTAGGATATATTTCAGGTATAAATTTTTTAAACTGTGGATTATTAAATATTATTATGTCATCTACATATCGGAATATTTGCCAATTAATATTATTTTGTAGAAAGTATTCTCTTTCGTACCAGAACAATATTAGATTGGCTAATAAAGGACTAGAAGAAGTTCCCATGGGAACGCCTTCTGATTGAATATATATTTTATTTTTAAATTCTATATAGTTAAAATTTAAAAATGTTTCCAGTAGAGTTTTTGCTGTTTTAAGATCTAATTTAATTGTTTTATATCTATTATGAATAATTTTAATGTAGAAAGTTTTGTCATTAATGAATTCATTAAATAAATTGGTTATTTTATTATTTAGATCTCTTAAATTTATTTTAGAATATAGGTCCTCAAAGTCAAATGTGTGTACTGTTTCAATGTTTGTCCAATTGTTCATTAAATAATTAATGATTTTTTTATTTGAGTCGATAAATTTATAATTATATTTATTAGTTAATTTATTTATAATAAATTGTAGTGTTGAAGCTAATTGTATATCAATATTTTTTATGACTGAATTTATACCAGATGTGATTGTTCTGAAAGAAATAGGTTTTTTGTGTAGTTTAGGAATTATATAGAACTTTGGTATGTTTGGATTTTTGTGGTTATTATAAATTTTTAGTGAATTTTCAACGTTTTTGATGTCTTTTTTGATTTTTGTGGCTGTAGTTCTAGCAAAAGTGTATTTATGATTATTATCAATTTCCTTTTTTAGTATATCGTGGTATAGATTTTAACAAATTAAAGATAAGTTATTGGAACATTTATCTATAGGAGTGATAATATAGTCCTTCTGTAAATTAATTATATTTTCTTTAAAAGAAGGAATGTCTGAATTAGGTTTTGTGTATTTAAGTGTATTATTATAATAATTTATAATTTCCTTTTTAATATTATGTTTCCATTCCAGAAAAGTAAATTCTGGAATACTGTATTTTATACTAGTTTTATTTATGAAAATATCTATATCTTTTAATATAGATTTAATTGTATTATTATAATTGTGTTTAATTTGAGGTATATATTTATACCCTTTATTTAAAATTTCCTGATATTCTGGATTTAAAAAAGAAAAATTGCTAGTTAATATATGACCTGAGAACTTATATTTATCAATATAGTTGTTGCAATTACATTTAAATTTTTTAAAATTTGCCAAATTATTAATAAATTGATTTTAATTGCAAACTAAATTACCTATATTTTTGTTGTATCTCCAGATTGTTTTGAAATTTAAATTTTTTATAGGGAAAAGATTATTGATGATTTGGTTATTAAAAATATCATTAAATTTAATATGATTAAATAAATTGTTATTAAATTTAATGATAATATTAATGTTATTAGTAGCTTGTTTAATTTTTCTGTATTTAAAGATGTCGTGTGTGATATCTATTAATCTGTTAGTCAGATTATGAATTTTAATATATTCTATGAGTTTGATAAATTTATTATTATTTAGTTTAAATAATGTTTTAATAAATTTATCGACGAAGTTGTTAGTGTACATTTGTTTTGGGTCTAGTAATTCTTCAAATTCAATGTAACCTAATTTATTGGTAGTTTTACCTCTAGTTTTATTAGGTTTAGTTTTAAATTCATTTTTTTTTGTATTTGCAGCTGATTTCATAGGTTGAAATTTCTTCTGTTTGTGGTTTGTATGTGTAGTTTAATTCGTCGTTAAGTCCATAAGGGTATAATGTGTTGTGTTTATAAATGTAGTTGTTTTCTAATAATAGTCGTTGTTTTTTGTTTTGACATATGTCTAGTATTTCTATCTTAAAGTTGTTAAAAAGTATGTAATTGATTGTGTTCTTTCATATATATATTACCAATTGATTTTTTAGCGTGGTTTCTATGTAGGTTTATTCGTATATTTAATGGATTACAAGTTTGTCCTATATATGATAGTTGACAAATTTGGCATGTTAATTTATAAATAGTATTCACTAATTTACAACTAGTTGTTTGAAAAGTGTCATGGTTCTTAAGAGAGGGACAAGTTTGACAATTTTTTCTTAGGCAATTCTTAGCGAGTTTAATTTAACATAAAAGAGGTGCTAACACTAATATGTTTGTAGTTCTTTTTAGTTTTTTTAGTTTGTTATTCTTATGAATTTTTAAATATATTTTTCTTAATTGCTTTTGTGGTGATAAAATTTGTAATAAATTGAATAATTAATCTATAAATATATAGATATTACTGTTTGTTATCTGTTATATTTTTAAGAATAACTAATAAAAAAACATCTTTAAACTAACTAAACACTGAAAAAAAAACAAAAGTTCTGAAGTTATTTTTTCTAAAATTACTTTTATAATTTACTTTTTAATAATCAAACAATGAAAGATAATTAAAATTTGTATGAAGATTTATTTATATTAGAATATCTAATATAATTTAATTTGTATATTATGTTATATATAAAAAATATATCATAGAGCAAGCTCATATGAATTAATATAGTGTAGAAACTATATAACAAAATTATAACAGTGATTCTATTTTTAAAACTTAAGGAGCAAACTGATAATAATGATAACTTATATCAATTAGATTTGATTAGATTAGCAAGCTAAATCTAAATTAATTATAATAATAAATAGTTATTTAATTTTATAGTCCAGTTTTGTATTAAGATTATCTTCACTATTATGATCATTTAAATTCAAATTATAAAATTTGTAAAATGTTATTAATTTGTAGATAGAGAGAGAAAAAAAAATCCTTTACTTCTAATACATCATCAAGTTAATTATATATTTATAATTAATAACAATAAAAATTAACAACGTAACGTCTTTTGCATCGGCTTTTACACGTCATTTAGACATACTCTAATCCTATATATAGAATAATCGAAGTGAGAATATATATAATAGTTAGAAAAAAGAGAGAAAGACAGAACCATGCACTTTTAATCAAACTAATAATAAGGAAAAAAAAAAATTTTGTAAAGAAGGTAGATAAGATTGTTAGTATATATATATATATTTTTATAATTTTATATTTTATCCTTTTTTCTTTTTTTTTAAAGATTTTTTAAGGTTTTTTTTATTTTATAATATGATTATAAATAGTTGTATTTAGTAATATATCTATAGTATGAATTAACATTTGTTATAAGTTTGGATATTATGTTTTGAAACCCTAATGGTAGACCAGACATACACAAAAAACTTTAAATTGAAATAAATTGGAAAAAGAGATCTGCTGGACCGGGGATCTTCAGATAAAAGCCCAACGACATTTCACCCCTTCTTTATTATGTCATAGATCTCTTTTATATATATATAGATCTCTTTTATATATAACATAATATACAAATTAAATTATATTAGATATTCTAATATAAATAAATCTTCATACAAATTTTAATTATCTTTCATTGTTTGATTATTAAAAAGTAAATTATAAAAGTAATTTTAGAAAAAATAACTTCAGAACTTTTGTTTTTTTTTCAGTGTTTAGTTAGTTTAAAGATGTTTTTTTTTATTAGTTATTCTTAAAAATATAACAGATAACAAACAGTAATATCTATATATTTATAGATTAATTATTCAATTTATTACAAATTTTATCACCACAAAAACAATTAAGAAAAATATATTTAAAAATACATAAGAATAACAAACTAAAAAAACTAAAAAAAACTACAAACATATTAGTGTTAGCACCTTTTTTATGTTAAATTAAACTCGCTAAGAATTGCCTAAGAAAAAATTGTCAAACTTGTCCCTCTCTTAAGAACCATGACACTTTTCAAACAACTAGTTGTAAATTAGTGAATACTATTTATAAATTAACATGCCAAATTTGTCAACTATCATATATAGGACAAACTTGTAATCCATTAAATATACGAATAAACCTACATAGAAACCACGCTAAAAAATCAATTGGTAATATATATATGAAAGAACACAATCAATTACATACTTTTAACAACTTTAAGATAGAAATACTAGACATATGTCAAAACAAAAAACAACGACTATTATTAGAAAACAACTACATTTATAAACACAACACATTATACCCTTATGGACTTAACGACGAATTAAACTACACATACAAACCACAAACAGAAGAAATTTCAACCTATGAAATCAGCTGCAAATACAAAAAAAAAATGAATTTAAAACTAAACCTAATAAAACTAGAGGTAAAACTACCAATAAATTAGGTTACATTGAATTTGAAGAATTACTAGACCCAAAACAAATGTACACTAACAACTTCGTCGATAAATTTATTAAAACATTATTTAAACTAAATAATTTTTATTTATTTATTGTTACAAAAGCACGAAGTCCAAAGGACTATTGTGCTGTGCTAGTATTATTTATATATATATGATTAATTATTTACACGATGGATTAGTATTGTTTTGTAAATTATTGTACAAATAGTTCTAAACTTAACAAAGTTCTCATAAGATAGAGTATATACACAAAGAGAATTTGGTAATGTTTCAAAGTATCTACATACAATTTGATTAGTCAGAGGGCAAGATAAAAGAAGATGCTCTGGTGATTCAACATCTAAGCGGCATTCACATGTTGGATCATTGATGGCATTCAGTTTGAATAGGAAACTTAAGAAGGGTCCTTTGCCAGTTAAGAATAAAGTAGTGAATTTATCAGAAGAAATGAAATTTGGGACAGCAATTGGAAAGAATTTCTTGAACAGTTCATTAGATTGAGAAAGATAAAACTTAAATTTTAGATCCAGATATAGCTTGTTTAATTCTTTTTGAAGGGGTTTTCTGAGTGTTCGATCTGTGAGAGAATTTGTCATATTATACTGTGTTTGTAATAATTCAAGATAATCGGACAGTAAAGGGGTTTTCGCTAGTATATGTGTGATGTAAGAAGATGAAGTCCTATAAGCATGAATGCATCTAATAAGAATTTGATATTGTATTGAATTCAACTTGGATCTTTTTGCTGCAGTGATAAAAGGAAACCAAATATTTGATGCATAGCTTATTGTAGAGCGTATCATAGCTTTATATAAGATCAATCTACGTCGAGTATCAATGCCCCAAGTACGTGCACATAATGAGAATAATATATTCTTAAGTTTCGTAGCTTTCATAATTATATTGTCAACATGTGTTCCAAAATTAATCTTATTCCTTTGTCTATGATTTTTAAAAATAACTCCCAAAATTTTAACAGTTTCTGATGGTTGACTAATAATAAATTTATCAAACTCATAGAATATATTAAAATTCATAATCTGACTAACAGATTAATAGATATCACACACGACATCTTTAAATACAGAAAAATTAAACAAGCTACTAATAACATTAATATTATCATTAAATTAAATAACAATTTATTTAATCATATTAAATTTAATGATATTTTTAATAACCAAATCATCAATAATCTTTTCCCTATAAAAAATTTAAATTTCAAAACAATCTGGAGATACAACAAAAATATAGGTAATTTAGTTTGCAATTATAATCAATTTATTAATAATTTGGCAAATTTTAAAAAATTTAAATGTAATTGCAACAACTATATTGATAAATATAAGTTCTCAGGTCATATATTAACTAGCAATTTTTCTTTTTTAAATCCAGAATATCAGGAAATTTTAAATAAAGGGTATAAATATATACCTCAAATTAAACACAATTATAATAATACAATTAAATCTATATTAAAAGATATAGATATTTTCATAAATAAAACTAGTATAAAATACAGTATTCCAGAATTTACTTTTCTGGAATGGAAACATAATATTAAAAAGGAAATTATAAATTATTATAATAATACACTTAAATACACAAAACCTAATTCAGACATTCCTTCTTTTAAAGAAAATATAATTAATTTACAGAAGGACTATATTATCACTCCTATAGATAAATGTTCCAATAACTTATCTTTAATTTGTAAAAATCTATACCACGATATACTAAAAAAGGAAATTGATAATAATCATAAATACACTTTTGCTAGAACTACAGCCACAAAAATCAAAAAAGACATCAAAAACGTTGAAAATTCACTAAAAATTTATAATAACCACAAAAATCCAAACATACCAAAGTTCTATATAATTCCTAAACTACACAAAAAACCTATTTCTTTCAGAACAATCACATCTGGTATAAATTCAGTCATAAAAAATATTGATATACAATTAGCTTCAACACTACAATTTATTATAAATAAATTAACTAATAAATATAATTATAAATTTATCGACTCAAATAAAAAAATCATTAATTATTTAATGAACAATTGGACAAACATTGAAACAGTACACACATTTGACTTTGAGGACCTATATTCTAAAATAAATTTAAGAGATCTAAATAATAAAATAACCAATATTTATTTAATGAATTCATTAATGACAAAACTTTCTACATTAAAATTATTCATAATAGATATAAAACAATTAAATTAGATCTTAAAACAGCAAAAACTCTACTGGAAACATTTTTAAATTTTAACTATATAGAATTTAAAAATAAAATATATATTCAATCAGAAGGCGTTCCCATGGGAACTTCTTCTAGTCCTTTATTAGCCAATCTAATATTGTTCTGGTACGAAAGAGAATACTTTCTACAAAATAATATTAATTGGCAAATATTCCGATATGTAGATGAAATAATAATATTTAATAATCCACAGTTTAAAAAATTAATACCTGAAATATATCCTAAATACTTGAAACTTAAGAACAATGAAAAAATTTATAGAAACAAAAAAGTTAACTTTTTAGACTTGAATATAGACCTTACAAATAGTGCTGTTAGAGTTTATAATAAAAAGAGTAATTATAATTTCAATATTATAAAATACTGTAATATGAATTCTAATATATCATTAAATTGCTGTAAGGGTATATATTATGGTCAGTTTCTAAGATTTTATAGAATAAATAATATATTAGACAATTTCATAGAAGATGTTAAAAATTTAAACATGGAATTTATTAAAAACAAATTTAGTATCAGACAAGTAAAATATTTCAACAGTATATCAATTATAAAATATTAAAAAAAATAAATGGAAATATCCATTTATGAAATCAACTTTCTATAATTTCTCTTAATAATAACTAATACAAATTTATAATCTTTAACAGTTAATTAAACTTTGATTAAATAACTGATTAAAAGATTTTTTCACAAGATTTTTAAAGTGTTATAGTATATAGTTCATTTTGTTTAATCTCCAATTTCTGGGGAGGAAAATGGAAGTTAAATAAAGGTGAATTTGCACAATTAATAGCTTTATTAAACTCTTATAATTTGCCTTTTTAAAGGAATATTAAAAGATGAATAAGTGTTGAATCAGTTATTTTGATATAACTAGCTGTAAAGATTATGAAATTCAGCTTTTTTCCCTTAACTATTTTTCCTTTCTTCTTTAAATTTCTTGTTGTTCAAAAAATTCTGAATAAATGGTCTAAATTTGAAATGTCCCCCCCCCGCAACATGTGTCAGCCAGAAATAGATATTCACAATGGAGGACGCCGCGGTCGAGGTAGGTTTACAGTTTGAATTTGTTAACACTTGTATCTGTTATATATGTTCATTTAAATATTTCACTGAAACAACTTAATATTAACACATAAAATCCGGTTTAAAAGAGATCTATGACATAATAAAGAAGGGGTGAAATGTCGTTGGGCTTTTATCTGAAGATCCCCGGTCCAGCAGATCTCTTTTTCCAATTTATTTCAATTTAAAGTTTTTTGTGTATGTCTGGTCTACCATTAGGGTTTCAAAACATAATATCCAAACTTATAACAAATGTTAATTCATACTATAGATATATTACTAAATACAACTATTTATAATCATATTATAAAATAAAAAAAACCTTAAAAAATCTTTAAAAAAAAAAAAAAGGATAAAATATAAAATTATAAAAAAATATATATATATACTAACAATCTTATCTACCTTCTTTACAAAATTTTTTTTTCCTTATTATTAGTTTGATTAAAAGTGCATGGTTCTGTCTTTCTCTCTTTTTTCTAACTATTATATATATTCTCACTTCGATTATTCTATATATAGGATTAGAGTATGTCTAAATGACGTGTAAAAGCCGATGCAAAAGACGTTACGTTGTTAATTTTTATTGTTATTAATTATAAATATATAATTAACTTGATGATGTATTAGAAGTAAAGGATTTTTCTTTCTCTCTCTATCTACAAATTAATAACATTTTACAAATTTTATAATTTGAATTTAAATGATCATAATAGTGAAGATAATCTTAATACAAAACTGGACTATAAAATTAAATAACTATTTATTATTATAATTAATTTAGATTTAGCTTGCTAATCTAATCAAATCTAATTGATATAAGTTATCATTATTATCAGTTTGCTCCTTAAGTTTTAAAAATAGAATCACTGTTATAATTTTGTTATATAGTTTCTACACTATATTAATTCATATGAGCTTGCTCTATGATATATTTTTTATATATAACATAATATACAAATTAAATTATATTAGATATTCTAATATAAATAAATCTTCATACAAATTTTAATTATCTTTCATTGTTTGATTATTAAAAAGTAAATTATAAAAGTAATTTTAGAAAAAATAACTTCAGAACTTTTGTTTTTTTTTCAGTGTTTAGTTAGTTTAAAGATGTTTTTTTTATTAGTTATTCTTAAAAATATAACAGATAACAAACAGTAATATCTATATATTTATAGATTAATTATTCAATTTATTACAAATTTTATCACCACAAAAACAATTAAGAAAAATATATTTAAAAATTCATAAGAATAACAAACTAAAAAAACTAAAAAAAAACTACAAACATATTAGTGTTAGCACCTCTTTTATGTTAAATTAAACTCGCTAAGAATTGCCTAAGAAAAAATTGTCAAACTTGTCCCTCTCTTAAGAACCATGACACTTTTCAAACAACTAGTTGTAAATTAGTGAATACTATTTATAAATTAACATGCCAAATTTGTCAACTATCATATATAGGACAAACTTGTAATCCATTAAATATACGAATAAACCTACATAGAAACCACGCTAAAAAATCAATTGGTAATATATATATGAAAGAACACAATCAATTACATACTTTTAACAACTTTAAGATAGAAATACTAGACATATGTCAAAACAAAAAACAACGACTATTATTAGAAAACAACTACATTTATAAACACAACACATTATACCCTTATGGACTTAACGACGAATTAAACTACACATACAAACCACAAACAGAAGAAATTTCAACCTATGAAATCAGCTGCAAATACAAAAAAAAAATGAATTTAAAACTAAACCTAATAAAACTAGAGGTAAAACTACCAATAAATTAGGTTACATTGAATTTGAAGAATTACTAGACCCAAAACAAATGTACACTAACAACTTCGTCGATAAATTTATTAAAACATTATTTAAACTAAATAATAATAAATTTATCAAACTCATAGAATATATTAAAATTCATAATCTGACTAACAGATTAATAGATATCACATACGACATCTTTAAATACAGAAAAATTAAACAAGCTACTAATAACATTAATATTATCATTAAATTTAATAACAATTTATTTAATCATATTAAATTTAATGATATTTTTAATAACCAAATCATCAATAATCTTTTCCCTATAAAAAATTTAAATTTCAAAACAATCTGGAGATACAACAAAAATATAGGTAATTTAGTTTGCAATTATAATCAATTTATTAATAATTTGGCAAATTTTAAAAAAATTAAATGTAATTGCAACAACTATATTGATAAATATAAGTTCTCAGGTCATATATTAACTAGCAATTTTTCTTTTTTAAATCCAGAATATCAGGAAATTTTAAATAAAGGGTATAAATATATACCTCAAATTAAACACAATTATAATAATACAATTAAATCTATATTAAAAGATATAGATATTTTCATAAATAAAACTAGTATAAAATACAGTATTCCAGAATTTACTTTTCTGGAATGGAAACATAATATTAAAAAGGAAATTATAAATTATTATAATAATACACTTAAATACACAAAACCTAATTCAGACATTCCTTCTTTTAAAGAAAATATAATTAATTTACAGAAGGACTATATTATCACTCCTATAGATAAATGTTCCAATAAGTTATCTTTAATTTGTAAAAATCTATACCACGATATACTAAAAAAGGAAATTGATAATAATCATAAATACACTTTTGCTAGAACTACAGCCACAAAAATCAAAAAAGACATCAAAAACGTTGAAAATTCACTAAAAATTTATAATAACCACAAAAATCCAAACATACCAAAGTTCTATATAATTCCTAAACTACACAAAAAACCTATTTCTTTCAGAACAATCACATCTGGTATAAATTCAGTCATAAAAAATATTGATATACAATTAGCTTCAACACTACAATTTATTATAAATAAATTAACTAATAAATATAATTATAAATTTATCGACTCAAATAAAAAAATCATTAATTATTTAATGAACAATTGGACAAACATTGAAACAGTACACACATTTGACTTTGAGGACCTATATTCTAAAATAAATTTAAGAGATCTAAATAATAAAATAACCAATTTATTTAATGAATTCATTAATGACAAAACTTTCTACATTAAAATTATTCATTATAGATATAAAACAATTAAATTAGATCTTAAAACAGCAAAAACTCTACTGGAAACCTTTTTTAAATTTTAACTATATAGAATTTAAAAATAAAATATATATTCAATCAGAAGGCGTTCCCATGGGAACTTCTTCTAGTCCTTTATTAGCCAATCTAATATTGTTCTGGTACGAAAGAGAATACTTTCTACAAAATAATATTAATTGGCAAATATTCCGATATGTAGATGACATAATAATATTTAATAATCCACAGTTTAAAAAATTAATACCTGAAATATATCCTAAATACTTGAAACTTAAGAACAATGAAAAAATTTATAGAAACAAAAAAGTTAACTTTTTAGACTTGAATATAGACCTTACAAATAGTGCTGTTAGAGTTTTAATAAAAAGAGTAATTATAATTTCAATATCATAAAATACTGTAATATGAATTCTAATATATCATTAAATTGCTGTAAGGGTATATATTATGGTCAGTTTCTAAGATTTTATAGAATAAATAATATATTAGACAATTTCATAGAAGATGTTAAAAATTTAAACATGGAATTTATTAAAAACAAATTTAGTATCAGACAAGTAAAATATTTCAACAGTATATCAATTATAAAATATTTAAAAAAAAATAAATGGAAATATCCATTTATGAAATCAACTTTCTATAATTTCTCTTAATAATAACTAATATAAATTTATAATCTTTAACAGTTAATTAAACTTTGATTAAATAACTGATTAAAAGATTTTTTCACAAGATTTTTAAAGTGTTATAGTATATAGTTCATTTTGTTTAATCTCCAATTTCTGGGGAGGAAAATGGAAGTTAAATAAAGGTGAATTTGCATAATTAATAGCTTTATTAAACTCTTATAATTTGCCTTTTTAAAGGAATATTAAAAGATGAATAAGTGTTGAATCAGTTATTTTGATATAACTAGCTGTAAAGATTATGAAATTCAGCTTTTTTCCCTTAACTATTTTTCCTTTCTTCTTTAATTTTCTTGTTGTTCAAAAATTCTGAATAAATGGTCTAAATTTGAAATGTCCCCCCCCGCAACATATGTCAGCCAGAAATAGATATTCACAATGGAGGACGCCGCGGTCGAGGTAGGTTTACAGTTTGAATTTGTTAACACTTGTATCTGTTATATATGTTCATTTAAATATTTCACTGAAACAACTTAATATTAACACATAAAATCCGGTTTAAAAGAGATCTATGACATAATAAAGAAGGGGTGAAATGTCGTTGGGCTTTTATCTGAAGATCCCGGTCCAGCAGATCTCTTTTTCCAATTTATTTCAATTTAAAGTTTTTTGTGTATGTCTGGTCTACCATTAGGGTTTCAAAACATAATATCCAAACTTATAACAAATGTTAATTCATACTATAGATATATTACTAAATACAACTATTTATATTCATATTATAAAATAAAAAAACCTTAAAAAATCTTAAAAAAAAAAAAAGGATAAAATATAAAATTATAAAAATATATATATATATACTAACAATCTTATCTACCTTCTTTACAAAATTTTTTTTCCTTATTATTAGTTTGATTAAAAGTGCATGGTTCTGTCTTTCTCTCTTTTTTCTAACTATTATATATATTCTCACTTCGATTATTCTATATATAGGATTAGAGTATGTCTAAATGACGTGTAAAAGCCGATGCAAAAGACGTTACGTTGTTAATTTTTATTGTTATTAATTATAAATATATAATTAACTTGATGATGTATTAGAAGTAAAGAATTTTTTTTTTCTCTCTCTATCTACAAATTAATAACATTTTACAAATTTTATAATTTGAATTTAAATGATCATAATAGTGAAGATAATCTTAATACAAAACTGGACTATAAAATTAAATAACTATTTATTATTATAATTAATTTAGATTTAGCTTGCTAATCTAATCAAATCTAATTGATATAAGTTATCATTATTATCAGTTTGCTCCTTAAGTTTTAAAAATAGAATCACTGTTATAATTTTGTTATATAGTTTCTACACTATATATATATATATATATATATATATATATATATATATAATTTATGTAGATATATATATGATTAATAATAAATAAAATGAACAATATTGTAGCGTAGAAATCAAGCCTTGAAATATCCTAAGATGTAAAAGTATTTATTGATGACGTCACGGCGACAAGTAGGCAATTATTAACAAGTCAGCAAAAACTATTTACAGCTAGAGAATCTTGAGCAAGCAAGCAAAGAGATATTTTGATAATTATTTTACATAAAAGATTAATATATATTTATATAATCTGTTGAATAGTTTCATTGAATAATTTAATTAATAAATTATTTCTTCGTCACATAGCCTCCTCCTATAAAGAGCATCGACCCGATGCTCAGAAGGAGACTTACATTCTCAGTCTCAAGGCTCGAGAACGGGTGATAGGGCCTGAGGTCTCTTCGCGGGTCTGTGGTTGTTGTGTTCGTTCAGTAGGGATGTCTTCTTCCTGGAAGTTTGTCGAGTCATCTTCTGGGTCCTCTTCTAGCTGGTCCTCCTGGTCCTCTGGGTTTAAATAAGGTTTCATCCTACCAATGTGAACTAAATCTTTTGTTTTACGACGACCTTGCTGGTTTCCGAATGTTTCAACTTCATAGGTCACATCAGATATTTTTCGGGTTACTTTGTATGGGCCGAAGTAACGTCTCATTAGTTTTTCCGAATATCCTACTTTACGCACAGGAATAAAGATCCATACAAGATCTCCAGGCTGATAAATTATATTTCTGTGATGGGCGTCATAGCGATGTTTATTGCTATCTTGAGATCTCATGGAGTGGATACGTGCCAGTTTTCGTGCTTCTTCGGCTCTTGCCCCTAGAGTTTGGATGAAATCGTCGTCTTCTGGCAATAACTTGGGGAATAACACGTCAAGTGGAGTCTCAGCTTCACGCCCGTGTACAAGGAAAAATGGGGTGAACCCAGTAGACTCTTGTTTTGCTGTGTTGTATGCAAATGTAACGAATGGAAGAATCCTGTCCCAATCTTTCTGGTTGACATCTACATACATGGACAGCATGTCTGCTATGGTCTTATTCAACCTCTCCGTGAGTCCGTTTGTCTGGGGGTGATAGGCGGTCGTCTTCCGATGGGTTATTCTGCACTGGTTGTTCAGATCACTTATCATTGAAGATGTGAAGTTCCTTCCTCTATCCGTGATTAATTCCCTCGGCGCGCCGTGCTTTAAGATGACATCTTCAATGAAGAATTTGGCAACTTCCATGGATTCACTTGTGGGTAGGGCTTTAGTTATCGCATATTTCGTTAGGTAGTCCGTACATACAATAATCCAACGGTTGCCACCTTCTGATGTTGGAAATCTCCCCAGGAGATCCATTCCTACCTTTTCAAAAGCAACTTCAGGAACAGGTATTGGCTGTAAGTGCCCTGAGGGGAGTTGGGGCTGATGTTTACGCCTCTGACAATCTGAACAGTGTGCCACATACTTTCTAACCATTCTATACATTCCGGGCCAGTAATACTTTTTTCTTATTCGGTCATAGGTTTTAGTAAATCCGAGGTGACCAGCAGTGGGTGAATCATGGAAATTTTTCAGTAATTCCTGCCTTAAATGGCGTGGAACCACCAAAAGCCATGGTTTCCCCATTGGATCATAATTTTTTCTGTAGAGCGTGTTATCGATTTTTACAAAGGTATTATTAGGAGTACTTTGTAATTGGCCAGCAATTTTTCTAAGAGCTTGATCATTCATCTGCTCTTCGCTAAAGTTCTGCAAAGTCACTATGCTTGGAATATCTTCCTCCATATCTTCACTGTATTCTAATGGACTTCTTGATAAGCAGTCTGCGTCCTGATGTTTCCTTCCGCTCTTATACACGACAGTGACGTCAAACTCTTGCAGCCGAAGTGCCCATCTTGCTAACCTCCCACATGGGTCTTTGAGGTTGGTCAGCCAGCACAAAGAGTGGTGGTCTGTAACAATAGTGAACGGCTGTCCAAAGACATATGGTCGGAATTTATTGATAGCCCAAATGATGGCAAGGCATTCCCTTTCTGTGGTTGAATAATTTTTTTCTGCCTTATTTAAGGTTCTGGATGCATAAGCAATGGCTCTTTCCTTTCCCTTTTGTATCTGCACTAATACTGCTCCTATTCCGTAGTTGCTTGCGTCAGTGTGTATTTCGGTTGGGGATGAGTAATCAAAAATCAAAACCTTTTTTGTTATTTTGTTAAGGCGGTGGTAATCGACGCAGAATCTCCAGCTTCCATCCTTTTTTCTTATCAATACTACAGGCGAGGCCCACGGACTTTCAGAGGGCTGAATGATGTCAAGTTTTTCCATCTTGTTTACCTCTCATCCTGAATAATTTGGCGTTCTCTTGGTGCAACTCGGTAAGGTCTTTGTTTGGTCGGTAGGTGGTCTCCAGTGTTAATTCGGTGTTTAACATTGACGTCCTTGAATTGTTTTCTTTTATTAAATTCGAAAATATCTATATAGTTTTTTTAACAAATTTCTTAATTTTTCTTTTTGAGATTCATCAAGCGAATCATCTATAAAAAATTCCGAGGTTTTTGGGTCTTCAGAATGTTCCGCCTCTGTTTCAACTTGGTTACAATCGGCTAGAGTACATAATTGACTATCTTCGATGACAGCACTATCGGCTACATGCATCCCCTGTGGGATTAGTTTCGGATATGGACTCCAATTCACCACCCAAAGTTTACCTCGGTTATTGGTAAGTGAAATGACAGAGGAGGGAGCCGTTAGTTCTCTTTCCAGCAATAGCTCTTTTCGACATTCTGCCACCACAATTGCGTCATTAGGAATGTCACGACTTGCTACTTCTATTAACTGAATAGAGGCAGGTTCGATTCTATATTCCAATTCCGAGTAGAGAGGTGAGCTGTTCTTAGGGGTATCCTCAAAAAGACATTTTTCTAAGAAGAGTGTGTCGTCAGCTGAATCAATTATCGCCCTAGATAACTTCAAAAAGTCCCAAGCAAGAATAACTTCGTGACTACAGTCTTCCATAACGACAAATTCAAAGCTTTCCTGTAGTCCATTCAAGTCCAGTTTCAGTGTGCAGCGTCCTTTTGGTCTTACAATTTTACCGTTGGCTACTCGTAATGTGACGTCAGTTTCGGCAAACATTATTTTTTTTAGTTTGAGTCTGAACCTCTCAGAAATGACAGAATATGAGGCTCCTGAGTCGACGAGGGCACGCGTCATTTTTCCTTCTATTTTAATGTCTATGTAATTTTCTTTTAATTCTAATGTAGTCGATAAGGGAGGATTTATAAATTTTGCGGCCTTACCTCCAAAATAGGACGCATCTTCTAGTTTTCCTGACGGGAACGGCGAGGCGACTGGCTGGCTCTTCTATCAGGAGACGAATATTGTCCTTTTCGGCCAGTGTGAGGAGAGGGGCTTCGGTAGCGGCGTCTATTTTCTCTTGGCAGGTCGTCGTTGGGCTCTTGGCTGCTCCGAGAATTATAGAATGTTCTAGGCTCTAGCCTATCTCTCTGTTTGTAATTACAAGTTTGTTCTCCTTCATATTCTCTCCTCCTGTCACGGCAGTAGCGCACGACGTGGCCAGGGCGTCCGCAGTGGAAACAGATTGGCTTACCTTCCGTGGTTCGCCATTCGTTGGTATCGCGTCTTCCGTTTAATTGTTTTGGCTGCTGCGGTCTAGGTTGGAAATTTCTGGGTTGGAACTCGTACCTAGGGCTTGGTAATGGCCTTGGCGCTCTATTTTGAGGGACACTTCTAGAAATTGGCGCAATTGTTTTTTCAATTTCTTGCTGCACCATATGTTCAATTGCAGAAATTTCTGGTTCTTCTCTAGGAGAGGCTAATGCTCGCTGTACCTCCTCGCGAACTATTTGCCTAATCATAGATGACAGATCTGCCCTGTCATCATGATCACTGAGAGACGCCACATTTGGTAGTCGCTCGTACCTGGTTGGGGTCACTCGCTTACAATGTAGCGCTTCAATGCGGCGACACTCGGTGACGAATTGTTGAGTGGTATGTGCATCTCTTGGGAGAAGTGCCTGGTAGAGCTCCTCTGCTATCCCTTTCATCAAATGGGATATTTTATCTTGCTCATTCATATGAGGGTCTACCTCTTTGCAGAGGCGCAGGACGTCTTGAATATAAAATTCGGTGCTTTCACCTTTTAATTGTGCGCGAGTTTTTAAGGTTTTCTCTGCTCGTAACCTCAAGTTTTCGTTTTTTCCGAAAACTGATTTTAACTGGGACATGAACTCCGTCCATGTCAGGATGCTCTCCTCATTGTTCTCAAACCATTTGAGAGCAGTGCCAGTCAAATAAAAGTAAACGTTGGCGAGACAAAGTGTTTCATCCCATTGGTTATGCTTCGCCACACGTTCATACTTTTTCAACCAGTTATGGGGATCTTCAGAACCCTCACCAGAGAACATTGAGGGGTTTCTAGGTAGATGTTGTATAAAAAATGAACCTACCTGATTTGTTGCTTCTTTCTTGATGGTCATGGTTGTTTCTTCTTGCTCAACCGAATCAATTTTACGTTTTTTTCTGAATGGGTATCGATCCAGCTTCTTCACCAGTTGTAGCGTAGAAATCAAGCCTTGAAATATCCTAAGATGTAAAAGTATTTATTGATGACGTCACGGCGACAAGTCGGCAATTATTAACAAGTCAGCAAAAACTATTTACAGCTAGAGAATCTTGAGCAAGCAAGCAAAGAGATATTTTGATAATTATTTTACATAAAAGATTAATATGTATTTATATAATCTGTTGAATAGTTTCATTGAATAATTTAATTAATAAATTATTTCTTCGTCACAATATAAAAATGAGAAACCTATTATTTGATTCTATAGAATCTCCCCAAAACACTTCTAAAATATGTATTGACTTCTGGAGGTGGTGTCACACATCAGGTTTATACATTTTTGCGATCAAATAGTTGTTAGTAAATAATGATAGATGAGTGTTCTTAAGAGTCTTTGTTACGTTTTAATTTAACTTATAATTTTGATTAAATAATGATACCCCTGAGAAAAGTGACAGCAAATCACTGAAAAGTCTTTTGATTTTCGCTGGGCAATATGCATTGTTAAAGCCCCTGATATATTTATTGTAACTAGTGCAGACAATCTTTACGCTCAATAATACCTCAATTATAGTATTCAAAGCAGTAATAGTTGACTAACAGTTGATAAATCCATGTTGTCTAGGGCTCTAAACATATTGTTTTGACTATAAAATTGAAATATTTTAATTTTGGGAAATTTTTCTAAATTCTTTGAAAATTTTAATGATAAAGATATCGTACTGTAGCTTTTCTTTAATTCATAACTGACTTTGCTGTGTTTAGCAATTATTTTGAAGACTGTTGTTTCCTTTTTTTGGGAAGTGTATTTCATTTGAATGCATTTATTGAATAATAAGTTGCCCGAAAGCTCGAGGTATTTTTTAAATAAAAAATATTTTAAAAGAAACTTTTCCCTGGAAGTTTTATGTTTTTATTTTAATAAGTTTAATATTGGGATAATATTTCAATGGAGAGGCAATTTTGATCATATTATCACTAATATAACCTATAGCAGGTGATTTATTTATTTTAATTTTGTCAATTAAGTCTCTTGATTTTTTAAAGAATAATACATGCGTTGGAATTTGTGAATTTCGGCTTTATATTTCCTTATTGAGGTAAGATGAGCATTATCCAATATAAATGTATCATCATGATTTAATTTATAAGATCTTTAATTAGTTTTTTCTTAGAATATACTGATACATGCTCTATTATTGGAAGTTTATTTTGTAAATTAGCGGAACATAGTTTTTTAGGGTTTTGTGGGTGTTTCCAAACGGATTATTAGATTCATTTTCTTCTATAAATATCGCTAACTGTTCCTCTTAGTTCTTCTGATGCTATTTTTATATTCCTTTTTGATGGACTTGTTTTCATTAGCACTAATTGCGTTATTATATATTCAAAATCTCTCGCATATTGAAAATGATTTTTCTTTTGTTCTAATTCTTTGTCTCACAACTTGAGCACAGAATCGAATATCAGTATCTTTTAAGACACTATATCAATTCTCTTACAATTTGCTAGATTATTTTTAGAAATTATTTTCGCAAAGAGCGACTAATTTGATTTTTTGCTCTAAATTCCCATGTAGCTTTTGTTGATTCGTATGTTAACTGAATTAATACTAATCTGAAATAAAAAATGTACACAGTGTTGGAAATATTAGTTAATTCAGAAGTGTACCATTTAATTAAGTGGTTTCAATATATGTTTTATTTTTATTTTCATTGTGAGATCGATTATGTTTTATTACGAGATGTAGGAGCTTTGTTATTGTGAATAAAAAAAAAAATTAATCATTAATAATGGATTTTATTTTCTATATCCTTAGAGTTTATTTATCGAACCGAATTGAGTGACGTGAATAAAATTCTCCACAGTGGACTAAAGGAGTAATTTTGAATGTGGCTATCAAATTCCTTTAAAATATCAGATTTGTTTCGTCACACATTTATTTAGAGGAATGAAAATATTGCTATTCTCACGATAGATTTTGGTGTATAGAGATTGATGTACAAAATTGATTTGTGAAGCTATTATCCTTTTTATTTTTTAATTTTCAGTTTGCAAAACCTTATTCCATGGTTAAGACTTGTTTTGATGGTTGAAATTTTTTTTTAACTTGTGAAAATTTGGTCTGTTTACTGATATTTCCTGCTGAATAATCTCTAATTTAGGCTTTCGCTATTATTTCTATTGATTAGTCCTTATTCATATCAAAAAGAGAAGAAATTCCTTTTTTTATTTAATTATTGTTGATATAAAGAACAAGTCATTTTAGTTAGGTTTTTATGCTTGTTCAAAAAAAGTATTATCAAAGTATTAAAATATATAATCCAATTTTATATTTATATAATTTAGAGCTGAATCCATTTTATTTTGTTAGTTTAAATAAGAAAACATTTTTTTGCATTATAAATTATAAAGGACTGCAGCGTATGATTATAAAGCAACATTTAAAGCCTCCCCGCATAAGTTTCTTTTTTTGTGAAAAATCAATATTAATTTCAAAGAGAAATATGTACTATTTCTAACTTTTTAGATGACGTATTAAAAGGTTGAATATATGAAGAGTAATGGTCTATATATGATTGGATGATGTATGAAAGGGTGAAAATATGAAGAGTAATGGCGAACGGAAAAATAAAAGTGTCCAGGGGCGGGAATCGAACCCACAACCTTCTGCTTACCGGGTAGGTGCCATGTCCACTAGGCGTCCAGGGTAGCCTTACACCAATATATTAATATGTTTATGAATCCTAAAATATAAAGTGAAACAAAACAAATTTAAAGTCAATATTTATCGGATTTCGCGGAACTAAGCAATGTACGTCTACTCAATCCAACCATCTGGTGACGAAAGTTGCTGTTTTGATAAAATCTAAGATAAAATCTATTCAAATTAATAAATAATTTGTGCATAATAATCTGGGATAAAATTTGTTATTTAACCTAAGGAAAAACAATGTTACAAACAATAAATGTTTACTCTAGGATACCAATTAGCAAACACTTGTCTACACAAATTAAGTGAAAAACAAGATATATATTTTTATATATTTAAAATATGGTGTAAAATTGTTTTTATGGGTAATTTTAATCTTAAGCTTTATGCATTTATAAGATAGATAATAATTAAAAAAATTAAACTAATGTCTTTCATGTGTTAACGTGTTTCATGATGCCGAGAGATACTCAATGTTTTGATAATGGGTCCTCTCGTTATGTCAATAGCATCATAACAGGTTATGAATCTTGGCTTTATTATTTTGATGTGCCTACTAAATTCCAGAACAAAGTATGGATCCTTGTGTGTGAAAGAGAAAGAATGCCTGTGTCTGTATGAATATCTAGATTCATTCAGAAGAAAATGTTAGCCGTCTTCTTCCCACTGAGGAGTTGTGTCGCGCAGTACTTGAAAGTTAAAAGACAGTTACTGTTAATTAGTCACTAAGGTATGCCTTCCTAAAGTTGTTCAAGCTATTAAAAGGTTACGGCCAATCTCAAGGACTGACACATGGCTTTTCCACCATAACAATGCTCTAGCTCACCGTTCGAAGGTCTGCGCCGATTATGTCACACGTACAGGACAAAATTGTTGGAGAATCTTTCCTACAGTCCACTACCTTGCACCTTGCAATTTTGTCCTCCTTTCTCACGCGAAGAACAGTCTAAAAGGTAAACACTCTTTCTGCGATGAAGACCTTTTGAAGGCATGGGATGACGAATGCGCCCTGCTTCCTAAGGAAACGCGGAAAAGTCGGTTTAATGACTGGTTTCGAAGGAGGGCGAAGTTTATTTATTGTGGTGGAAAATATTTCGCAAGATTGTAGATAATAAAGTCATATGACAAAACTTCCCTAGTGCCTTATGTATAATAAATTAATATGGTAAAATAATGAGAGCAGAGTGTGTATTTCATAGAAAAATTGCCAAATTCTGTTAAAAAAAAACGCAAACTATATAAATATATATATATATATATATTTTTTTTTCAATTTTATTATATAGTCTGAAAGCTGATTTGAACAATTTCTTTTCCAATTCAACTAACATGTAAATGACTTCTATACAGCTACTTCTTCAAAAAGTCTGAAGATCTATGGCGAGTCAGCGACTTGGCATGGCAGCTGGCCGGCTTCATGGTACCCAAGGATAATCTCATCCTCGCCCTGGGAGTCAAACAGCCCGCCAGGATCACCAAAGTTCCCACCCATATTACAGTTTACCGGGAGCCTATCCGGGATATTTTCAGACCGGAGATTCCAGAGATCCCGAGTGCGCAATCTTCTCCACCAGCTGTTGAACCACAAGAACCTGTGGAAGAAGAGGAGCCGGCTCCTCGGTAATTGGTCCTTCTATAATACTTACTTTATGAAATAAATAATATCCATATAATAAATATCCATACATCCCGGGTATATTTAATTAAAATTTTAAATCAATTAAATGTCTTATAAATAAGATTCTCCCTGAGGAAAAAAAAGAGAAACTCTTCCCCCAACAATTTTTTCTTTTATATATATATTTTTATCGAAGA
Organism: Cordylochernes scorpioides; assembly: GCA_030710605.1. Classification (NCBI taxonomy): domain Eukaryota; kingdom Metazoa; phylum Arthropoda; class Arachnida; order Pseudoscorpiones; family Chernetidae; genus Cordylochernes; species Cordylochernes scorpioides. The sequence continues at coordinate 41,285,647 of CP092873.1, read as the reverse complement.
AATTATATTGATTGAATGAGATCTATTTTAATAACCTTGACCAAACATTGGGGCAAAGGCAACAAATTAACATTTTAATATGAGACTAATTATTTTTATTAATTATTTTTTTACATAATACGATTAGGTGTCAAACTAAATTTTCGATTATTGTTTTGATTTTAAACTATAGTTCACTTTGTGCAGGCCATGATTTTCATAATGGGTATAGGTTGGCGACCTTATTTAAGTGTTCCAAAGCCCCGTTCTGTTACTTTCAATTACTGTTGTTTTTGGACCTTTGCAAGAATCGGGGCGCATCATATTAATTTTTTGTATTATAAAAAAAGCATCCAATGTGAGATTTGAATTCGGATCGTAGCTGTCGAAAACCGATAGTTTTATAAGGGGTCCACCAAAATTTGACATTCGTAAAACTTCAGCGATTCTATCGTAATCATATAGGTATCAATAGGTTTATTGGGTTATTTATTTCTAGCAATCGAATTATATTTGGTGTAAAAGGCAGCATCATATATTAAAATTACACACAAACAAATATATAGCACGAACATTGACAGAATAAAGTGTTGATATTATTGCGTGCGTTCCAGGAAGAAAGGCCGCTTCAGGCGAGCATTGAAACGAGTTTTCAGGCTCATCTGTTGTTGTGCTTGTTGCCCAAAGCACGAGGATTAGGTAAATATCTGACTATATAAGTTTATTTATATAATATAAAAATGATGTGTTATTAATATGTGTGAAATACAGTTTTTATTACAACATTTAATATTTACTTTTGTTATATATGTATATTATATAATCTAAAAGTGCAAATATTTTATTTTTTAAAAACATATATTTTATTTTGATTCATTGACTATTCTACATGTTTTGATCATAGTTTTAGAATATACCACTTTGAATATTGTTGTAAATAAATTTAACTTACCTTTTTTTTAAATTCACTAATATAGGATTAATTTAGCAAATTTTAATAAACGTTGAAACTATTTAATATGTAATTTTCTTCAAGTTTATAAAAAAACTACTTGATAGGAAATAATTATTTTCAATTTTCCTTGTATCACGACTTCACCTTTAATTCTTTATATTCTCAACAACTTAACATTTAATTCATACCATGTATATGCCTGTTGAAGAACCTCATAGGTTCGAAATCTAGCGTGAATAAAGTGTCTATGTAAGAAGCTACTCTTCATTCCTTACTTCATACTAAATACCATGTATATATATATGCAGTTTTTGTACGAAATTCAGTATATCAATTAAATTTATACATTTCTTAGATTCAATGTTTATCTCCGAGAGAATTTTAGATATATTTTAATAATGAAGGAGAACTCAGTATTTTTTTCGAAATGCAAATTATATCCTAAACCTTCATTCAACCTATTGATTAATATATGCTACTATTCTACATGCTAGACATATTGTTTTTTAGTTTAAAAAATTATAAAACCAATATCGATAAACTCCGAATATCATTTGTTGGTTGTAAGTTTATTCAGAAAAAAATATAGCCACATCAACAAATAACCATTGCATAGTGGTGAGGGAAAATGAGTTACCGTTTATCGATAGAAATGACACTGGATCGAAGCCCGTATTTGTCACATCAACCAATAATGGAATTCCACTGAGGAGAGTGACAGCAGGTCACTGACGGGAGTTAATCATTGGTTGATGTGGCTATATTATTTCTGAATATCGATAAAGGTGTAGAAGTACTAAACTTGACCATAAATATATTATATATCTCTTCTAACAAACCTTATTTTTTTTTCGCAGACCTCATCCGAGAGATGAGGTTTCGGCGCCCTTGCTAGCCCAGAAGTAGCAAAAAATAATGTACTTCCGGAATGGGCTGAAAAGCAAGGGCCCTAGCAAGCGTCTTCTACAAGGTCAGTGCTATTATGGAGGCAACTATTTACCTAAGTTTTTCCATACATATACACAAACCTTTATGATATTTTATTCATATAATTGTAGAAAAATTGTTTAGGTTTTTTTTTTGTTTTTACAAAATATTATAATCATCAATATTTATTTAATTAACGTTCTAAAGAGAGAGAGATAGTAAGAGAAAAAATTCCTTATTGCATCGTTCATATATGGGTATATAAAGTTAAATATAGAATAAATATTCATTTTGTTTTCAAAATGATTGGAGTATGATAGGATATGAAGAAAAAATATGTTATCCTCCTTTGGCGTTATTTTTCTATATAGATTTATTTCACAAAAAATCCATTATAATTAAGTAAACATACCCACACTTTAGTGAAATAAAAGTACAATTAAAAATGTAAGCACCATTTAATACCTTAAATTCTTGTATCTTCTACATCGTCTGGAAATATATTATAAATTGATCACAAATTTTGTGAAGAAATATAGAAATTATGTCCAATCCCGACAACCCATAAGTCTCAAGTCTTCAAAGACTAGCTTTGTTAGCAGGATCGAGCGAGTGTGCAAAATATCATAATTCTATGCGGCCTGGAATATATTAAAACTTGATCGCAAAATTTGAAAGGAAATATTGATATTATTCCGACCACATTTATATGGATCTCCAGTCGCTCATTCTGCCAAGAGGGCGGCCGAGCCTATTTTTGTTTGTTTGAAAGTAAATTCTCTTCAATCGTCCATTCCCGACCTTCCCGTCCACCTAGAAGCCAGAAAATCTGTACACTTGGATTGTTAGTAGGATTGCACTAGAATATTAAATACCAGACTTCTGCGTAGCCTTAAAGTATATGAATACAGATTTAAAAATTTGAAACAAAATATAATTAAAATAGTCCAATAATATTTTTAATATATTTTATATTATAAATATGTGCTAAATCTCTTTCACTTATCATTCTATCCCTCTCTAGTGTTATTTATACAGATGATATTTTGTATTATAAGAAAATCTCTGTTATTAATGCCACCTTCTAGCGAAGAATAAACACATTGAGATCAATGTATTTAGTTCCATTTTGAGTCTTCTAATAAGTTCTGTGTTATTTCAAATAACATTCGACTTTTCAATTCAGCTCAAATTTAGTTTGATGTCCTTTTGTAATCTATCAGTTAGTTAGAAATATCCACTAATTTAATGATGGTATATCATATTAATAATTTTAAGTAACTCACAATTGAAGACGACTTGGTATTTTAGGTGACTAGGATCTGACGGAATATCTGATGTTTCAGGAACTGTCCAGAAATAATAGATTCACGACAATGCAATAAGCAGTACCCCAACATCTTCCTATGGTCAACGCGTCAGAATTGAACCTGTCTTGGTATCAGGAATCAAAAGGTTTCTTTCTTCTGTGCTCCTATCTGGACCGAATGTATTCCTATATTTGAAAAGGTGAAGTATCCTGCATTCGGGATAAACATGTTCCAAAAATCCCGGAGTTTCTTTGACCTGAGAAATAAGCTGGCTGTACTGTTCTTGAACGCCTGGATCACCATTAGACAGACTTGGCTCTTCTCACTTTAAGGTATTTATTTTCTCCATAGAACACCTAACTATCAATAAGAAAAAAATGTATGGAGCATCTTTGCAGTGTATATAAATTCAAAATATTTTGACTTGGGACCTTATCTTCAGACTACATTATATAAACAATAACTTTTCCTTTTTGAAAATAATATAAATGGCGTATTCCCTATAAAAAAAGCTTTCACATCTCCAATGTATTGTAAATAATCTCACTTTTTTTCAATTTAAAAAAAAAATGAATTAACAAAATGAAAAAATAGTAAAAATGTGATATAAACGCGTACGTGGTTAGCTTTGCTTGATTAATCAAGAATGGTTATTTGGCCAATTCTGGAATAATTAAAAATCAACGAATAGTTGATATTTATTCCGATAGATGACGAAATCCATCCGCAACTTTCATTCGCATGATAATGAGATATATATTTTTCTTTCTGAATGAATAAAAGTTAAAATAAAATTCAGTGTTCGGTCAAAGAAAAAAGAAAAGTAAATTAAAGAATTTTATTAATTTATCAATTATACAGATGAGAAAGATAAATAATATATTATGGAAATTTCAATACAAAACTAACTTCAGTTTGTATTATTTCTGAGGTTGAGAATAACACATAATCAAGATGCGCATATTTCACAAAATATTTATTCATTAAACCACTTATAGACAATTGCGTAATTGGCATTTTATAGTTACCTCATTTTAAAAATGAATATATCAAAGAAGATTAATTTTCATCACCTGATGTTTTTAGCTAAATTTCAGCTATGCTTATATTTTAAAAGTGTAGAACGTTGAGTTATCGTATTGTTAGATGAATTGATGAAGCAATCTTATCTCGTGTAATATGATGTTACAAAACTACAAGCGAAGATAAGAACTGCGTTAAAAGACACAACATCAGTTCACAGGTGGTCTGATATTGGGGTGAAATGTATTTCTCCAACTTATACCAGAAGTCGCCTACGATTTTTATTTATGAATCTAGAAACTAGGCGAATGTTAATTGCATATAAAAAGTTAGAAGGCGACATAGGAAGGTGCTCTTGAAATATTTCGAATTTTTTTTTTTTACTTTGTGTGATTTCGCGTGAGATTAAATTAACTATTATTCGAATATATTTGGTGAATTATGGCAACACCACGTAATATAATCAAATTACTAATGTCGCTAACTCTATGGAGAAGCAAAAAGTTAAATGAATTTTTCTTAAGATCCGAATATGATATAAAAGGATAATATTCCGTGTGGAAATGACGTAAAAATATAAATTTAGGTGCAAAACCTTATGCACCATATATTAGCCGTTTAACAGACATGACTTGAGATAATATTTTCAATAGCTACCTTCTTCTATAAATAAAATGTTGTGTTTATTAAATCTAGTTACACTCCAGGTAAAGAAATGAATAAACTATACGTTCTGTTTCACCATCATTTAAACCTGCTAAACCAGAGCATTGTATTTTAAAGATTTACAATAGACAAATATACCAGGCTTGAAAACAAATTAATTTGAGGCCTAGCAAAATAACCTCCATTAAGAGCCAGAGATATTTTCTAGAATTTTAGGGCAACAGAAATTTAGAAGACCATACGCGCGCGCGAAGTTGACTTAACTTATATACTAAGATACGCTCAATAATATTCCTAAAATAATCGTATTATTTTACAGGTCGATCAAGAATCCTACAAATGTAATATAGTATCAAAAAAAAAAAAAATAAATGGCGTTAAACCTTCGTAGAGAAACAGCATTCTTTGGTTGCAGGTCCCAAGCCACGAAGTGAATAAGATCTGGTGAATCATATCCTAATAGCCTACACGGAGGTGATCCAAGTTTCTTGATGATGCGGAAGTCAGATCTGTCAGCCAAGCTAGACTAGTTCCTTGAGTATCAACAGCCCTATCAACTGTCCTTTCGGCCGTTTATTACGAATTGCTTGTCCTCGCGAAAGTAAGATTACCTGGCCTGCTTGTCGGAGTTGACGTCTCCATGCCCTCGCGAAAGTTTTGTCGCCCGGCCTGCTAGCCGAAATGGACGGCTTCCTGACCTCGCGAAAGTTTTGTTGCCCGGCCTGCTAGCCGAAATGGACGGCTTCATGCCCTCGCGAAAGTTTTGTCGCCCGGCCTGCTAGCCGAAATGGACGGCTTCCTGACCTCGCGAAAGTTTTGTAGCCCGGCCTGATAGCCGAAATGGACGGCTTCATGCCCTCGCGAAAGTTTTGTCGCCCGGCCTGCTAGCCGAAATGGACAATTTGAAACCCTCGCGAAAGTTTTGTCGCCCGGCCTGCTAGCCGAAATGGACGGCTTCCTGACCTTTGCGAAAGTTTTGTTGCCCGGCCTGCTAGCCGAAATGGACGGCTTCCTGACCTCGCGAAAGTTTTGTTGCCCGGCCTGCTAGCCGAAATGGACGGCTTCCTGATCTCGCGAAAGTATTGTTGCCCGGCCTGCTAGCCGAAATGGACGGCTTCCTAACCTCGCGATAGTTTTGTTGCCCGGCCTGCTAGCCGAAATGGACGGTTTCCTGACCTCGCGAAAGTTTTGTTGCCCGGCCTGCTAGCCGAAATGGACGGCTTCATGCCCTCGCGAAAGTTTTGTCGCCCGGCCTGCTAGCCGTAATGGACGGCTTCATGCCCTCGCGAAAGTTTTGTTGCCCGGCCTGCTAGCCGAAATGGACGAATTCATACCCTCGCGATAGTTTTGTTGCCCGGCCTGCTAGCTGAAATGGACGGCTTCCTGACCTCGCGAAAGTTTTGTTGCTCGGCCTGCTAGCCGAAATGGACGGCTTCCTGACCTCGCGAAAGTATTGTTGCCCGGCCTGCTAGCCGAAATGGACGGCTTCCTAACCTCGCGATGTTTTGTTGCCCGGCCTGCTAGCCGAAATGGACGGCTTCCTGACCTCGCGAAAGTTTTGTTGCCCGGCCTGCTAGCCGAAATGGACGGCTTCGTGCCCTCGCGAAAGTTTTGTCGCCCGGCCTGCTAGCCGAAATGGACGGCTTCATGCCCTCGCGAAAGTTTTGTTGCCCGGCCTGCTAGCCGAAATGGACGGCTTCATGCCCTCGCGAAAGTTTTGTCGCCCGGTCTGCTAGCCGAAATGGACGGCTTCCTAACCTCGCGAAAGTTTTGTTGCCCGGCCTGCTAGCCGAAATGGAAGGCTTCATGCCCTCGCGATAGTTTTGTTGCCCGGCCTGCTAGCTAAAATGGACGGCGTCCTGACCTCGCGAAAGTTTTGTCGCCCGGCCTGCTAGCCGAAATGGACGGCTTCATGCCCTCGCGAAAGTTTTGTCGCCCGGCCTGCTAGCCGAAATGGACGGCTTCCTAACCTCGCGATAGTTTTGTTGCCCGGCCTGCTAGCTGAAATGGACGGCTTCCTGACCTCGCGAAAGTTTTGTTGCCCGGCCTGTTAGCCGAAATGGACGGCATCCTGACCTCGCGAAAGTTTTGTTGCCCGGCCTGCTAGCCGAAATGGACGGCTTCCTGACCTCGCGATAGTTTTGTCGCCCGGCCTGCTAGCTGAAATGGACGGCCTTCTGACCTCGCGAAAGTTTTGTCGCCCGGCCTGCTAGCCGAAATGGACGGCTTCATGCCCTCGCGAAAGTTTTGTCGCCCGGCCTGCTAGCCGAAATGGACGGCTTCATGCCCTCGCGAAAGTTTTGTCGCCCGGCCTGCTAGCCGAAATGGACGGCTTCATGCCCTCGCGAAAGTTTTGTCGCCCGACCTGCTAGCCGAAATGGATGCCTTCTTGGACTCGCGGAGGTTTTTTCGCCCGGCCTGCTAGACGAGATGGACGGCTTCATGCCCTCACGAAAGTTTTGTCACCCGGCCTGCTAGTCGAGTTAATTCATGACCCGAGAACATTCTGCTATCTAGAATGCAAGTCTGGGTGGAAATATATCTTCAGGTCCCCGCGGAAATCCTGAAATCTGTGCTGCTAACCATCGTCGACCTATTCCTTTTCTTTCCTCAAAGTTTCCTAAAGACAGAACAGTTGGGATGAACAAGTTTCATGAGCCCAAAAAGTTATCGTCTTCTATTTGGAGAATGAATATCTGAATGGAGCCATAAGGAGTTTCTCTGGGAGGTATTCATTTTTTATAAATATAAATAGAAATTATCATCATTTTTCACATTTATTGAAATATCATTATTATTGATAGTGAGCCTTTGACACATTATTTATGAAATAATAAAAATGCGTATTTAGATGAAAATGAATAAACTGATTAGTGATTGGATATAAATGGCTAATTGATAAACCAAATATTATAATATTTTGAAATTGAATAAAATAAAATAATGCAGATATATAATAGAGATAAATAATTCTTACACGAATATCCTACATGAATATATTTTCAAACATTCTCTACTAATAAATATGTTTATTTGTGTTATAGGCAAGGCTACTGATGTTCTGATGAAGAATGATACATAAGGCCTGCGTTTAGTCATAATACCTGTTAGTAGGTGTTATGTAACGACGAGAAAAGTGTGCTTCCAACTCATTCAATAGAGAGGTGAGTGAAAAAGGAGTTTTGTGGACGTTTGGATTCTGGAACTTATATCACAAAGAACGAGCTTTTTGATTGGTTCTGTTAAATAACAGGCCTGTAAACCAAGACGACCCACATACAAACTTCTGGAGATACAAGTCTAAATGACTTCATAATGGAAATGAACGTCAGCACTAATTTGTGAACTAGATAGGTTAATAAGTTGCAAGAATCAAATGATACTAATAAATGATTATTTATATTATTTTTTTTTAGTATTTCTTCAGGATTCTTCACAACATATTTGAACTTTGTACTAATAGGATTGAGTATTTCAACTAAATACTTGTAAAGATTATATGTATCAAAATCACAGGATGCAATGATTTCTCTTAATGGTATATTTTTTAAATTTATTTTTTGGCAATTCATAGATGATAGGCATAGAGGCTTTAATCATTTTATGTTTTTTAGGATTTTTTTGTTAGAAAACTTCTATTTTTCCTTCTGTTAATTTTTTGTTGAACTTTTTTACTAAATCATTAATGCAGATAATTTCTACATTCAGATAAGAATATTTTTCGTCTAATAGTTTCTCCATTTTTTGTGTGTAATCTTGTTTGTTCAAACAATCTTGTTTATCAAACAATCTCAGTCATGCAAAAAAAAAAAAAAGATTTTCTAAAAACACTAAGAAAAGACAAAAGTATTATTATCACAACAGCTGATAAAGGAAGCGCCATTGTTATCTTGAACAAACAGTTGTTTAGAATTTTCATATTTCTGTTTTAATGACAAAATAAACCAGCAAGTCAATGGTATTCCAATGAGAATACCTCGCTCTCCATTCTTAGCTGATCTCGTCTTAAACTGTCTTGACACCCTGGTAAATGAAAGATTCAAAACCACCATTAAGTACTGGGCAAGATATGTTGATGACGTGATGACTATAGTGGCTACAGGCCATATTGAGAATACCTTGGCATTTTTAAATAGCTTTCACCCCATTTTAAAATTCACAACTGAAAAGTATTCAAATGGCTTCCTACCCTTTTTAGATATACTTTTCGAAAATAAATTAAATTATCTTCAAACAGCTGTTTATAGAAAACCTAGCCACTCACCAGCATACCTCCATGTCAACTCCTTTAGTCGTATCTCCCATAAAATTTCCCTTGTAAAAACTCTCACCAAGCGTGCCTTCACACATTGCTCCTCTGATAAACTTAAATATATAGAATTGAACACTATCCAGGAAGAATTAATATCGAATGGATATATGAAGGAATTTATCAATAAACATTCATATAAAATTAATAGCATTCATAGTAAAAATAAAAATTTGAAAAATAAATGTATAATGTCATATGGAGCAGGAGCTGAGAAAATAGCTCATATTTAAAAAAACTCCGGAATGATCACTGTTTTTAAAAATACACCATCTTTAAAGACTATAACCCGAAATACAATTACAAAGCAGAAGGTGGAGATAGGGAACTCAAAGGACGTGGTTTATAGGATCCCATGTAAAAGCTGCAATGTATCCTACATTGGAGAGACAGGCCGTTTCCTTGGGACCAGACTCCAAGAACACAAATTTTCTTGGAAGTATGCAAAGGAAAGGTTTGCCATGGTGGATCATGGTCTCCGATCGGGACATCAGCCAGATTGGGAAAATACTTCCACTATTTACAGGGGCATCCAGAACTTGGGTGTATGAAACGATTAATTTTTCTATAGAAATTTTGAATAGACGAGTCTTAAATGTGGGATTTACAAATGCTGAAAACCATCAATATATGGTTCTTTCTGATTTAAGGGTACACGTGTTATGTAGGAGCGTGTATAAATTAAAATCACCCATAAAAATATTATGATAATCATGGTAAATAGAACATCGCTCTTCAGAGCACCTCATTGTTTACTCAGCTGGCATTCGGCCATTATAAAAAGGTTTTTTATTAGTAAATAGAGTTTTTAATTGTTTTATGTTCTATGTAGGTTGATGTTTGGTTTGTTTCAAGTTTTATTAAGATCAGGTTAGGTCAAGGTTAGGCTAGATAAGGTTAGGTTCAAATTAGATGCAGCAGTCTCATTAAGGAATTAACCAACATCAATGCAACTCCTCACCACCTTCACAACATGTAGTTTATTCTTTTATTTTTTGCACACATTTACACACAGCATGACTAATTATTTATTTGGAAACTCAAAATCCTACATTTACCTACGTATTTCCATGTATCACCGTCAACAAACTATCGTAGTTTTATTATTTTATAAATTTGTATATATAGAATAAAATAGATAATTAGGATTAAATTTGATTATTTCTGTGTGTGACAGGAGGTCGTCTTTCTGAATGAAATATTTCCTTATTCCAATGATAAAGTTCAGAATCATTAACTAATAAACATCTCCAAAACACCTTCCTAAAGAATAATCTTGAAATTATCCAACCTCAAGAAGTCCGCCAAAGGTATTGCATCTGGGCCCTTCGACCGGCTATTCAAAATGGCGAAAAAACTCGCAATTTCAACTATCGAATTGCAATTGGGATTGGGTTAATCGAAATACCATTCCCTTTTAGGTGAGAGGCTTTCAACTTTCCGAAGGTAAAACTTCCACCTTGAAATTTTATATCTTTCAACATTACTGATCATTGTGTAAAAAGGAATACTTTAATTCCAATTATTCACTCTCTTGATTGAATATAGCATTTATCAAACAACTATGTGTGTGTGTGTGTGTGACAATTGACAATTGAAAAATATTTATTGTCATCTAGACAATTTTACAATTCAGCGAGAGAGAACAAGAGAAATATATACAAAAATAAAATACATAATTTTTACAAAGTGATGATGGAGGATGAAGGAAGGCATCCCCTGCGCACGAGGGTCCTCGTCCAGGCGATGAGCGGGTCCTCCACCCCACCGAGCCCAACCTGGACAAAGTGGCGATAGACGCGCAGCTTTGCCGACGCCAGGATGGTCAGGGCGTCGTCCTCAAAGCCGGACCCGCCGAAGATCCAGGCCTGCAGGTCAGGGGGCCGCCCGATGATGTTGAAGGCCTCTCTGATGAGGGGCCTGATGGAAGAGCAGCTCCAGTAGCGGTGGCCGAGGGAGCGGTCGACGGACCCACAGGCAGGACACGAGGGGACGGCCGAGGCAGGATGGGCCGGATGGGGTAGAGCGTGGAGGGCCAATTTGAAGGCGGCATCGGCCTCATGTCCCGAGAAGGCGCAGCTCCGGAGCGAGGCCCAGTCAATCCTGGATGGTGGGCTGATGGTGGGTGCCCATCTCGCCAGGAATCGGGAGATCGGCGTGGCCGCGAGGCGTGGACGATCCAAGGCCCGTCGGGCCGAGCGCGTCGTGAGGCCGTTGAGGAACGGCGTGGCCGTCCCGCGCAGCACCACAGCCGCAGCTAATGAAGATGAGGAAGAAGATGGAGACTCCCCCCCGAAGCCCACGGCGTTCTCGGAGGTCAGCCTCCGACAGAAGGCGCCCAGGTTCGCGGCGTCAGCCAGGGCCGAGCGCGTAGGGCGGGCGATGAGGTGTTCCTCCTCGATGAGGTCCCGGACTCGGGCTCCGCTCCAGCGGGCGGGGGCCAGGAGGTCGGGAGGGCGGAGGAACCGGCAGCCGCCGATGATGGGGAGGTCCAGCAGCTGAGCAGTGGGGACCGCCCGGTGGTTGAGGCCCAGGATGTTGGAGGCCTCCTCCCAGAGCTTCAGCAGCCGGAGGCGCCGGGGCTGGAGTGTGGTGCCGTCCGGTGGAGGTCTGAGCCAGGCCTCGCTAGTCACCAGCCAGGAGAAGCCGTTCCTGCCCCCGCGTAGCGCGACCTGCACACCCTTGAGGCAGGCGAGCTGGAGTTGGGTTGCCAGGTCGAGGAGGCCGAGGCCTCCGATGGCTACGGGCCTCGCCATGATGGCGGCGGGAAGCCACGCCGTGTGCTCGGGCCCCCAGACGAACCTCGCTAGTCTGGCCTGCAGCTTGGCGATGGTCGGGGGTGATGGCAGGTACCCGTGCAGGTGATGCTGGATGGTGGAGCCCACCAGCGAGTTCGCCGCTCTAGCTAGTCCAACGAGGGATAGGCCGCGGGTGAAGGGCGTCCATCTGCGACAGGCGGACTCCAGGAGGGCGAGAAGATGCTGCTCCTGATGGGCTACGGAGCTTCTGGGGGCGATGTCGAGCCCGAGGACCCTGATGGAGGTGGTCGACCAGGAGGCGCCGAGAGGGGAGTCGCCGCGGTTGCGCCAGGCTCCGCACCAAAGGCCCGCGCTCTTCCCGAGGTTGACGGCGATACCAGAGGCCCGCTTGAAGTCCCCGAGGACGGTCGCCACCCGCTCGAATTCTTCGTCGCGATGGAACAGGAGGACGATGTCGTCGGCGTAGGCGATGACGTTGCCCACGCCGAGGATCGTCTCCAGGCGACGCAGCAGCGGTCCCGTCGCGATGCTGAAGAGCGCCGCGCTCAGAGCGCAGCCCTGTCTCACGCCGTTGAGTAGTTTGAAGGCGACGGTCTGGAAGCCCCCGACCTTTATTGTGGCGTCCGCCCCGGCGTAGAGTAGAAGAGAGAGATTAAGAGGAACGTGGTAAGTTTCTTTATTAAGTAGAATACGAGCTTTCAGGCAGCAACTGCCCTTCTTCTAGACCTGAAGAAGGGCAGTTGCTGCCTGAAAGCTCGTATTCTACTTAATAAAGAAACTTACCACGTTCCTCTTAATCTCTCTTTTCATATTCCAAGCGTGGCTTATCATGTCTGTAGAGTAGAAGAGTCCATCCCACGAAGGCCGGTGGGAGGCGCAGGTGGGACACCAGGAGGGACGTTAGATACCCGCGGTCCAGGGAGTCGAAGGCGGACTGCAGATCCACGGAAACCGCGGCCAGCGGCGTGCCTCGGGCAGTAGCCTCCTCGACGGCGTCTGTGACCCGCGAGATGTTCCAGGAGGGGGACCTTCCGGGGACGGCGTACGTCTGGCACTCCGGCACCAGAGTTGACAGGTGGGGCCTGAGGCGGCCGAGCAGGATCGATCCGATTACCCTGTAGTCGGCCGAGGGCAGGGAGATCGGTCTGTAGCTGTCCAGACCGCGACCGCCGCCTCGGGCCTTGGGGACCAGGCAGATCTCGCTCCGGCGCATCGATGGAGGCAGGGCACCTCGGAGCTGAGACTCGGCGAGCACACGTCGCAGGGCGACCGCGAAGAATTCCTCGAAGGTGCTGAGGACCTCGCAGGGCAGACCGTCCCAGCCGGGGGCTCTTCCGCGAGGGAGGCGGTGGATGGCAGCGGCTACCTCAGCCTCGGAGACCTCAGCCCGGTGGAGTGGATCCTCTTCTCCTAGTTCGATAGGAGTGGTGGTCGTAGCTCCGATGAAGGCCGCGTACTCCGCCGGGTCGCAGCTCGGGCGGGCGAAGCGAGGCCGGAAGATGTCCAGGGCCTTTCGCCGCAAAACGGGGCCCTCGATGACCTCGCCGTTCTCGTCCCTGATGGTGGTGACAGCTGGGCGGCGGTGGCGCGTGAGGCGCGCGAGGTCCGGGAGAGATGGGTAATCCGCGTTCGTCGACGAGGCCTCAACCTGAACCCTGATGTAGCGTTGGGCCCTGCCGATGTAGCCGTCGTCGCGAGCGTGGTGGCGAGGATCGTGGAGCGAGCGGGCCTCCGCGAGGATGCCGGCCTTGATTAGTGTCCAGCGGTCCCACAGTTGAGGCGCATCGAGCAGGGATATTTCCTCCGCGATGTCCACCAGGTAGTTGTTCATGTGCTCCTGGGTCAGCCCGGAGCGGAGCGTAGCAGCCACGCGAGGTTGGGAGGGGGCGGCTGGAGGGCCCACTCGGAGCAGCACCATGCGATGATCGGAGAGGTGGAAAGGAGCAATCGCATATGATGTTGAGACCTCCAGAAAGCGCGCCGGAGCGAGGATTCTGTCGAGGCGACTGCTCTCGATCAGGTCGCCATGTGCAGCGACTCTGGTGGGAAGGTGGGCGGCGTCAAACTCGGGGGCGGCATCCAGGAGCGCGGCGGACTCGCAAAGAGCTCCGAGGGCCGCCATGGAGATAGAGTCGCGGTTCCTGTCGTCCCTGATATTAAAGTCCCCGAGGACCCAGGCTTCTTCCTCTTCTTCAACGGCGGCTGCCTCGATGACTCGGAGTTGCTCGATGCGCTCGCGCTGGTCGTGCGAGAGGTGGACATTTATGACGGTCATCTCCTGGCCGTGGACATTGAAGGTGGCCAAGACGATGTGGCCCGGCCACAGGATGCGGTGTCGCGAGACGGTAACGCCCGGCGCGGAGATGCAGGCGAGGCCCGAGCCCGATATTGCGTCGGGTGGGGCAGTAATAGCATCGTAGCCGAGGCAGAGGTCTTGGGCGCCGTCGAGGTGGTGGGTGTTAGTTTCTTGCACAAGCGCATCGTCCACGCGGTGTTGTCTCAGGAGATGGCAAAGGCTTAGGCTCTTGTTCCTAATAGCGAGCCCGCGCGCGTTAATGGAGGCGATGGTGAAGCCTATGATGAAGTCCCTTGATGGAGCAGGGGCAGGGCCTGGCGAAGGCGTTTGTAGATGGAGCCGCTGGAGTCGAGCCTCCTACGTAAGAGGGCCTGGACCAGCTCTTACAAGGCAGTCCTCTGGGCGGGTGTAAGGTCAGGGAGTTGCTCTTTGAGGTGCGGTGTGGAGACGAGGAGGCTACAAACCCTCTCCTTTTCGAGACCCGCTTGGTTGGTTTTGTCAAAGATTGTGGAGGGGGCCGGCCGCAGGCAGGCATCTAGCTCTTTCCTGATTTAATTCTTTCCTTCCTGGGTGGAGCCTGTGCCTTCCTCCTCAAGCTGAGCCACCTCCATTGGCTCGGCGGGCACCGGTGGAGGCAGGGCTGGTGTGGTGGGCGGGTCGGAGGCTGAGCAGGTGGAGCTCGGCGCCTCTCCAGGCGGCAGGGGAGGACGCGCAGGATGGAGCGCTGGGGCACCCGGAGCAGCAGCAGCGGGCGTCACTGGGGCATTATTAGGTGCCTCCTCCGATGGAGCTAGGGGCGCTGGTGGAGAGGGAACAGGTGATGGTGGACCAGTTCGCTGAGGCACGGTGGGAGAAGGAGAAGAGGCCTGGATCTGGGCGGGGGAGTCCACGCGCTTTGGGGCGTCGAAGTTCCGCCTGGCGAGCGATGGGCAGCTAGCTCTGCGGTGGCCCTGCCTTCCGCATTTGGAACATTTGATTCCGAAGGAGAGGTAGGCAGATAGGGTGTCTCCCTTGGACTGTATGGTCAGTCGGGTGGGCAGGGTCTCCAGCCTGACTCCCTCGTGGAGCAGGATGAACGCCTCCCGGCGGCCGTCGTTGAAGGCGAACTCCCCCAGCTTGATCAGGATGGGGGCGATGGAGGTGACCCTCCCGTATTGGCCCAGGGCGTTCACGATGGTGAAGTCGTCCACGAAGCCTGGCAGGCCGGCGACGACGATCCGTTCGGCCCTTTTTCGGTAGGGGAAGACCAAAGGGTCGTTCCCCCGATCTCTAAGTCGCGCAAGATCTTTGTGGATTCCATTATTCTCTACTATATAATAGTGTTTCTTTCATATTCCTAATAAATATAACACTGGACGAAAATAATTATAGTTTTTGCATAAGAACAACGGGTTTACATTAGACGAAATCAAAATTTTAATAAACAACTTTTTATTGTTTATGATGAACGAGAAAATGGATTCTATAACAAAGAAATCGCATAAAAATGTAGGTCTTTTCTTTCAGATATTTTAAAACCTTTTTATCGCCCTTAGTACACGTAGTATACAGGCCATGATAATCATGGTGGGTAGTAGTTAGAGGCTGCCTTTACTGTGAATTCGCCACATGTCTATACTTGTAGGAAGCAGTTCGACTTTTGCACTTACAAATATGAAGATTGCAAATGTGACAGGTTAGACCTTTACAAGAAATGGGAGACATTGCGGATACTCTTTATTCAGAAAAATGTGCCTAATGCGAGATTCAATCCCAGGGTATTGTGGCTGTGTAAAATAGACGGTTAATGCTACTCGTTCGTCCACCGAACCCCGTTATAAAAAAAAAAAACTTAATTATAATTTCAGTTAAAGTTGGGCAGCTAATTATACTAATGTTCAAATTGTCTGTTTAGGGAATAACTCAAAACTACTGAACCAATTGGTACCAAATTTTGCATGTCGCTTTTTATAAACCCGAGGAAAGTTTTCGGCTACATTTTGATCATTATTTTTATCTAATCTTTTTTTTTTTCATTTGAAGAACTTTTTCTACACGGAGTGAATACGAGGCGAAGTAACAACACCAGGCCAATTAAGCGACCAATGAGCGTTCTGCATTTTTTTTCAAGTTGCTTGCGTACTCTTTTGAAATATTTTTTATACGAATGTTACTTTTTTTACAAAAGTATTGAGTATCGAGAGAGAAATTTATATTACTAACAAAGTTACGGTAAGTGTACACAATGCAATTTTAAGATAACTAAAAATTTGCGTTACTGTATGTAAATAATGGCTTTCGTATTTTTTATTAATTTTTGTTCTGGCCTCTGTTTTTTTTTTTTTTTTCATCTCTTTTTTAAAAAAAATCGTTTGAAATGCGGTCGCAGTCATTACCAAACACACATGTTTGCCTAATTTCCATATGCTCTTTTATTTTTTTACAGAAAAAATATTTACATGCCAGTATTTTGGATTGATTTTTATAAACCTATTTTTTCTTATTCTTTCAGAGAAGAAGAGCATCGCAGTCACTCACTCAACTCAGGCAATTTCAAGGGTTAATGCGCTGGAGCAGGTACCTCGAGGGTTGGGTGGAATAGCTGCCATCTATTTAAACTATATTGATTTTGAAACAACTAAATGGATTGCAAAAATATTTAAATCAAATACCTAAACACTAATATGATACAATTTTTGCCATCACACACACTTTTTGCCTGTGATTTATGCCTATTCTATGGCACTTCTACAATTTATTGATGTACTTTCGGTTGTGTAGGAAATTGCACTCGGGGGAATTCTCGGGCGAAGCCGGGTCATTCGTCTAGTATTACATAAGTGTTTGATATGTTTATGTATCCTTATTAGAGGAATGTAGTATAGAAAGTATCATGTGCAATAAAAATGATTTTTATACAAGAATTAAATCGATATTTGTAAATACTTAAAGAAGATTTAATATTTACCGAATATCATACTGAATGTATATATTAACTGTACATGTTAACCATTTTGTTCCGTATTTTATAATATTTGTGTGTCAGGAGCTGTTAAAGCTGCGATGTTTCCATCGTTCAAGGCACCACATTAAAAATTAACAATCAACCGATTTGAGCCACATCAAAATGAAGATGGCTCAGAACGAATCAGTGGCCGAAACAACGGGCCACCTATACCTCCTGTATGCGATACTGTGTGGGACGCCCTCACAGAAAGGACCTCCACACTACATGAAGATGGTCAAATGTCTGGCGTTGAGAAAAATCCCATTTGTTCTCCGCCAAAATCACCCAAATCGACAACCTATTTAACAAAACTTTTTTTTTTTCTTCTTCTTTTTTTGCACTCGCAACTAGTATATAATCTTAATAAAATATAAAATGAAATGAACACTTTATTGTTCTATAGTTATTTGACTTTTTACAATTAGACACGAGATATCCAAGGATAACAAGGAATAGTTCATTTTAAAAGAAAATTATAAATGCTGTTGCTTTATTATTATATCAAACATACAACTACATTGAATGAAATGATTTTTTTTTACATTCTAATACTACTTAATATATTTTGAAAAATGAATGGCATTTATATTAACCTCTATTTTACATATTTAACAGATGATAAACAGTTGATATGCAAATACGCTGTTGTTTGTCTAACAACGTTGGCAGTTGTTACAGATCTCCATTTGAAATGACTAGGGTTGTCATCTGGTGATAGAGCCATTTCACACCTTTTGTTGGGCGATGTAACTTTGTACTTAGGTACTGGCAGTCTATATAATAGTAAGGCTGCCAATATACAATTTTGTGATGTTTGCACCTGTGGGATGGTTGTTGATGTGAAGTGCTGGTGTGGCTTGTGGAAAGGCTGCTGATAAAATTATAATTAAAATTAATTTATTTAAAGCAAGAAATTATAGAGAGAAAAGAAACAACGGTTGAAATAACGGCCGTTGGAGTTTAGCCCTAGATGTTTACCGCTGAGTAGCGAGATCAAGTGTGTCGGAAGAAGCCAGCCGCTAGAAAGTTCTGGATGACGCCCGCGCATGCGCAGCGAAGTGTTCTCTCAACACGTGCTCGCCAAGCTTCTGCCCGTATGTGTTTTGAAGCTTTGTCCCACTTCGCTGAAGCAAAGTGCGGTCGCCACACTACTCCCCCTCCAGTAGGATCTTTAAAGATCCTATGTAGTCGTAGAGGGAACTCTTGGTAGGGTGCCTTGTTGGGTTGGGATCTGGTCTTGGGGGCTTGAGAGAGGCACCTGTCCTTTTCAAATGTTGTCCGGATGTAATGGGTGGCGACCATCTTGTTAGCTTGCAGGGACACGATGGGTTGCTCAGCGATGGATGGGTGTAGTCGCCGCGAGTACCGGTGGAGCTATTGGTATTGGGGAAGTAGTGACTCTTGATTCAATGGGAGGTAATGACTGTTGGAGAGAGTTTTGAGGTTGGAGAGGTTGTGTTACCGAAGTTTGGGCGGGCTGCAAGTGAAGAGGAGTCGTTGCAGCAGCGTTATTGGTTTCTTCTAGGAAGAGTGGATGTTTCTGCTCGCAGGATGGAAGCAAGGACTCTTCGTGAGACGGCGGCTGCTGGGGCAAGGGCTCTTCATGAGACGGCGGCTGCTGGGGCAAGGGCTCTTCGTGAGACGGCGGCTGCTGGGGCAAGGGCTCTTCATGAGACGGCGGCTGCTGGGGCAAGGGATTGTCACTGTGCACTGGGGTGGAGAAAACAGTTTCAGGGGGGCACGAGATGGTGTTTGAAGGAGGGTTGGAGCAGAACGATGAGGAGTCCAGGGATGAAGAGTCACTCAGAGAGCTGGAGAGAGAAGGAAAGTTGGCGCTTGAGTTGGTGTCTTCAACGTTATGGACTGTAGTCACCGGGGCAGTTGTTGTGACATTCATGTCACGGGGAAAAGCCGTCTGCTCCAGGTGTTGGAGTACAGGGATCACAGTGCTGAGATGGAGGTGGTTTGGACAATTCAACCAGGATAATCGAGAGTCTCTGATCAGCAATGGACTTAGTTTCTGAGACTTGAGCTGTTCTTACCTGGCGTGACCGGCCAAATCGCAGGAGAAGTCGTTCTTTGAGCGCCGCATATTTTCCTGAAACTGGTGGGTTCTCTACAATGTCGAAGACGCAGATGAGAGCCAGTTCATCCAAATTAACGATTATTGTGTTATACTTGAAATCGTCGTCGCTGGCGATGTTTGCAAAATTAAAGGCAGCTTCCAGTTGGTTGAGCCACAATGGAATGTCTTTGGGCAAGAAGGGTGGAGCTCGAAAAATCAATTTTGATATTTGAGATGGGGTGAGTTCCATCGTGAATGTTTGAGATTCCAAGATTTGCCCTTGACGTTGGCCGTTAATTCTTCATTCGAGTCGTCCGGCTCACCAATTTGTGGGATGGTTGTTGATGTGAAGTGATGGTGTGGCTTGTGGAAAGGCTGCTGATAAAATTATAATTAAAATTAATTTATTTAAAGCAAGAAATTATAGAGAGAAAAGAAACAACGGTTGAAATAACGGCCGTTGGAGTTTAGCCCTAGATGTTTACCGCTGAGTAGCGAGATCAAGTGTGTCGGAAGAAGCCAGCCGCTAGAAAGTTCTGGATGACGCCCGCGCATGCGCAGCGAAGTGTTCTCTCAACACGTGCTCGCCAAGCTTCTGCCCGTATGTGTTTTGAAGCTTTGTCCCACTTCGCTGAAGCAAAGTGCGGTCGCCACACACCTATATATTTAGGATCTCATATAATTGTTAGATTATCATTATAAAATTGTGCGAGGCTCACATATAAAATAATATTAATACTCCCGAGACTACTATAATAAATCTAAAAAATATAGAAAAATGTTTAACATTGATACAATATTTTTTTGTTCCCTTCCACACAAAGACTTATGTTGAGTTTTTCTCGAGTGAATTTCGTTTGGTGAAGTGCAAGACGCCTCAATAAGGTACAGGTGAGATGAAGTGATCAGGTCAGAGGAAGTATTTAGAATTTTAATTTAGATATCAGATTTTATATAAAATATCCCGAACTATAGCGTTGTTTACTTTAGCACTAAAATTCAGATATGTGTAAACTATCAGGCTACCACATTTTGAAAGAAATTTTGCAGATGATTCTTGGATCACTTGGATGGAACTATATGCGATGTGAATTGTGATACCGTTCAGTTTGTTGGAATCTGTGGTGATGGAGTCTGAATATGATCTAAACAAAATTTGATCAAATTCGTGTTCACTGAATTTTAAAATTCTCTTATAATATTCAATTTGCTTATTTTCTTATTATTTATAGATGACCATACTTGTCGCGCCAACTTCCAATTGAAGTACTCCGTGGGCAGAATCAAATTCTCCTTCTAGTAGTTTTGCCATCTGTTAATATATTGTTGCATCCCTTCACCCAGAATTTATGGTCTGGCAGTCTCATCAACCTTTAATTTCTCCTTAGACATGTCATGAAACTTTTAGTTCAATAATAAGGTAACTTAATATTTAGGCAGCACTTAGAAATATATTTTATTTTCCACATCAAGGTTCAAAAAGTAGGGTGTAGTCAGTGTTTCAAAATACAAATTATGATTTTATAGTACATAATAAGTCTGAAATGCGTTCGTGGTTAGCTTTTCTTGATTTATCAATAAAATGGGTTAGCCAAATATCTAGGAATAGGCTAAATCGTGAATGACCTCATCAATTCTTTCGGAATAGGGTTTGAGTCTTGAAACATGAACAATCGACGGATCTTGGCTAGGATTCTCCCTCGGTTCTATTAGTAATTTACTTTGATTGTGAAATAATTGCAAAGGATTTAAAACGATATATCAATCTGAATAATTGTTGTGTGTGTGCAAAAAGTTTCTTTATTCAATAAAAATGGCAAGCTTTCAAGCCAATTGTTTCGCAAATTCCTACAATATATATAGAGGAGGTATTTACATATTTACATATTGAAAGAAGTTTAACAAAATTCTCTGAAATACTTTGAATATATATATCCTAAAACCTATTTACTTATACCGTAAATCAAATTTATAAAATATGCTATGCAAAACTATTGAAACATGATTCATTTTTATATTACAAATAAAATAAGGATTACATATGGATCAATTGCTTTAATGAGCTTGGCATAAAGAAATGGTACCGCTACATCGATGATATTTTTTGTGAATTTGAAAAAGATAAAGAACATCTAATTTTAAGCACTTTAAACAGTTAACACCCCCAGATTAAATTCACAATGGAGACAGAAGCCGCACTACCATATTTAGATATTCTTATCCTTAGAACCGAACATATATTTCATTCTACAGTTTATTACAAAAAGGCTTAGAACCATCATATCTTAGTTTTAATTCCTTTCAGTCCAATGGGTTATAAAATATCAACATTTAAGACGCTAACCAAAAGAATTATCACACATTGCTCTCTACCTGGTTTCAAAATAATAGAAAAAATATCATTGATAACCTGCAAAAGTCCGGATTTCCACTACAATTCATTCTGAAGCACACCTACAACCAATTCCTCCACAAGAATCAGACGTTATATCGAACCAATTTCTACCTGCAGTATTCTCCAACCAATCAAAAACTGGCTTACGAATAAAATAAATTCGATATTAGATTTTATTCAGAACCCCCGGTCCATAGGTCAAATAATAAAAAACCCTTATACCAAATCTAATATATAATAGAACCTGGAAATCAGCACAACGCCAAATACTCAGTATCCTGCAAACAGTGCTCTGCCTCACACATAGGAGAAACCGGCCGAACAGTCGCCATCAAAATCAAAGAACACATCCGCAATGTAAAAAGGCACGACAGTAGATCACTAATATATCAGCAAGAAAAATCCACCGGCATCAATTCAACCTACAGGATGCGAAATGTTATTTTCAAAATATAATAAACTCATTCTGGAATCATTAATATCAAATAAAAATAGCAATATAAACCGAAGAATTGAAATACCACAGCAATATCAACACACATCACGAAGATATATCCATAGTCGTTACCTAGTTATGATCTGTCATCCATTCATCAAATAATTTATTCAATATTTTATTTGTAATATAAAACTGAATCATGTTTCAATAGTTTTGCATAGCATATTTTATAAATATTATTTACGTTATAAGTAAATAGGTTTTAGGATATAAATATGTATTTAAAGTATTTCAGATAATTTTGTTAAACTTTATTCAATGTTTAAATATGTAAATACCTACTTACACCTCTATATTATATATTGTAGGAATTTGCGAAACAATTGGCCTGATGATGAGCTAACGCTTGAAAGCTTGCCTTTTTTTTTTAATAAAGAAACTTTTTGCAATTATTCCGATTGATAAATCGTTAATTGTACCTCAGGATATATTTTAAGGATAGAAATAGGAAGAACATCTCTCGCAGTGTTAGCAAAGAAATTATTGCTAAAATTATGGCTAAGAATGTTAAAATGGACAATACGAACTTACCTTCAATCTGTTGTCTCAGTTGTGGGATGTTTATACCTCTATAAGACAAAATATTGGATTTACAAAAAGTTTAACAAATACACTAAATAACACCGGTTTCTCATTGCTTATTAGAATATCGGATCACAATATATTTCAAAGTTATATTCCTTTGATTATCAGAACAATATCAGATAAATCGATACAAGAAGCCCAATCAAGAATAAGAAATTCAAAAGTTATCCACATTATAAAAATTTCCATACGTCAATAGAAATAGAATGCTACCTAACCGATGATTTCTTTACTAATCAAACGATGTCTAGCTCAATCGAGAATAATATTTACAGTCTTAAAAAAAACACGTTCTGACGTTTGAAACCAAACATTTAATGTGTACACTGTGTGACAAGGAAATTACTGAAGATCTCCCCCATTACCTGCTTAATTGTACAGCCCTTGATGCAGAGAGAAAGGCCCTGTATCAACAAATTAAATGTACCAACCTTTCACCCTACGTATTGCTTTAAAAAATATCAGCAAACAAATCTAATGCAATAGCTTATTATATTTTTTTTTAGATCTTCATTATGTAAGGACCATTCAACAAGTGAATGACTTTGAGACGAAGAGTAAAGCCAGTTCAATTTCTATTTTACTACCTATGTAAATTACACAAGATGATTATTACCTTACCCAATTGATAAAAATAAAATCCACGAAAAGGGTTACTGAACATTGAGGAAGAAACAGGGATATCAAAATCATTAGTTGGATCGATAATTAAAGAAGACTTGCAGTTAAAGAAGAGTCCTTCAAAATTTGTCCCTAAAATGCTCACAATACAACAAAAGGAGAATCGCGTTGAAATTGCCAAAAAATGCTTTAAATGGTGGAAGAAAACCCTAATTGGAAGGTAAAAGTAATAACTGGAGACGAGACATGGGTTTACGGGTATGACCCGGAAGTGAAACGCCAATCCATGGAGTGGAAAGAAAAAGATGAACCAAGAACGAAGAAATCCCTACTTTGCACGTCAAAAAACAAAGTCTTATTGGTCACGTTCTTTGACAAAAGGGAATTATGCATTATGAATATATAGAGGAAGGTCAAACAATCGATAAGGAGTCTTATTTAAACATTATGAGACGTGTTCGTGAATCAATTCCTCTGAAAAGAAGTGAAATACAGAGTTCCAAAAATTGGATTATCCATCATAATAACGCACCATCACACACCGCTACATCTGTACTGACTTATTTGGCTAAACACGGCATCCAGATACTTCAACAACCTTCCTATTTCCCAGACATAGCTCCAAATGATTTTTTATATCTTTCCAAAACTCAAAATGGCTCAAAAAGGAAGGAGATTTGACACTAGACAGTCTATCATAGCGGATTCGAAAAAGGTCTTGAAGAACATACTGAAAGATGCCTTTTCTAAATGTTTTAAATCGTGGGAGAAGAGATAGAAATTATGTATAGATGCGGGAGGGGACTATTTTGAAAATACTAATAAAATATTTCTTAATTATTTTATTTTTTCTTTATTTTTGACCAGTCTCATTATCTATTGGACACACCTTGTATTTTAATAACTAGGAATGCTGGACAAAGAGGCAACCTCTATCTAAGAATGATATTGATACACATTAATATATTATCATATTCATATATCGGGATTCAGAAAAAAAACTCTGAGAGATATTTGATGCACAGGGATATTTATCACTGTGCATCATATATCTCTCAGAGTTCTTTTTCTGAATCCCGATATATATATGCTATAAGGTACAACTACTTTGAGTTTTGTAGACCTGTGTTACCTTTGACCTCAATATATGAAAATACGTTAGTAATAGTCGATAGGAAAACTCAGTTTTATATTTATATGTTATAAGTTTCAAGCGGTTAAGTGGGAACTGATAAAGACGTATACAGATGTAGGAGTCCAAAGCAAGAATCTGCCAGGAGTAGGTGGAATAGAGAGGAAAGTCGGAGTCTCAGCAATGATCAGTCTGACGCAGTGATGACGTCGAAAATATATCCTCTGAAACTATTGAACATTTTATCGCTTCGAAATTATGATATTATTTTTAACTTATCCCAAATACACGTTCTACAAAATCATTATAATCATTGTGAGTAGTTAGCGAATACTTTTATTCTAGGTGCACTAAATATATCTAAACCTGTAGAAAGCAGTTCAACTTTTTTACTCACAAGTATGGAAGATTCCCAGTTTCGAACTTTCTATCGCTGTTTTGGAAAAAAATTATTATTTTTAACTTATTCCAAAAATACATGTACTTACAAATCATTATACTAATTTTGGGTAGTTGGCGACTACTTTTAATCTAGGTGCACTAAATATCAACACCTGTAAAAATCAGTTCGACTTCTTCACTTAAGGTATGAAAGATTCGCAGTTTGATAATCAATAACTAAAAACCTGAATAAAGAAATATATGGAGATATTAATATTTTAATTATTACATTAGAGCCAGATTCACTATTCAAAGGTTCCTTGTGTTTGGAATGAAGATCTGAACTGAAGTTTATATATACTGGACTATCCGAAAAAAATAGTAATCGCCTTATATGAGCCTTTCAATCCATAACTTGAAATCAGACTCTAGGCACAGAGACTGAATTCTATTATTTGACAAAGAATAGCTTTTATATATTCCAGTAGAATAAAATGATATATATATGGTAATTTAAAACCAACAACCCCATATTGTATATAACTTATAACAAGATTTTAATGTTGTATAATAGAAACACATATGTAAATGATTATACGCATGATTGACATGTGTCATTACTTGATCATATGTAACGTACTTTGTACAAAATGAGGATAAATAAATAAAACCCTGTATTAGATTAAGAGTTGAGCTAAAGCAAAAGGTCAAAAACGTCTAAATTCGAGATAGATGGAATTCACAAAACAACATATAAAGATAATTGGAAACTGTCAGGACGGCGCCAGTGCATAATTTCGCCAGACGATCCACGCTCTTGTTGCATCTTCTGAAATGCAATACTCCCTTTCTCTGAAAATATATAAAAGACCTCCGTCCTAGCCAAAAATATAGTCACTTGACCATCAGCGGAAGCCTTTGTCGGTTGTCACCCAGGTCCTCCTCATCGAACATGTAAACCAGTAATAACTCTTTTATCTCCATCTTCCGCTCCTAGCTCAAATTTTATCTGTTCACGGAACTTTCTTAGTGCAACTGTGTCTACGGTTTTGTGTGGACATTCCCAAGCTTTCCACTCTGCCTCGACCACGACTGCCTGTACTCTGTGAGAACTGTTAAAGGTCTCCCAAGGTGCAGAGAGGTACTGGAAAACTCTCCCCATCCTGACTGTTCCTCTCGGATCGCACACTGCAGATTAAGTCGACTGGATACCTCACCACATATTTAGTCGACAGGATTTCATCACTTGTTTAGTCGACAGGATAACATCACATACTTAGCTGATAGGATGACCAAAACGAAGAAGTAAGAAGCCTGTCCAGGTAGAAGCGAGAAAGAGCAAAGATGGAGGAACAAACCGGCCATTCCAACGAAACGACCAAGCAATCTATCCCCTACAAGAGATATTTACGGAAGAAACGCCGCCCCAAGGGACCTCTGCAGATCTGCTAATACATCGCCAACGCCGGGAGCAAGCTGTCTGACCACCCCAACGACACAGTCGAAATTCCCGCAAGTTATGGAAATCGAGGAGCAGAATGACGCAAACCCGGTGAGAGGTTCTCCACCTTCGACCTGACATCGTCGAGACAATGCTCAAGGCGACAAGCCGCCATCAACTTTACAGAAGCTACAAGCTTCTACAAGCCCTACATGGAGACCAGAGACCAAGTTTCCTGACTGAACAATGATCACACAATTGTAAGATTTTAAAAAACCTACCTTAACTTTATCCTCAAGTGCACAACTTGATTCCCCATAAATTTTGTATTTATATTTTCACTTTAAGCATTTATAAATTTATTTTTACCTTTTTTATATCATTTCTTATTCAATTTTTAAAACTTTTACACTTTCATTTATCAAATTTACTTTAATTTTTATTCTGATTATAAATTTCAAGTTATTACTCTCAATTTACTTTAAAAAAATTTAGCCCATCACGCATTTTTACCAATTTATTAATCTTACATGTCTTTCTTAAATTTACCTAAAATAGCATTACCAAAATCACAACTAGAAAAATAACTGTCCTCCCCCAAAACAAGTTAAAAATAAAGATCCGTTCATTCCCCGCCAGTAACTAAATTATGTCACAACCCGCCAAACCTATTACAATCTTTAATATTCGAGGATAAATACACTCCCTCGTCCTTTCCTTTTACAGGCATATTTAATCATTAACAAATCTCTCTCTTATCAAACTCAACAACACCCTCACACATTACTTTCTCCAATTGGCAACAATTACTAGTGCGCGACTTAACACACAAATCCAATTTCGAGCCACACGAGCTCCATAACGTCGCCCCACTAAACACTAAAATAATTTCGCATTAAACGTGCCAAATCAACTAACAGTTAAAATAATTCTCGATATGTTCGTACAACCACCACCCATGACTAGTAAATTTGTTATTAATTATGAAACAGGTTAGATTTTGTACCAACAACGACTTCACATGACACCTTTTCATTCACAATTTTTCACTTCGTGTCACAGCGTCACACCACAAAACATTTTCTCACTTAACAGCCCAAAGACGCTTTCATGCCTGTGACACATCTCACCCCAAAGCGTGTCCACGTCGAAAGTCGCACTTTCACCACACTTCTAATCTAAAATCACTGAATAACATTTTTACTAAGTCTAAGCTAACTTCGAAACACAACAACTACGAACACCGAGAAAACCTTATCTTTCTATTATACCAGAAAATTGCCAACCTCAACAAAAGAAGAAAGTCAGTTCCAAGTAAATGACAAAAATAACAAACACCCTGCACGTGTGACCCCCCCAGTAATAGGATTCCCGAATCTATTTCAGTTACATATCTACGTCCTCCCTCCCCTCACAAAGCTATCATCTTGACCGCTATCTTCATGATCGCCATTTTTTTAAACACATGTTTCAAACTAACCATTTAGGTTTTCTCACAAATCTCGCCAACGCCTTGATCATAACACACACACAACATAAATTAAACATTTTACATTTTAATTGATATCACCAATTAAAACAACTTGGTTAAGTCTGATATAGACTTTATAACAGAAAAGAGATATAATTATCTACATATCACCTTTTTGGATAAACGAGAATATTGTTCAATTTTCCACTACCCAACATTTATTTAATCATTAATAACCTTCAATTATATTTTAATTTTTGTATAAAATCTTGAATAATTATTTTTATTTTTACCTTTCAATTATATAATCAATTTTTAGTCCAACATTATTAAAAAAAAAAAAACTTTAATCAAATTTATTTTATTTTTCATGATATTATTTTATATCATAAAACATTTATTTGCTTTAAAAATCATTTTTAATTCTTAAATATTATACCTTTTATATATTACATGTTTGATTTTGTCCACTTACACTTTTTCTATCCGAAATCATATTTCTATCTTTTTATTCACTTTATTTTATATTTATTTAAATAACTTATTATATGACAATGTTTATCAACCACTATCGGGCATCTACAACAATCGTTTTCAACAATAATGTT
This sequence comes from Cordylochernes scorpioides, assembly GCA_030710605.1. Taxonomy (NCBI): domain Eukaryota; kingdom Metazoa; phylum Arthropoda; class Arachnida; order Pseudoscorpiones; family Chernetidae; genus Cordylochernes; species Cordylochernes scorpioides. The sequence goes on along the minus strand of CP092873.1, from coordinate 41,257,239 downwards.
CTCTAACCACTTCGCTATACTTTTCATCACTATCTTTTTCAGCCATTGCTTCACATCAACGTAGAAAAACGACAGTACTGCTTAACAATTTTTTTTTCGTAATTTCAACAAACTCTTTGAACACATTTCCCCAGATTTAAAATCCCAACTTCTGGTCTGAACACGCTTCAAGAGTTCATTTCAATCATCCGCAGAGCACTATCACCAACGCATGCACAAACGTTCACTTTTTTCAACTTTCAACTTTTCTATCAGCTCTAGTGGACCACAATCATCCATTGATTTCGAGTCAAGTCAGATCACCTACTGTCGCTACAACAATTCTACTTATCGCATAGCTCTACCACCTTTCAATCATATTAATAAGCAACTTTTCTTCAACAACCTTTTAATCCAATAACCCTAAAATTGTGACAACGCACTGTAACCCTTATATAGGATCACAAGTGAAATATTGTTCAGGAAGCGGCTCTAGTCTATATCCTTGCTTTGCACCTGGATATGAGTATTTAGTTTACATTTGCACTCCTAACAATTGCATATTCTTCAACTACTAACCCTTTCCAATGCCCGCCAATATTCTCTTAGAATGTGAATTTTTATGTAATAATTTTATTTTAGTCATCATTTTTTTAATACAATCAAATATGTCATTTTTATTTCACTTTTATATATCCAAACAAATTATCTTTTTATTGCCCTTTTTGACCCTCACAGTTTAAATTAATTAAAAGAAATTTTAATTACTTACCTGTGTTAGAGAAGCTTTACCCGCTTATACCCGGATAAACCCTTTCACTCTCGGGGCCCATCTATGGTAATTTAAACCAACAACTTGTCGCATCTGCTGAAATGCAATACTCCCTTTCTCGGAAAAGATATAAAAGGCCTCCGTCCTAGCCAAAAATATAGTCACTTGACCATCAGCGGAAGCCTTCGTCGGTTGTCACCCAGGTCCTCCTCATCGACCATGTAGACCAGTAAGAACTCTTTTATCTTCATCTATCGCTCCTAGCTCAACTTTTATGTGTTCACGGAACTTTTTTAGTGCAACTGTGTCTTCGTTTTTTTGTGTTGACATTCCCAAGCTTTCGACTCTGCCTCGACCACGACTGCCTGTACTCTGTGAGAACTGTTAAAGATCTCCCAAGATGCAGAGAGGTACTGGAAAACTCTCCCCATCTTGACTGTTCCTCTCGGATCGCACACCACATATTAAGTCGACTGGATACCTCACCACATATTTAGTCGACAGGATTTCATCACATGTTTAGTCGACAGGATAACATCACACACATATATATATATATGTAGTATATTTTGAGTGAGACAGTTCACAACCTTCTAATATTTATTGTAATCCCATCCCTATATAAAACTATGTATCAACCTTGTAAGATGGATATCACAATAAAGCAAAGAGGGAGGTAGACCAATGACGCCATAGATCAAACGAACAGGTGTTATGATAGTGAATCACATCCGCCCAGGTGGCCGGCCAAGGTCAGACTTTAGCAACCAAAACCAATCTATCGAAACCAAAACCTAAGATCAAAGGATAGACACCGAGGCGCGCTGTTAACAAAGAGCTTACCGCAGCCAATCAAAACTCGCCACAACATGCGGGAGTCGAGTATAAAGCCCCCAAGTTGGGACAGAGTTAGGGAGTAGTTGTTTCAGAGCGACGCCGTTATACGGTCGGATCTTTCACTCACCCCTATCCGCGATGTAGGGCATCCGTGACGCCCGTGGTCCGACTGACTTCGTTAGTGGTCTACCTCTACCTTCTTGGAGTTACCATCTAGACCTGCCTCTGTCTCTTTGCTGTCCCAGTGCGGGAATCCCATCACGCACCCACTACCACGACTGCCCAGCACATTCCACATCGGGTTTACTACAGAATCCGTTAAAGTCGACAGGATGACTGAGGACAGCAACATGCAGAGGATGACGGAGGCCGGAAACGAGTACTCCGCGGATGCCCTCACCAACATGCAGCCCCACTGCGAAGACCGAGTAAGCCGCCTAAAAGACGCCATGCGAGGACTTGCTGCGCCTCGCACCGAGGAGGTCACCATCGCCCCCATCAACATCTCCTGCGCCACAAACATCTTCATCCATCGGCTCGAACAGGCAGACGAGACTCATCGAGAAATCCTGGCATTGCCCCGCCAACCAACATAGACGATATCCCATGGCAACCATCGCTAAAAGTGACCACCAAGCCTCATCGCAGCCCACTCCACAAGCCCCATTCAAGACATCCATCTGGTAGGAGAAATTTCTCTACAGAACTATTTAATGTAACACTATCTCCGTTTGCTCTGAATTAATTATTCGATACCATTTTAATAGCAATAACATTATTATTATAAATCCATCAAGTTCATTATTTTACCATTTTTATAGCATTTCAATTCAAATTTTAAACCTTGTACACACTCATTTACCAATTTTTACCTTATTTTACGCAACTTTTAAATTTAAATTCATTAATTTCAATTTTACATAAAAATTCATATTGTATTTTAATTACTCGAATCATATTTTCTAAACTTATTTGTGTGTTTTTTTTTAATACCTTATTTATGGCCATAGTATTAATAATTAAATTTATTACGCTCTTTATTTTACTTGACCTATTACTATTCAAATTGATATTTCTCAATATTTAAAAGTTTTAAAATAGTCCTAGATTTGTATTTTTTATAAATATCAATTTTAAATCATCTCATCTCATAATGTGCCTCCCATTTTTCCCCACAATTACAAATACAACTATAAATTACAATATTATAATGAAGAGGTCCCGATCATCTCTAAAATCAATCCATATATTTTAGGATATTTCTTTTACATTAAGATATTTCTTCTCCTTCCATCCCTAAACAGTTAAAACCATTAGCCAACCTATTTCTTGATCCTTCCAACTCTGCCTTCCATACTTCTCTCGTCTCTTGATCATTTTCCATTGACCTTCTATGCCTTCGTTCTAACCACCCCTCGTCCATCGCAGAGTTCCTGTTTGCCGATTTTTTTTTTTAATTTACACCCAGGTCACCGTCCCAGCATTCTTTATTTCATTATTTTTTCCTCAAACTCGGGTTCAATCAATCAATGGCAACAGTCGAGCCCTGTTTTCACAATCTACCTCCACCCTCTAACCTCTTCAACGGTTCCCGAGACTCCTGCTCGTCAACATTTTTTAATTTTTATTTTTTAATGATTCATCGACCTGGTACACTCTTCCTCCCCATGTTAACTCCACACGGAGAGCTTGGATAACCAGCGAGATATTATTTTTTCTCTAACGCTCGACCCAGGCCATCATCAGCACGATGCGCCCACTCATTTTTCATTTACTTTTATTTTTCATCTGGTCGAGCTCAATCACCGACAGCAGCGCAGCTCTTGAGACACCATCTCTTTTTAACCTCTCTCAGAAAAAATTTCTTTCCCATATTCTCCCATTAACTACCTCTCCTTCGATCTTCACGCCTCTTGCCCATCTGATCTAATGCTACTTACAGAGCATCCTGAGATTGCTGAACCCTGAAAACAATACTTCGCTTCTAAGCTCGTATTGCAGGGCAGGACTCCTGAGATGTCCTTTGCAGAAACCAATTCAGACCTTCTTCCTCTATTCCTCACTGCGTCATTACCTATCGCAACCTTTTGCTTAAGTCAATTTTCTTTTATATTTTAATTTTACTTTTATTACCTCTACTTCTCCTCCTTCCTGTATTACATCCCTGAAACTATGTTGTAAATTTTCAAGGCACCTTAAGTAACAAAAAACTGTAACTAGTATACCAACTTTCCCAACTATTTACTTTCGCTATTGTGTGTGTTTACTTTAAATTTATCCTTCCTATGTACTCCTTTTATTTATTTTTTTTGTAATTTTATAATATTATATCAATGTGCCACCACTACTCCCCTTTATCTTTATTTTTATTCTAGTAATTAATTTGTGCCCCAAATTATTTCCCATTTAATAGGTTTGCTAGCTTTTCTCTCATTAATTTATAAATAGACTTATAGTTTTACCTAGTTTTGTGGTGTTGGACTTTGTTTTTTGACTTACAGATGTGGATAAGACATTTCACTATTAATCGATAATATCATTTTGTTTATTAACCATCAAAATTAATGCCATCAATTACCAATCAACCCTTTATATATTATTACCTTTAATATTTTTATTTTTTAGACCTAGCATTTTACAACTTCAACTATTTTAGGCACCATTTTAAAAAACCTACACCTAACAATATTTATAATATTTCTTAAACAGATAAAACATTTATCATTTTATCTTTGTTAATAGATTTTCAAAATGTTTTTTTACGCTTCCCTTACAGCCTCTAACTCTATCCCATGAACCTTTCCTCCCAACCTTTTACAGCCATCAAGAGTTTATTGTTCGTCAGCCATTTTCTTTTTTTTTTTTATTGATTAAACTAACTAGAAGACCCTTCCTCGCTGTACATTTCCCAACAGTGAGCTCAGGAGACCCAGTTAGGTTTTTTTTTATTTTTATTTTTTCTCTCATCGTCCGGCTCATCATTTTTTCATCTTTCAACTTTTTTTCACCATACAAGCCGGACACAATCAAAATTGACAACAATAAATCTCTTACACCCACCTCTCCTTTTCCGCATTCTTCAGACCTCCAACCTTCCAAGGGATTCCAGTTCGCCAAACATTTTTGTTTTTTTTTCATTGATTATTCAGACTGGAACAATCCTTCCTCGTTATACCATTCCCAATAATGAGTTCAGGACATCCAGCGCGATCTTTTTTTTTTTTTTTCATCGCCCGACTCATCATATCAATTCACCATTTTTCAACTTTTCAATTTTTTCTTCATAATTCAACCGGGCACAATCATTATGGACAACAGCAATCCCTCTTACCTCTACCTCTCCCTCTTACCCCATCAATCTTCCCACTTCTTTTTCACTATCTGAGCTAATGATGCAGACGGAATATCTTGGGCCTTCTGTTAATGAAAACAATGCCTCACTTAAACAAGTTCGCATTGCATTGCAGGATGCTTGGGATACTACTTTGCAGAAGCATGCTCAGATACTCCCTTTCCCTTTTCAACCTTAGCGTCACATTATATGTTCAACCAATAAACTAACTTTTTCTCCGCTCATCTTTTATGCAATAAGATATTATTTTCCTTGTACGATTAATTTTGCCATATTTGCCATTTTGTATTATATACTTTCCCTTAATCTATTATCATTTATTTTGTGCCTTTTTATTTTTATAACCTTGATTTATATATCATTGACCCACCACCATTACAACATATTTCTCTGTTCAACTTGTAACTTTATAATAATTTTAACTAATTTGAATACAAATTATTTCTTTTTTTTTATAATAGGTTTGTTAGGTCATCACTCATTACATGTCATTCCCCCAACCAAACCTTCATCACCGGGGACACATTCTGTAGTATATTTTGAGTGAGACAGTTCACAACCTTCTAATATTTATTGTAATCCCATCCCTATATAAAACTATGTATCAACCTTGTAAGATGGATATCACAATAAAGCAAAGAGGGAGGTAGACCAACGACGCCATAGATCAAACGAACAGGTGTTATGATAGTGAATCACATCCGCCCAGGTGGCCGGCCAAGGTCAGACTTTAGCAACCAAAACCAATCTATCGAAACCAAAACCTAAGATCAAAGGATAGACACCGAGGCGCGCCGTTAACAAAGAGCTTACCGCAGCCAATCAAAACTCGCCACCACATGCGGGAGTCGAGTATAAAGCCCCCAAGTTGGGACAGAGTTAGGGAGTAGTTGTTTCAGAGCGACGCCGTTATACGGTCGGATCTTTCACTCACCCCTATCCGCGATGTAGGGCATCCGTGACGCCCGTGGTCCGACTGACTTCGTCCGTGGTCTACCTCTACCTTCTTGGAGTTACCATCTAGACCTGCCTCTGTCTCTTTGCTGTCCCAGTGCGGGAATCCCATCACGCACCCACTACCACGACTGCCCAGCACATTCCACATCGGGTTTACTACATATATATATATATATATATATATATGTTGTATTGAAATATTTTATTTTAAAATGTTATGTATTAAAATGTTATTTTGTTTAAAAAAATATAATTTCATAAATATAAATACTGTTTTAGTCGACCGCCAGAGGTCACGCTTTTCCCTATAAGTACTCATTGTTGTTCTTCGCCGTTGGTCGGCTCAAAACTTTGTAATTATGTAAATAATCTTTTCATTTTTTATTCTTACGCCTTAAGTCAGGCATTACTTTTATTATGTTTTTATATATCTCATAAGTTCAAATAAAGCAATATCTATCAAAACCATTATTATTTTTATTTCAAGATTATTCAACCACGACTGCACCACCATAGCATACAAATCAATATGATCCAACAACAACAGAAATCAATCCAATCTTTTTTTTATATAATATTAGTCGACAGGATATTTACCTGTTTGTTCAATATGCCAAAGCAAAATTTTTCAAATTCAAATATGCAAATTACTACAATCAAAAATAGCCTTATCCAACGAAAAATAGTCACAAGCAACCAAGAATAACCTACCTCAATCAATCATACTCTATACAATCAAAAATATTCATCTACAATCAACAATAGCCATATCCAATCAAAAATAGGCAAATTCAAGTCAACATGTCCATCTCCAAGCAAACATAGCCACTACAATCAAACATCCCCATTACCTACCATATCCAGCAATTTCAAGCAGCCTTCTCTCTTCCAACTCCAGCCATCGCATCTTTCGCCCAACGTCAGTCATCTCCCGGAAATCCACTCCAGCCATAACCATCCTTTTCAAGGTACTTTGTATCTGCCTTTTACATAATTTGCCCCGTTTTAACTTTTTCTCTCTTGATTACAATAGTTTTCAATCACTTATTTTATTATAGTTACATCCCTTTTATGTCATTCTTAAATATTTTTCCATTTAAATAGTCCTACTACTTTGAATCATTTTAAAATGCCATATTTTCTTCAAATAATTAGTTCTATATCTTTCCTAAGTATATTTCCATTTTATACTTTCAAACCTTTGTAATAAGTTAAACCTTTAGCACCATATCAGTTAGTTAAAACACCATATGCAAAACAGTCGGCCAGGAGAACAACAACAAAATAATATTACTTATTTCTCACATCTTCAATATTTAATTAAACTATCTTCAACATTGTTTATCATATTTCCACTGTATTTTTTCGTTAATAGCCACAATACCCTATAGCTTCACATTTCTTTCTTATATTTTAAATTCCCAAACTTTTAGTATTTTGATATTTTCTAATTTTATATGATTTCACAATGTTATTATTTTTAAAATTTGTATTTTACCCACTTATTTCATATGTAATTATCTAAAAGCGTTTCTGCCAATATGTAAATTTAGCGAGACCAACTTATGTAAATTTTACCTCTTATAATTATCCACCTTCTTTTTCTTCAAATGACCATTTTCTATTCTTACCATTACTTTTATCTTTACACATGTTCATTCTTTGTTTTCACATTTGCCTTTTGTACATAAACTTTGTTCCAACTTCTTGCTTTTCACAAATGCCCTTCTTCTTATAATCATCAAATGTTTCCACCTATCTTTTACTAATGTAATTTTTATATTGTTTTCAATGTTATTCATCATTTTTCATTTATATACTTTTGTAAATATCATGCATTTTTCTCATTTGTAATAATGTCATTTTCTCATGTTTTCCCAATCTATTGGCTCACAACAAGCCAATATGATCAAGGAATATCACCCTTTTATTTCTCACTTTTTTTATAATCATGCATTTTATTTTCCTTCCTCATTTTTAATATTATATGTGTATTTTTTTTGTCTATTTCCAATCTATTGGTTAACAACAAACAAATATGATTATGGAATATCACATTTTAATCATTTAACTATTGTATTTTCCTGTCTATTGGTTACCATATAAAAAACCAATATGATAAGTGAATATCATATTTTATGTTATTTTCTTTTAATCATTTTATTTTTTTAACAATATTTTTTTTATCACTTTACTCTTTATTAACCTATATTATTCTCTTCGCAGGGGGGAAATGTTGTATTGAAATATTTTATTTTAAAATGTTATGTATTAAAATGTTATTTTGTTTAAAAAAATATAATTTCTCATAGATATAAATACTGTTTTAGTCGACCGCCAGAGGTCACGCTTTTCCCTATAAGTACTCATTGTTGTTCTTCGCCGTTGGTCGGCTCAAAACTTTGTAATTATGTAAATAATCTTTTCATTTTTTATTCTTACGCCTTGAGCCAGGCATTACTTTTATTATGCTTTTATATATCTCATAAGTTCAAATAAAGCAATATCTGATCAAAACCATTATTATTTTTATTTCAAGATTATTCAACCACGACTGCATCACCATAGCATACAAATCAATATGATCCAACAACAACAGAAATCAATCCAATCTTTTTTTTTAATAATATTTATATATATATATATATATATATATATATATAAATGAATGTATGTGTGTCTGTTTGTTTGTTTGTTTGTCCTTTATGCCTGACCAAACCACTCATTGGATCGCCATGAAACTTTGGGAAGTTATTTAGTATAGTACTGGGAAGGTTTCTAGCAAATAAAATTTTTGAAATAACTTTTCGCCTAGAAATAATCAAGATAAATATTCTAATTTATCTGTTATAATCCAACAATCTGCTCTAAATAATATCATGATGATACGATGATTTTGTAATGTAGAAAATTAGGAAAGACAAAATTCAGGATGACACGGCAATTTATTTGAGACAAGAATAATGATACAATTCAAAGGCAAGATACTATTCCTTTAACTTCCAATTACCGAGGGAACCAATTAATATTGATTTTATTCAACTTATCGAGTATTTTTTCAAGGGACCGGGAAAAAATGTTCACTTTATCGAGAGATTCGTTGAACAAACCTTTACTCGGGTAAAACCCAGGCGAAGCCGGGTACATCCATACAAGAATAATGATACAATTCCAAGGCAAGATACTATTCCTTTAACTTCTAATTACCGAGGGAACCAATTAATATTGATTTTATTCAACTTATCGAGTATTTTTCAAGGGACCGGGAAAAAATGTTCACTTTATCGAGAGATTCGTTAAACAAACCTTTACTCGGGTAAAACCCGGGCGAAGCCGGGTACATCCATACAAGAATAATGATACAATTCCAAGGCAAGATACTATTCCTTTAACTTCTAATTACCGAGGGAACCAATTAATATTGATTTTATCCAACTTATCGAGTATTTTTCAAGGGACCGGGAAAAAAAAAGTTCACTTTATCGAGAGATTCGTTAAACAAACTTTTACTCGGGTAAAACCCGGGCGAAGCCGGGAACGTCCGCTAGTATATATATATCTATATATATAAAAATGAATGTATGTCTGTTTGTCCTTTATGCCTGACCAAACCACTCATTGGATCGCCATGAAACTTTGGGAAGTTATTTAGTATAGTACTGGGAAGGTTTCTAGCAAATAAAATTTTTGAAATAACTTTTCGCCTAGATATAATCAAGATAAATATTCTAATTTATCTGTTATAATTCAACAATCTGCTCTAAATATTATCATGATGATATGATGATTTTGTAATGTAGAAAATTAGGAAAGACAAAATTCAGGATGACACGGCAATTTATTTGAGACAAGAATAATGATACAATTCCAAGGCAAGATACTATTCCTTTAACTTCCAATTACGGAGGGAACCAATTAATAATGATTTTATTCAACTTATCGAGTATTTTTCAAGGGACCGGGAAAAAATGTTCACTTTATCGAGAGATTCGTTAGACAAACCTTTACTCGGGTAAAATCCGGGCGAAGCCGGGAATATCCATTTCGTAGCTACACCGTCTCTCCAAGAGGCAGTCTCTTATTAAAGGTCTATTAGAGATTCTTTAATAGCAATTAGAATCTTCAATGAGAGACCACCAACAGGAGAAACAAGTTGATTCATGTTTTTAGGTGGTCTTTCTTAAGAGACTCTATTTACATATTTAAAATATGAAAAAATTAAAATATTTTAAAATTAAAATATTTTAAAATCAACATTTTCTTACTGTTACGTTTAATTACTGTTAATATATATATATATATATATATTACATATATAAATGAATCTGTCTGTGTGTGTGTTTTCAGAAATATGTCAAGTCACCTCTTTCGTTTTGAAAATTACTTTTGATATCTATATATATAAAAATGAATGTATGTCTGTTTGTTTGTCCTTTATATGCCTGACCAAACCACTCATTGGATCGGCATGAAACTTTGGGAAGTTATTTAGTATAGTACTGGGAAGGTTTCTAGCAAATAAAATTTTTGAAATAACTTTTCGCCTAGAAATAATCAAGATAAATATTCTAATTTATCTGTTATAATTCAACAATCTGCTCTAAATATTATCATGATGATACGATGATTTTGTAATGTAGAAAATTAGGAAAGACAAAATTCAGGATGACACGGCAATTTATTTGAGACAAGAATAATGATACAATTCAAAGGCAAGATACTATTCCTTTAACTTCCAATTACCGAGGGAACCAATTAATATTGATTTTATTCAACTTATCGAGTATTTTTTCAAGGGACCGGGAAAAAATGTTCACTTTATCGAGAGATTCGTTAAACAAACCTTTACTCGGGTAAAACCCGGGCGAAGCCGGGTACATCCATACAAGAATAATGATACAATTCCAAGGCAAGATACTATTCCTTTAACTTCCAATTACCGAGGGAACCAATTAATATTGATTTTATTCAACTTATCGAATATTTTTCAAGGGACAGGGAAAAAATGTTCACTTTATCGAGATATTCGTTAAACAAACCTTTACTCGGGTAAAACCCGGGCGAAGCCGGGTACATCGATACAAGAATAATGATACAATTCCAAGGCAAGATACTATTCCTTTAACTTCCAATTACCGAGGGAACCAATTAATATTGATTTTATTCAACTTATCGAGTATTTTCAAGGGACCGGGAAAAAAATGTTCACTTTATCGAGAGATTCGTTAGACAAACTTTTGCTCGGGTAAAAACCGGGCGAAGCCGGGCGGGTCCGCTAGTATATTGTTGCACCAGGTTGCGGCTTGGCAGACTCTTCAGGCATGATTCTCTCCTGTGCTGGGTCTTGCATCTTACCAGAGCGTGTTTCAACCATCCTACAAATTTATATAAGGGAATAATGAGATAAGTCTACTTTAAGTAGCCTCCAGAATCATTTATTTATTTCCTCACATCAAAGAGAGCAGTGAAGTCACACGTGTACCTAAATACAAATGATGATAATCTAAAAAATAATCTGTTTTAAATAAATATCATAGAATATAAAAATAAATAAATATATAATTTAAATTTCAAATATATTAAAAATGATATAAGAAATACGCCATTAATCATGATGTAACACTTCCCCCTCTCCAGAGGTCGTCACGTCCTCGTGAGTTACCTCATCAATTCTCTCAAAATAGGTTTTGAGTCTTGAGACATGGACAATCAATGGGTCTTGGCCAGGATTATCTTTCGGCTCAATTAAGTAATTTACGTTAGACAGCTTCTTTAATATTCGATATGGGCCAAAATATTTTCTCAATAGTTTTTCACATTTTCCGATTTTCCTGACTGGTGTCCAAACTGCCACTAAATGTCCTGGTTCATAGATTTTCTCATTGTGTTTTTTGTCATAGTTTCTTTTCATTCTTTCCTGAGTCTTCTCTGTGTTGTTAATGACTACCTGTCTCGTCCTTGCTATTTTATCTAAGTAGTTTTCTATATATTCGTCGTAATCGTCCATGTTACTGTCCATTGGGATATTCTCGTCGTCTAAGAGGGACATGGGTTCCCTTCCAAACAACAGGAAAAATGGAGAGTAGCCTGTGGTTTCTTGAATCGTGGTATTATACGCGTGGGTGATAAAAGGGAGGATTTCATCCCAGTTCTTTTGGTCTGTGTTCACATACATGCTGATCATATTGATTAAAGTTCTATTTAGCCGTTCCGTTAGTCCGTTCGTCTGGGGGTGGTAGCTCGTTGTGAAGCAGTGTTTCACTTTGCACATTTTCATTACCTCCTTCATCAAATTGCTAGTGAATTGTGAACCTCTATCGCTAATAAGAAATTTTGGGGCCCCGTGACGTAAAATAATATGTTCGATTAAAAATGTAGAGACTTCTTTCACGGTTGCTTCTGATACTGCCTTTGTTTCAGCATACTTGGTATAATAATCAGTCAACACAATTATCCACTTCCTTCTTCTTTTCGTTGATGGCAAGGGGCCAACAAAGTCAATTCCGATTCTTTCAAAAGGGTAGTTAGCTGGGGGAATAGGTTGTAGAAGTCCAGAAGGCAAGTGATTTGAACCTTTCCGACTTTGGCAAAGATGGCACGTCTTTACAAATTCTGAAACATCTTTCAACATGGAAGGCCAATAGTATTTATTCTTCAATCGGTAAGTGGTTCTGGCGACGCCCAGATGGCCATTCAGCATATGGTTGTGGTATTCACTCATGACTTCCTTCCTTCTCTTCTTTGGCACTACCAGCAACCATGCCCTACCTTCAGGATTTGGATTTTTCTTGTAGAGACACCCATTTTCTTCTTTGAAGTTCTGTGTAATTGAACGCTTGTTTCCACTAAGGTTCTCCTTAATATTCTCAATAAAATCATCCTTTTCGTCTATTATTTGATTCAGAAATAGTCTTTCATAATCTTCGTCCCATTCGTTTTCAGGTAAGGGTCCTCTAGATAGACCATCAGCGTCCAGATGTTTTTTACCCGATTTGTGTATAATTTCGAAATTATATTCCTGAATCTTCAGTGCCCATCGTGCTAATCGGCCGGTCGGATCTTTCAGATTCTTAAGCCAGCATAGTGCGTGATGATCAGTTACGATTTTGAAGTGCCTTCCATATAGGTAGGGTCGTAACTTGGACATTGACCACACAACAGCTAGACATTCTTTTTCGGTAGTCGAATAATTTTGCTCAGGTTTGCTCAGTGTTCGACTTAAATATGAGATAACTTTTTCTTTATCGCCGAACTTTTGGACTAATGTTGCACCCAGGCCGATGTTAGATGCGTCAGTATGAATGTAAGTAATTGCATTCGGGTCAAAGTGCCCTAAGATTGGAGGATTTATCAATGCTACTTTAAGGGTTTGAAATGCTTTTTCTTGATTTTCTGTCCAGGTAAAAGGTACATTCTTTTTTATAAGACTGGTTAATGGATCGGCAATTTTTGAAAAACCTTTGATAAATTTTCTATAATATGAGCACATTCCTAAAAATGATTGAACTTCTTTTATCTTTTTGGGCCGAGGAAAATCTCTAATAGCCTTGATATTATGCTCCGCTGGTTTTATACCATGTTGATTAGTTATATGGCCAAGAATCTCCAGTTCTTCGAAAGCAAATTGGCATTTTTTGTTGTTCAATTTTAAATTAGCCTCGCGAAAACATTTTAAAACAGCTTCTATTCTTTTGAGATGTGTTGAAAAATCCGAGCTATAAATGATTACGTCATCTAGATAACATAAGCAAATTTGCCATCTAAGATTACCAAGCATATTTTCCATGTTCCTCTCAAATGTAGCAGGGGCATTGCATAGACCAAAGGGCATTACGTTGAACTCATATAGGCCATGTGCTGTAGTGAAGGCTGTCTTTTCTTTATCTTTCTCCTCAACCTCTACTTGCCAATATCCTGATTTAAGGTCAATTGCTGAAAAGTATTTGGATCCTTGAAGTGTATCCAATACTTCATCAATTCTGGGAATTGGGTAAACATCCTTCACTGTTACATCATTCAATTTTCTGTAGTCAACGCAAAATCTGTACTTACCATCTCGCTTCTTGACCAAGATTACAGGGAAGGACCATGGACTCGAGGATGGTCTAATTATGCCGTCTCTGAGCATTTCATCAATTTGTTCTTTTATGATTTCTCGCTCTTTCGCGCTCACCCTATACGGCTTGTGTTTGATCGGTTTCGCGCCTTCTGTATCGATCCGATGTTTCGCTAAGTTGGATCTTCCTAATCCCGACGAAAACAAATCCTCGTACCTTTCCAAAACTTGTTTCAATTGCTCCTTTTCCTTATATGCTAAATTTTCGTTTATCTGAAATTGGGGTTCTTCATGCTCTTTTTGTTCACTTTCTTCCACAAGATTCACTTCGGCTGGCTGGCTTCCAAAGCACAATGTTTGGTTTTTTAATATTTTTAATGGTCGAGGGTAAGGGTTTGTTATCCAGATGTATGTTTCCTTATTCACAACATTTATTAAGCTTCTCGCTAGTCGAAGTCCATTTGTTTGAAACATTTTATGGTTCTCCTCGATGATGTATTCGCCATCCTCTGCTTCTACAAATGCATTAATCAATTTAATAGAAAGTTCTGGTATAATGGCATCCTTTGCACTTTTTATTTTCTTCTGTTGATATTTGATTACGTCACGATTTTCTGTCAAGTCATATTTGATTATTTCACGCTGACAATCAATTTTTGCGTTCATTTTCTTAAGAAAATCACGTCCAAGTATAAATATTCGCAAATGTGTTCTCATTATCACAAATTGATGTGTGATTGTTTTGTCATCAAATTTTATATTTAAAATAATATTTCCTACGATATCTAATTCTTTGCCATCGGGTCCGGAGCACATTTTATCAGGATTTATTATTTCAAGACCTGTGTTGAGAGCTGTATTAAGGTCGACCACTGAAAGATCGGCGCCTGTATCAATCAAAGCTTCGCAGATACCGATTCTATCCACGTTAATGTTCATTTTATATTTGGGGTCCAACTTTTTAATTCCATTTATGGTCGACTTGCTTTGATTGACGGACTCAGGCGCGATGTTTAGTTTAAATCTTCTAATGCGGCATATCTATTCCTTGTAGGGATACTCGAGTACGGGCTATTACTTACGTCCGCGTAGAGCAGAGGTCTCGACTTCTGAGTTCCATTATCCATTCGGATTTCTTCTTCGACCTTGTCTTGTGTAACTATGGGGTCCTCTTCCACAATTCTTACAAACCTGACTCTGCAATACCGCGCTACGTGTCCTGGCTTGTTACACTTGAAACATATTGGTCTCCCGTCTTCTGTCCTATTCCTATTTGAATTTGGATTCTTATTGTATGTTTTACTTGGGTAGACCGGTTTTGGCTCAGGATTGGGAGTGTAAGATCGTCTAGGGGCAGATACCTGGGGCAGAGGCTTGTTCTGGTAATACCTCGGAGTGGGGGCCTGGGGCTTGGAGGTGTTCTGGTAGTACCTCGGAGCGGGGGCCTGGGGCTTGGAGGTGTTCTGATATGGTCTTCTGAACGACGTAGCATTCTTCCATTGCTCTTGATGATGGGGACGAGGAGAGCGTGGTCCATTATAAAGAGCTTTTGATTTTTCTGCACGTTCTTGGTAATTCTTTTCGAACAAATCCAGCTTTTTACAAATTTCTAGAAGTTCATTGGTATTTTTAGGAGGGTTTAGGTGAAGGGCAAAAGAGTATTCTTTCTTTAACCCTCCAATAACCCAGTTTATTCTAGTCTCTTCTTCCATTTGGGGGTCGACCTTGTTGCACAGTACAAGGATATCCTCTGCGAACCTGATTGCAGGTTCATTCCACTGCTGCATTCTGTTTAGCCTCATCTTCATTTCTTCTTTGTTGGCGTCTGAGGCAAAATCCTGAATTAGGCGGCTCTTGAAATTTTCCCAGCTGGTGAAACTTATCTTGTGTAGGTTCAGCCAGGTTTTGGCGCTACCAATCATATTCATGGCAGCATAACGAGAGATAATGTAGTCTGCCCAATGGTACAGGAAGCCAATTTCTTCAAGAGATTCAATCCATGGGCGAGGGTCTTCCGTTCCATCAAACTTGGGGATGTCGATGTTGGGATTCAGGACAACTGGGTCGGAACTAGCATCTCTACCAATTGTTGCACCAGGTTGCGGCTTGGCAGACTCTTCAGGCATGATTCTCTCCTGTGCTGGGTCTTGCATCTTACCAGAGCGTGTTTCAACCATCCTACAAATTTATATAAGGGAATAATGAGATAAGTCTACTTTAAGTAGCCTCCAGAATCATTTATTTATTTCCTCACATCAAAGAGAGCAGTGAAGTCACACGTGTACCTAAATACAAATGATGATAATCTAAAAAATAATCTGTTTTAAATAAATATCATAGAATATAAAAATAAATAAATATATAATTTAAATTTCAAATATATTAAAAATGATATAAGAAATACGCCATTAATCATGATGTAACAATATATATAAATAAATAGTTGTTTAGTTTTATAGTTTAGTTTGTATTTAAATTATCTTTATTATTTTGATTATTTAAATTCAAATTATAAAATTTGTAAATTGTTATTATTTAGTAGAGAGAGAGAGAAAAAAAATCCTTTACTTCTTACACATCATCCAATTAATTATATATTTATAATTAATAACAATAAAATTTAACAACGTAACGTCTTTTGCATCGGCTTTTACACGTCATTTAGACATACTCTAATTTGTATATAGAATAATAGAAGTGAGAATATATTTAATATTATAAATTTTAGTAGTTAGAGAAAAGAGAGAAAGACAGAACCATACACTTATAATCAAACTAATAATAAGAAAAAATAAAATTTTTGTAAAAAAGTAGATAAGATTGTTAGTAAATATATATATTATTTTTATAATTTTATATTTTATTTTTTTTTTTTAAAGATTTTAATTTTTTTTTATTTTATATAATGAATATATCTAGTTGTATTTAGTGAAATATCTATAATATGAATTAACTTTTGTTATAAATTTGGTTATTATGTTTTGAAACCCTAATGGTAGACCAGACATATACAAATATTTTTTTAAAATGAATTAATTAATGGAAAGAGAGATATGCTGGACCGGGGATTATCAAATAGAAATCCAGCTGATATTTCACCCCTTCTCTATTATATCATATATCTCTCTTAGACCGGATTATATGTGTTAATATTAAGTTGTTTTAGTGAGACATTTATATATAAAGATCCAACAAACATAAGTGTTAAGAAATTCTAAATGTTACCTACCTAGTCTGTGACGCGTTCCTCTGTAAACAGCTATTTCTGGATAACATCTGTTGCGGGGGGGACCCGTGTTCCTCCCTTCAGAAATAGATTGTTTTCTTAGAAATTTCAGAATAATAAGTCAACTGAAGAAGAAAGAAAATAGTTAAGGGAAGAAAGCCAATCTTTATAATCTTTACAGTTATTTATATTAATATAACTGATTCAATTATTATTTATCTTTTAATTTTCCTTTAAAAAGGTAAATTATTAGATGATTAATAAAGCTATTAATTTTGAAAATTCATTAATATTTAATTTCCATTTTCCTCCCCAGAAATTGGAGATTAAATAAAATGAATTCTATACAATATTACTTTAAAAATCTTGTGAAAATTTTTTAAAATCAGTTATATAATTTAAGTTTAATTAACTGTTAAAGATTATAAGTTTGTATTAGTTATTATTGAGAGATGTTATAATAGTTATAATAGTTGAAGTATTTTACTTGTTTTTTTTTAATACTAAATTTGTTTTTAAAAATTCCATGTTTCAATTTTTAATATCTTCTATGGAATTTTCTAATATATTATATATTCTATAAAATCTTAGAAACTGACCAAAATATATACCTTTGCAGCAGTTTAATGATATATTAGAATTTATATTGCAGTATTTTATAATATTGAAATTATAATTACTTTTTTTATTATAAATTTTAATAGCATTATTTGTAAGGTTTATATTTAGGTCTAAAAAGTTAACTTTTTTGTTTCTATTGATTTTTTCATTGTTCTTAAGTTTCAAGTATATAGGATATATTTCAGGTATTATGTTTTTAAACTGTGGATTATTAAATATTATGATGTCATCTACATAACGGAACATTTGCCAATTAACATTATTTTGTAGAAAGTATTCTCTTTCGTACCAGAATAGTATTAGGTTGGCTAATAAAGGACTTGAAGAAGTTCCCATGGGAACGCCTTCTGATTGAATATATATTTTATTTTTAAATTCTATATAATTAAAATTTAAAAATGTTTCCAGTAGAGTTTCTGCTGTTTTAAGATCTAATTTAATTGTTTTATATCTGTTATGAATAATTTTAATGTGGAAAGTTTTGTCATTAATGAATTCGTTAAATAAATATTGGTTATTTTATTATTTAGATCTCTTAAATTTATTTTAGAATATAGGTCCTCGAAATCATATGAGTGTACTGAATCAATGTTTGTCCAATTGTTCATTAAATAGTTAATGATTTTTTTATTTGAGTCGATAAATTTATAATTATATTTATTAGTTAATTTATTTATAATAAATTGTAGTGTTGAAGCTAATTGTATATCAATGTTTTTTATAACTGAATTTATACCAGATGTGATTGTTCTGAAAGAAATTGTTTTTTTGTGCAAAACATAATAACCAAATTTATAACAAAAGTTAATTCATATTATAGATATTTCAATAAATACAACTAGATATATTCATTATATAATTTTTTTTTAAATCTTTAAAAAAAAAAGATAAAATATAAAATTATAAAAATAATATATATATATATATATATATATATATATATATACTAACAATCTTATCTACCTTCTTTACAAAAAATTTTTTTTTCTTATTATTAGTTTGATTATAAGTGTATGGTTCTGTCTTTCTCTCTTTTCTCTAACTACTAAAATTTATAATATTAAATATATTCTCACTTCTATTATTCTATATACAAATTAGAGTATGTCTAAATGACGTGTAAAAGCCGATGCAAAAGACGTTACGTTTTTAAATTTTATTGTTATTAATTATAAATATATAATTAATTGGATGATGTGTAAGAAGTAAAGGATTTTTTTTTCTCTCTCTCTCTCTACTAAATAATAACAATTTACAAATTTTATAATTTGAATTTAAATAATCAAAATAATAAAGATAATTTTAATACAAAACTAAACTATAAAACTAAACAACTATTTATTTTTATAATTAATTTAGATTTAGCTTGCTAATCTAATCAAATCTACTTGATATAAATTATCATTGTTATCAGTTTACCTATTAAATTTTAAATATAGAATCACTATTATATTTTTATTATATAGTTTTTACACTATATTAATTCATATGAGCTTGCTCTATGGTATATTTTTATATTTAATATAATATTGTAGCGTAGAAATCAAGCCTTGAAATATCCTAAGATGTAAAAGAATTTATTGATGACGTCACAGCGACGAGTCGACAATTATTAACAGGTCAGCCCAAAACTATTTACAGCTAGAGAATCTTAAGCAAGCAAGTAAACAAATATTTTAAAGATGATTTAAAAATACAGATTAATATATATTTTTATAATCTGTTGAATATATTTTCTCATTGAATAATATTAAATTAAATAATAAAATATTTCTTCGCCACATAGCCTCCTCCTATAAAGAGCATCGACCCGATGCTCAGCAGGAGACTTACGTCGTCAGTCTTAAGATCTAGTACTATGGCCAGGGATATTTTCAGGTGACTGCGGTGGATGTCTTCTTTCAGTTGAGATATCTTCTTCATGAGGACTTGGTAGGTCTATGTTTACGTCAAGGTAGCTTTTTCTAATTTCTACGTGGTCGGCAAGGGGGGATTTTATAACTTTACGGCCTCACCTCCAATGTGGTCTATCATCTAGTTTTAATGGCGGGGCGTCCAGCTAGATCTTCTAGCAGGTGAGAAATTTTGTCTGTTTCGACCGGTATATGGGGTAGGGCTTCGGTAGCGACTGAAATTTTTCCTCGATGATTCATCGTTGGGTTCCTGAGATTCGGTTTGAGAGTTGTAGAATTCCTTTGCGTCTTTCTTTCTTCGGAAATATTCATTTCTCCTCTCCTCATTGTGTCTCTTCCTGTCGCGGCAATAGCGGACGACGTGACCTGGGCGTCCGCAGTAGAAACAGATTGGCTTTCCCTCAGTTGTCCGCCATTCATTGGTGTCACATCTTCTTCCTTGCTTTCGGTAATGAGGTTCAGGATGCGGTCTTATCGTTTGGGCCTCGTATATAGTATTTGGTTCCGGCCTGGTTGCTTGAGGGGGACTTATTGTAGGTTTTGATCTAGGTGCCAAGGTCTTTACAATCTCTTCCCTCACTAAATCTTCAATGACAGCGATTTTAGGCTCCTCATGAGGAGAGTCCAATACTTGCTTTATCTCTTCACGAACAATTTTTCGGATCAGCGATGACAGATCTTCTCCGTAATCCTGGTCACAGAGAGAGGCTACATTTGGTAGGCGCTCGTACTTGGTTGGGGTAACTCGCCTACAACGGAGCGCTTCAACACGGCGACATTCTGTAATGAATTGCTCGGTGCTCTGTACATCCCTCGGTAGGAGTGCTTGATAAAGCTCCTCAGCAACCCCCTTCATGAGGTGCGAGATTTTATCTTCCTCGCTCATTTGAAGATCAGCCTCTTTGCACAAGCACAGGACATCCTGGATGTAAAATTCGGTACTTTCGCCTTTTAATTGTGCCCGTGTTTTAAGTTTCTTCTCCGCTTGCAATTTTGAATTTTCTTTTTTTCCGAACACATTCTCTAATTGAGATGTGAATTCCTTCCAAGTCTGGATGCTTTCTTCGTTGTTCTCAAACCATTTGAGAGCAGTTCCAGACAGATAAAAATAAACTTTAGTATGACAAAGGGTTTCGTCCCAATGGTTGTACTTTGCCACACGTGCATACCCTTTTAACCATTTTTGGAGATCTTCACCATCCTCCCCGGAGAAAATGGAAGGGTTCCTTGGCAGATGTTGAACAACGTAGTTGCTTACCTGAGTACCTTCCTTCTTTACATTCATAGAAGTTTCTTCTGGTTCAACAGAATCAATTTTTCTTTTATTTCTTAATGGGTATCGGTCCAGCTTCTTCACCAGTTGTAGCGTAGAAATCAAGCCTTGAAATATCCTAAGATGTAAAAGTATTTATTGATGACGTCACAGCGACGAGTCGACAATTATTAACAGGTCAGCCCAAAACTATTTACAGCTAGAGAATCTTAAGCAAGCAAGTAAACAAATATTTTAAAGATGATTTCAAAAATACAGATTAATATATATTTTTATAATCTGTTGAATATATTTTCTCATTGAATAATATTAAATTAAATAATAAAATATTTCTTCGCCACAATATACAAATTAAATTATATTAGAAATTCTAATATAACTAAAAATCCATACAGAATTTAATTATCTTTTATTATTTGATTATGAAAAAGTAAATTATAAAAGTAATTTTAGAAAAAATTACTTCAGAACTTTTGTTTTTTTCAGTGTTTAGTTAGTTTAAAGATGTTTTTTATTAGTTATTCTTAATAATATAACAGATAACATACAGTAATATCTATATTTTTATAGATTAATTATTCAATTTATTACAAACTTAATCACCACAAAAACAATTAAGAAAAATATATTTTAAAAAAAAATTCATAAGAATAACAAACTAAAAAACTAAAAAAAAACTACAAACATATTAGGGTTAGCACCTCTCTTATGTTAATTAAAACTCGCTAAAAATTGCCTAAGAAAGAATTTTCAAACTTGTCCCTCTCTTAAGAACCATGACACA
This sequence comes from Cordylochernes scorpioides, assembly GCA_030710605.1. Lineage (NCBI taxonomy): Eukaryota > Metazoa > Arthropoda > Arachnida > Pseudoscorpiones > Chernetidae > Cordylochernes > Cordylochernes scorpioides. Next base: position 41,235,469 of record CP092873.1, on the reverse strand, counting down.
TTTCAAACGACTAGTTGTAAATTAGTAAATACTATTTATAAATTAACATGCCAAATTTGTCAACTATCATATATAGGACAAACATGTAATCCATTAAATATACGAATAAACCTACATAGAAACCACGCCAAAAAATCAATTGGTAATATATATGAAAGAACACAATCAATTACATACTTTTAACAACTTCAAGATAGAAATACTAGACATATGTCAAAACAAAAAACAACGACTATTATTAGAAAACAGCTACATTTATATACACAACACATTATTCCCTTATGGACTTAATTACGAATTAAACTACACATACAAACCACAAACAGAAGAAATTTCAACTTATGAAATCAGCTGCAAATACAAAAAAAATGAATTTAAAACTAAACCTAATAAAACTAGAGGTAAAACTACCAATAAATTAGGTTACATTGAATTTGAAGAATTACTGGACCCAAAACAAATGTATACTAACAACTTCGTCGATAAATTTATTAAAACATTATTTAAACTAAATAATAATAAATTTATCAAACTTATAGAATATATTAAAATTCATAATCTCACTAACAGATTAATAGATATCACACACGACATCTTTAAATACAGAAAAATTAAACAATCTACTAATAACATTAATATTATCATTAAATTTAATAACAATTTATTTAATCATATTAAATTTAATGATATTTTTAATAACCAAAACATCAATAATCTTCTCCCTATAAAAAATTTAAATTTTAAAACAATCTGGAGATACAACAAAAAATAGGTAGTTTAGTTTGCAATTATAACCAATTTATTAATAATTTGGCAAATTTTTAAAAAAATAAATGTAATTGCAACAACTATATAGATAGATATAAGCTCTCAGGTCATATATTAACTAGCAATTTTTCTTTTTTGAATCCAGAATATCAAGATATTTTAAATAAAGGGTATAAATATATACCTCAAATTAAACACAATTATAATAATACAATTAAATCTATATTAAAATATATAGACATTTTCATAAATAAAACTAGTATAAAATACAGTATTCCAGAATTTACTTTTCTGGAATGGAAACATAATATTAAAAAGGAAATTCTTTCAGAACAATCATATCTGGTAAAAATTCAGTTATAAAAAACATTGATATACAATTAGCTTCAACACTACAATTCATTATAAATAAATTAACTAATAAATATAATTATAAATTTATCGACTCAAATAAAAAAATCATTAACTATTTAATGAACAATTGGACAAACATTGATTCAGTACACACATTTGATTTTGAGGACCTATATTCTAAAATAAATTTAAGAGATCTAAATAATAAAATAACCAATTTATTTAACGAATTCATTAATGACAAAACTTTCCACATTAAAATTATTCATAACAGATATAAAACAATTAAATTGGATCTTAAAACAGCAAAAACTCTACTGGAAACATTTTTAAATTTTAATTATATAGAATTAAAAATAAAATATATATTCAATCAGAAGGCAATCCCATGGGAACTTCTTCAAGTCCTTTATTAGCCAACCTAATACTATTCTGGTACGAAAGAGAATACTTTCTACAAAATAATGTTAATTGGCAAATGTTCCGTTATGTAGATGACATCATAATATTTAATAATCCACAGTTTAAAAACATAATACCTGAAATATATCCTAAATACTTGAAACTTAAAAACAATGAAAAAATTAATAAAAACAAAAAAGTTAACTTTTTAGACCTAAATATAAACCTTACAAATAATGCAATTAAAATTTATAATAAAAAAAGTAATTATAATTTCAATATTATAAAATACTGCAATATAAATTCTAATATATCATTAAACTGCTGCAAAGGTATATATTTTGGTCAGTTTCTAAGATTATATAGAATAAATAATATATTAGAAAATTTCATAGAATATATTAAAAATTTAAACATGGAATTTATTAAAAACAAATTTAGTATTAAACAAGTAAAATACTTCAACAGTATATCAATTATAAAATACTTAAAAAAATAAATGGAAGTATCCATTTATTAAATCAACTTTTTATAATTTCTCTCAATAATAACTAATACAAACTAATAATCATTAACAGTTAATTAAACTTAAATTATATAACTGATTTAAAAAAATTTTCACAAGATTTTTAAAGTAATATTGTATAGAATTCATTTTATTTAATCTCCAATTTCTGGGGAGGAAAATGGAAATTAAATATTAATGAATTTTCAAAATTAATAGCTTTATTAATCATCTAATAATTTACCTTTTTAAAGGAAAATTAAAAGATAAATATTAATTGAATCAGTTATATTAATATAAATAACTGTAAAGATTATAAAGATTGGCTTTCTTCCCTTAACTATTTTCTTTCTTCTTCAGTTGACTTATTATTCTGAAATTTCTAAGAAAACAATCTATTTCTGAAGGGAGGAACACGGGTCCCACCCCCCCCCCCGCAACAGATATTATCCAGAAATAGCTGTTCACAGAGGAACGCGTCACAGACTAGGTAGGTAACATTTAGAATTTCTTAACACTTATGTTTGTTGGATCTTTATATATAAATGTCTCACTAAAACAACTTAATATTAACACATATAATCCGGTCTAAGAGAGATATATGATATAATAGAGAAGGGGTGAAATATCAGCTGGATTTCTATTTGATAATCCCCGGTCCAGCATATCTCTCTTTCCATTAATTAATTCATTATAAAAAAATTTTTGTATATGTCTGGTCTACCATTAGGGTTTCAAAACATAATAACCAAATTTATAACAAAAGTTAATTCATATTATAGATATTTCACTAAATACAACTAGATATATTCATTAAATAAAATTAAATTTTTTTTTTAAATCTTTATAAAAAAAAAGATAAAATATAAAATTATAAAAATAATATATATATACTAACAATCTTATCTACCTTCTTTACAAAAATTTTATTTTTTCTTATTATTAGTTTGATTATAAGTGTATGGTTCTGTCTTTCTCTCTTTTCTCTAACTACTAAAATTTATAATATTAAATATATTCTCACTTCTATTATTCTATATACAAATTAGAGTATGTCTAAATGACGTGTAAAAGCCGATGCAAAAGACGTTACGTTGTTAAATTTTATTGTTATTAATTATGAATATATAATTAATTGGATGATGTGTAAGAAGTAAAGGATTTTTTTTCTCTCTCTCTACTAAATAATAACAATTTACAAATTTTATAATTTGAATTTAAATAATCAAAATAATAAAGATAATTTTAATACAAAACTAAACTATAAAACTAAACAACTATTTATTTTTATAATTAATTTAGATTTAGCTTGCTAATCTAATCAAATCTACTTGATATAAATTATCATTGTTATCAGTTTACTCATTAAATTTTAAATATAGAATCACTATTATATTTTTATTATATAGTTTTTACACTATATAAATATATATATATATATATATATATATATATATATATAGTGTAAAAACTATATAACAAAATTATAACAGTGATTCTACTTATAAAACCTAAGGAGCAAACTTATAATAATGATAACTTATATCAATTAGATTTGATTAGATTAGCAAGCTAAATCTAAATTAATTATAATAATAAATAGTTATTTAATTTTATAGTCCAGTTTTGTATTAAGATTATCTTCACTATTATGATCATTTAAATTCAAATTATAAAATTTGTAAAATGTTATTAATTTGTAGATAGAGAGAGAAAAAAAAATCCTTTACTTCTAATACATCGTCAAGTTAATTATATATTTATAATTAATAACAAAAAAATTAACAACGTAACGTCTTTTGCATCGGCTTTTACACGTCATATAGACATACTCTAATCCTATATATAGAATAATCGAAGTGAGAATATATATAATAGTTAGAAAAAAGAGAGAAAGACAGAACCATGCACTTTTAATCAAACTAATAATAAGGAAAAAAAATTTTGTAAAGAAGGTAGATAAGATTGTTAGTATATATATATTTTTATAATTTTATATTTTATCCTTTTTTTTTTTTTTTAAAGATTTTTTAAGGTTTTTTTATTTTATAATATGATTATAAATAGTTGTATTTAGTAATATATCTATAGTATGAATTAACATTTGTTATAAGTTTGGATATTATGTTTTGAAACCCTAATGGTAGACCAGACATACACAAAAAACTTTAAATTGAAATAAATTGGAAAAAGAGATCTGCTGGACCGGGGATCTTCAGATAAAAGTCCAACGACATTTCACCCCTTCTTTATTATGTCATAGATCTCTTTTAAACCGGATTTTATGTGTTAATATTAAGTTGTTTCAGTGAAATATTTAAATGAACATATATAACAGATACAAGTGTTAACAAATTCAAACTGTAAACCTACCTCGACCGCGGCGTCCTCCATTGTGAATATCTATTTCTGGCTGACACATGTAGCGGGAGGGGGGACATTTCAAATTTAGACCAATTTATTCAGAATTTTTTGAACAACAAGAAAATTAAAGAAGAAAGGAAAAATAGTTAAGGGAAGAAAGTTGAATTTCATAATCTTTACAGCTAGTTATGTCAAAATAACTGATTCAACACTTATTCATCTTTTAATATTCCTTTAAAAAGGCAAATTATAAGAGTTTAATAAAGCTATTAATTGGGCAAATTCACCTTTATTTAATATCCATTTTCCTCCCCAGAAATTGGAGATTAAACAAAATGAACTATATACTATAACACTTTAAAAATCTTGTGAAAAAATCTTTTAATCAGTTATTTAATCAAAGTTTTATTAACTGTTAAAGATTATAAATTTGTATTAGTAGAAAGTTGATTTCATAAATGGATAATTCCATTTATTTTTTTTTTAAATATTTTATAATTGATATACTGTTGAAATATTTTACTTGTTTGATACTAAATTTGTTTTTAATAAATTCCATGTTTAAATTTTTAACATCTTCTATGAAATTATCTAATATATTATTTATTCTATAAAATCTTAGAAACTGACCATAATATATACCCTTACAGCAATTTAATGATATATTAGAATTCATATTACAGTATTTTATAATATTGAAATTATAATTACTCTTTTTATTATAAACTCTAACAGCACTATTTGTAAGGTCTATATTTGAGTCTAAAAAGTTAACTTTTTTGTTTCTATAAATTTTTTCATTGTTCTTAAGTTTCAAGTATTTAGGATATATTTCAGGTATTAATTTTTTAAACTGTGGATTATTAAATATTATTATGTCATCTACATATCGGAATATTTGCCAATTAATATTATTTTGTAGAAAGTATTCTCTTTCGTACCAGAATAACACCAGATTGGCTAATAAAGGACTAGAAGAAGTTCCCATGGGAACGCCTTCTGATTGAATATATATTTTATTTTTAAATTCTATATAGTTAAAATTTAAAAATGTTTCCAGTAGAGTTTTTGCTGTTTTAAGATCTAATTTAATTGTTTTATATCTGTTATGAATAATTTTAATGTAGAAAGTTTTGTCATTAATGAATTCATTAAATAAATTGGTTATTTTATTATTTAGATCTCTTAAATTTATTTTAGAATATAGGTCCTCAAAGTCAAATGTGTGTACTGTTTCAATGTTTGTCCAATTGTTCATTAAATAATTAATGATTTTTTTATTTGAGTCGATAAATTTATAATTATATTTATTAGTTAATTTATTTATAATAAATTGTAGTGTTGAAGCTAATTGTATATCAATATTTTTTATGACTGAATTTATACCAGATGTGATTGTTCTGAAAGAAATAGGTTTTTTGTGTAGTTTAGGAATTATATAGAACTTTGGTATGTTTGGATTTTTGTGGTTATTATAAACTTTTAGTGAATTTTCAACATTTTTGATGTCTTTTTTTGATTTTTGTGGCTGTAGTTCTAGCAAAAGTGTATTTATGATTATTATCAATTTCCTTTTTTAGTATATCGTGGTATAGATTTTTACAAATTAAAGATAAATTATTGGAACATTTATCTATAGGTGTGATAATATAGTCCTTCTGTAAATTAATTATATTTTCTTTAAAAGAAGGAATCTCTGAATTAGGTTTTGTGTATTTAAGTGTATTATTATAATAATTTATAATTTCCTTTTTTATATTATGTTTCCATTCCAGAAAAGTAAATTCTGGAATACTGTATTTTATACTAGTTTTATTTATGAAAATATCTATATCTTTTAATATAGATTTAATTGTATTATTATAATTGTGTTTAATTTGAGGTATATATTTATACCCTTTATTTAAAATTTCCTGATATTCTGGATTTAAAAAAGAAAAATTGCTAGTTAATATATGACCTGAGAACTTATATTTATCAATATAGTTGTTGCAATTACATTTAATTTTTTTAAAATTTGCCAAATTATTAATAAATTGGATATAATTGCAAACTAAATTACCTATATTTTTGTTGTATCTCCAGATTGTTTTGAAATTTAAATTTTTTATAGGGAAAAGATTATTGATGATTTGGTTATTAAAAATATCATTAAATTTAATATGATTAAATAAATTGTTATTAAATTTAATGATAATATTAATGTTATTAGTAGCTTGTTTAATTTTTCTGTATTTAAAGATGTCGTGTGTGATATCTATTAATCTGTTAGTCAGATTATGAATTTTAATATATTCTATGAGTTTGATAAATTTATTATTATTTAGTTTAAATAATGTTTTAATAAATTTATCGACGAAGTTGTTAGTGTACATTTGTTTTGGGTCCAGTAATTCTTCAAATTCAATGTAACCTAATTTATTGGTAGTTTTACCTCTAGTTTTATTAGGTTTAGTTTTAAATTCATTTTTTTTTGTATTTGCAGCTGATTTCATAGGTTGAAATTTCTTCTGTATGTGGTTTGTATGTGTAGTTTAATTCATCGTTAAGTCCATAAGGGAATAATGTGTTGTGTTTATAAATGTAGTTGTTTTCTAATAATAATCGTTGTTTTTTGTTTTGACATATGTCTAGTATTTCTATCTTAAAGTTGTTAAAAGTATGTAATTGATTGTGTTCTTTCATATATATATTACCAATTGATTTTTTAGCGTGGTTTCTATGTAGGTTTATTCGTATATTTAATGGATTACAAGTTTGTCCTATATATGATAGTTGACAAATTTGGCATGTTAATTTATAAATAGTATTCACTAATTTACAACTAGTTGTTTGAAAAGTGTCATGGTTCTTAAGAGAGGGGCAAGTTTGACAATTTTTTCTTAGGCTATTCTTAGCGAGTTTAAATTAACATAAAAGAGGTGCTAACACTAATATGTTTGTAGTTTTTTTTAGTTTTTTTAGTTTGTTATTCTTATGAATTTTTAAATATATTTTTCTTAATTGTTTTTGTGGTGATAAAATTTGTAATAAATTGAATAATTAATCTATAAATATATAGATATTACTGTTTGTTATCTGTTATATTTTTAAGAATAACTAATAAAAAAAACATCTTTAAACTAACTAAACACTGAAAAAAAAACAAAAGTTCTGAAGTTATTTTTTCTAAAATTACTTTTATAATTTACTTTTTAATAATCAAACAATGAAAGATAATTAAAATTTGTATGAAGATGTATTTATATTAGAATATCTAATATAATTTAATTTGTATATTATGTTATATATAAAAATATATCATAGAGCAAGCTCATATGAATTAATATAGTGTAAAAACTATATAACAAAATTATAACAGTGATTCTACTTTTAAAACCTAAGGAGCAAACTGATAATAATGATAACTTATATCAATTAGATTTGATTAGATTAGCAAGCTAAATCTAAATTAATTATAATAATAAATAGTTATTTAATTTTATAGTCCAATTTGTATTAAGATTATCTTCACTATTATGATCATTTAAATTCAAATTATAAAATTTGTAAAATGTTATTAATTTGTAGATAGAGAGAGAAAAAAAAATCCTTTACTTCTAATACATCATCAAGTTAATTATATATTTATAATTAATAACAAAAAAATTAACAACGTAACGTCTTTTGCATCGGCTTTTACACGTCATATAGACATACTCTAATCCTATATATAGAATAATCGAAGTGAGAATATATATAATATGAAAAAACGTATCATTAATATATTAGTTTTCATAGTTAGAAAAAAGAGAGAAAGACAGAACCATGCACTTTTAATCAAACTAATAATAAGGGAAAAAAAAATTTTGTAAAGAAGGTAGATAAGATTGTTAGTATATATATATATTTTTATAATTTTATATTTTATCCTTTTTTTTTTTTTAAAGATTTTTTAAGGTTTTTTTATTTTATAATATGATTATAAATAGTTGTATTTAGTAATATATCTATAGTATGAATTAACATTTGTTATAAGTTTGGATATTATGTTTTGAAACCCTAATGGTAGACCAGACATACACAAAAAACTTTAAATTGAAATAAATTGGAAAAAGAGATCTGCTGGACCGGGGATCTTCAGATAAAAGTCCAACAACATTTCACCCCTTCTTTATTATGTCATAGATCTCTTTTAAACCGGATTTTATGTGTTAATATAGTATATTATGTTATATATAAAAATATATCATAGAGCAAGCTCATATGAATTAATATAGTGTAAAAACTATATAACAAAATTATAACAGTGATTCTACTTTTAAAACCTAAGGAGCAAACTGATAATAATGATAACTTATATCAATTAGATTTGATTAGATTAGCAAGCTAAATCTAAATTAATTATAATAATAAATAGTTATTTAATTTTATAGTCCAGTTTTGTATTAAGATTATCTTCACTATTATGATCATTTAAATTCAAATTATAAAATTTGTAAAATGTTATTAATTTGTAGATAGAGAGAGAAAAAAAATCCTTTACTTCTAATACATCATCAAGTTAATTATATATTTATAATTAATAACAAAAAATTAACAACGTAACGTCTTTTGCATCGGCTTTTACACGTCATATAGACATACTCTAATCCTATATATAGAATAATCGAAGTGAGAATATATATAATAGTTAGAAAAAAGAGAGAAAGACAGAACCATGCACTTTTAATCAAACTAATAATAAGGAAAAAAAATATTTTGTAAAGAAGGTAGATAAGATTGTTAGTATATATATATTTTTAAAATTTTATATTTTATCCTTTTTTTTTTTTTAAGATTTTTTAAGGTTTTTTTTTATTTTATAATATGATTATAAATAGTTGTATTTAGTAATATATCTATAGTATGAATTAACATTTGTTATAAGTTTGGATATTATGTTTTGAAACCCTAATGGTAGACCAGACATACACAAAAAACTTTAAATTGAAATAAATTGGAAAAAAAGATCTGCTGGACCGGGGATCTTCAGATAAAAGTCCAACGACATTTCACCCCTTCTTTATTATGTCATAGATCTCTTTTAAACCGGATTTTATGTGTTAATATTAAGTTGTTTCAGTGAAATATTTAAATGAACATATATAACAGATACAAGTGTTAACAAATTCAAACTGTAAACCTACCTCGACCGCGGCGTCCTCCATTGTGAATATCTATTTCTGGCTGACACATGTTGCGGGAGGGGGGACATTTCAAATTTAGACCAATTTATTCAGAATTTTTTGAACAACAAGAAAATTAAAGAAGAAAGGAAAAATAGTTAAGGGAAGAAAGTTGAATTTCATAATCTTTACAGCTAGTTATGTCAAAATAACTGATTCAACACTTATTCATCTTTTAATATTCCTTTAAAAAGGCAAATTATAAGAGTTTAATAAAGCTATTAATTGTGCAAATTCACCTTTATTTAATTTCCATTTTCCTCCCCAGAAATTGGAGATTAAACAAAATGAACTATATACTATAACACTTTAAAAATCTTGTGAAAAAATCTTTTAATCAGTTATTTAATCAAAGTTTTATTAACTGTTAAAGATTATAAATTTGTATTAGTAAGAAGTTGATTTCATAAATGGAAAATTCCATTTATTTTTTTTTTAATATTTTATAATTGATATACTGTTGAAATATTTTACTTGTTTGATACTAAATTTGTTTTTAATAAATTCCATGTTTAAATTTTTAACATCTTCTATGAAATTATCTAATATATTATTTATTCTATAAAATCTTAGAAACTGACCATAATATATACCCTTACAGCAATTTAATGATATATTAGAATTCATATTACAGTATTTTATAATATTGAAATTATAATTACTCTTTTTATTATAAACTCTAACAGCACTATTTGTAAGGTCTATATTTAAGTCTAAAAAGTTAACTTTTTTGTTTCTATAAATTTTTTCATTGTTCTTAAGTTTCAAGTATTTAGGATATATTTCAGGTATTAATTTTTTAAACTGTGGATTATTAAATATTATTATGTCATCTACATATCGGAATATTTGCCAATTAATATTATTTTGTAGAAAGTATTCTCTTTCGTACCAGAACAACACCAGATTGGCTAATAAAGGACTAGAAGAAGTTCCCATGGGAACGCCTTCTGATTGAATATATATTTTATTTTTAAATTCTATATAGTTAAAATTTTAAAATGTTTCCAGTAGAGTTTTTGCTGTTTTAAGATCTAATTTAATTGTTTTATATCTGTTATGAATAATTTTAATGTAGAAAGTTTTGTCATTAATGAATTCATTAAATAAATTGGTTATTTTATTATTTAGATCTCTTAAATTTATTTTAGAATATAGGTCCTCAAAGTCAAATGTGTGTACTGTTTCAATGTTTGTCCAATTGTTCATTAAATAATTAATGATTTTTTTATTTGAGTCGATAAATTTATAATTATATTTATTAGTTAATTTATTTATAATAAATTGTAGTGTTGAAGCTAATTGTATATCAATATTTTTTATGACTGAATTTATACCAGATGTGATTGTTCTGAAAGAAATAGGTTTTTTGTGTAGTTTAGGAATTATATAGAACTTTGGTATGTTTGGATTTTTGTGGTTATTATAAATATTTAGTGAATTTTCAACATTTTTGATGTCTTTTTTGATTTTTGTGGCTGTAGTTCTAGCAAAAGTGTATTTATGATTATTATCAATTTCCTTTTTTAGTATATCGTGGTATAGATTTTTATAAATTAAAGATAAATTATTGGAACATTTATCTAGAGGATTGATAATATAGTCCTTCTGTAAATTAATTATATTTTCTTTAAAAGAAGGAATGTCTGAATTAGGTTTTGTGTATTTAAGTGTATTATTATAATAATTTATAATTTCCTTTTTTATATTATGTTTCCATTCCAGAAAAGTAAATTCTGGAATACTGTATTTTATACTAGTTTTATTTATGAAAATATCTATATCTTTTAATATAGATTTAATTGTATTATTATAATTGTGTTTAATTTGAGGTATATATTTATACCCTTTATTTAAAATTTCCTGATATTCTGGATTTAAAAAAGAAAAATTGCTAGTTAATATATGACCTGAGAACTTATATTTATCAATATAGTTGTTGCAATTACATTTAATTTTTTTAAAATTTGCCAAATTATTAATAAATTGGTTATAATTGCAAACTAAATTACCTATATTTTTGTTGTATCTCCAGATTGTTTTGAAATTTAAATTTTTTATAGGGAAAAGATTATTGATGATTTGGTTATTAAAAATATCATTAAATTTAATATGATTAAATAAATTGTTATTAAATTTAATGATAATATTAATGTTATTAGTAGCTTGTTTAATTTTTCTGTATTTAAAGATGTCGTGTGTGATATCTATTAATCTGTTAATCAGATTATGAATTTTAATATATTCTATGAGTTTGATAAATTTATTATTATTTAGTTTAAATAATGTTTTAATAAATTTATCGACGAAGTTGTTAGTGTACATTTGTTTTGGGTCCAGTAATTCTTCAAATTCAATGTAACCTAATTTATTGGTAGTTTTACCTCTAGTTTTATTAGGTTTAGTTTTAAATTCATTTTTTTTTGTATTTGCAGCTGATTTCATAGGTTGAAATTTCTTCTGTATGTGGTTTGTATGTGTAGTTTAATTCATCGTTAAGTCCATAAGGGAATAATGTGTTGTGTTTATAAATGTAGTTGTTTTCTAATAATAGTCGTTGTTTTTTGTTTTGACATATGTCTAGTATTTCTATCTTAAAGTTGTTAAAAGTATGTAATTGATTGTGTTCTTTCATATATATATTACCAATTGATTTTTTAGCGTGGTTTCTATGTAGGTTTATTCGTATATTTAATGGATTACAAGTTTGTCCTATATATGATAGTTGACAAATTTGGCATGTTAATTTATAAATAGTATTCACTAATTTACAACTAGTTGTTTGAAAAGTGTCATGGTTCTTAAGAGAGGGACAAGTTTGACAATTTTTTCTTAGGCAATTCTTAGCGAGTTTAAATTAACATAAAAGAGGTGCTAACACTAATATGTTTGTAGTTTTTTTTAGTTTTTTTAGTTTGTTATTCTTATGAATTTTTAAATATATTTTTCTTAATTGTTTTTGTGGTGATAAAATTTGTAATAAATTGAATAATTAATCTATAAATATATAGATATTACTGTTTGTTATCTGTTATATTTTTAAGAATAACTAATAAAAAAAAATCTTTAACTAAACACTGAAAAAAAACAAAAGTTCTGAAGTTATTTTTTCTAAAATTACTTTTATAATTTACTTTTTAATAATCAAACAATGAAAGATAATTAAAATTTGTATGAAGATTTATTTATATTAGAATATCTAATATAATTTAATTTGTATATTATGTTATATATAAAAATATATCATAGAGCAAGCTCATATGAATTAATATAGTGTAAAAACTATATAACAAAATTATAACAGTGATTCTACTTTTAAAACCCAAGGAGCAAACTGATAATAATGATAACTTATATCAATTAGATTTGATTAGATTAGCAAGCTAAATCTAAATTAATTATAATAATAAATAGTTATTTAATTTTATAGTCCAGTTTTGTATTAAGATTATCTTCACTATTATGATCATTTAAATTCAAATTATAAAATTTGTAAAATGTTATTAATTTGTAGATAGAGAGAGAAAAAAAAATCCTTTACTTCTAATACATCATCAAGTTAATTATATATTTATAATTAATAACAAAAAAATTAACAACGTAACGTCTTTTGCATCGGCTTTTACACGTCATATAGACATACTCTAATCCTATATATAGAATAATCGAAGTGAGAATATATATAATAGTTAGAAAAAAGAGAGAAAGACAGAACCATGCACTTTTAATCAAACTAATAATAAGGAAAAAAAATATTTTGTAAAGAAGGTAGATAAGATTGTTAGTATATATATATTTTTAAAATTTTATATTTTATCCTTTTTTTTTTTTTTTTTAAAGATTTTTAAAGGTTTTTTTTATTTTATAATATGATTATAAATAGTTGTATTTAGTAATATATCTATAGTATGAATTAACATTTGTTATAAGTTTGGATATTATGTTTTGAAACCCTAATGGTAGACCAGACATACACAAAAAACTTTAAATTGAAATAAATTGGAAAAAAAGATCTGCTGGACCGGGGATCTTCAGATAAAAGTCCAACGACATTTCACCCCTTCTTTATTATGTCATAGATCTCTTTTAAACCGGATTTTATGTGTTAATATTAAGTTGTTTCAGTGAAATATTTAAATGAACATATATAACAGATACAAGTGTTAACAAATTCAAACTGTAAACCTACCTCGACCGCGGCGTCCTCCATTGTGAATATCTATTTCTGGCTGACACATGTTGCGGGAGGGGGGACATTTCAAATTTAGACCAATTTATTCAGAATTTTTTGAACAACAAGAAAATTAAAGAAGAAAGGAAAAATAGTTAAGGGAAGAAAGTTGAATTTCATAATCTTTACAGCTAGTTATGTCAAAATAACTGATTCAACACTTATTCATCTTTTAATATTCCTTTAAAAAGGCAAATTATAAGAGTTTAATAAAGCTATTAATTGTGCAAATTCACCTTTATTTAATTTCCATTTTCCTCCCCAGAAATTGGAGATTAAACAAAATGAACTATATACTATAACACTTTAAAAATCTTGTGAAAAAATCTTTTAATCAGTTATTTAATCAAAGTTTTATTAACTGTTAAAGATTATAAATTTGTATTAGTAGAAAGTTGATTTCATAAATGGAAAATTCCATTTATTTTTTTTTTAATATTTTATAATTGATATACTGTTGAAATATTTTACTTGTTTGATACTAAATTTGTTTTTAATAAATTCCATGTTTAAATTTTTAACATCTTCTATGAAATTATCTAATATATTATTTATTCTATAAAATCTTAGAAACTGACCATAATATATACCCTTACAGCAATTTAATGATATATTAGAATTCATATTACAGTATTTTATAATATTGAAATTATAATTACTCTTTTTATTATAAACTCTAACAGCACTATTTGTAAGGTCTATATTTAAGTCTAAAAAGTTAACTTTTTTGTTTCTATAAATTTTTTCATTGTTCTTAAGTTTCAAGTATTTAGGATATATTTCAGGTATTAATTTTTTAAACTGTGGATTATTAAATATTATTATGTCATCTACATATCGGAATATTTGCCAATTAATATTATTTTGTAGAAAGTATTCTCTTTCGTACCAGAACAACACCAGATTGGCTAATAAAGGACTAGAAGAAGTTCCCATGGGAACGCCTTCTGATTGAATATATATTTTATTTTTAAATTCTATATAGTTAAAATTTTAAAATGTTTCCAGTAGAGTTTTTGCTGTTTTAAGATCTAATTTAATTGTTTTATATCTGTTATGAATAATTTTAATGTAGAAAGTTTTGTCATTAATGAATTCATTAAATAAATTGGTTATTTTATTATTTAGATCTCTTAAATTTATTTTAGAATATAGGTCCTCAAAGTCAAATGTGTGTACTGTTTCAATGTTTGTCCAATTGTTCATTAAATAATTAATGATTTTTTTATTTGAGTCGATAAATTTATAATTATATTTATTAGTTAATTTATTTATAATAAATTGTAGTGTTGAAGCTAATTGTATATCAATATTTTTTATGACTGAATTTATACCAGATGTGATTGTTCTGAAAGAAATAGGTTTTTTGTGTAGTTTAGGAATTATATAGAACTTTGGTATGTTTGGATTTTTGTGGTTATTATAAATATTTAGTGAATTTTCAACATTTTTGATGTCTTTTTTGATTTTTGTGGCTGTAGTTCTAGCAAAAGTGTATTTATGATTATTATCAATTTCCTTTTTTAGTATATCGTGGTATAGATTTTTATAAATTAAAGATAAATTATTGGAACATTTATCTATAGGATTGATAATATAGTCCTTCTGTAAATTAATTATATTTTCTTTAAAAGAAGGAATGTCTGAATTAGGTTTTGTGTATTTAAGTGTATTATTATAATAATTTATAATTTCCTTTTTTATATTATGTTTCCATTCCAGAAAAGTAAATTCTGGAATACTGTATTTTATACTAGTTTTATTTATGAAAATATCTATATCTTTTAATATAGATTTAATTGTATTATTATAATTGTGTTTAATTTGAGGTATATATTTATACCCTTTATTTAAAATTTCCTGATATTCTGGATTTAAAAAAGAAAAATTGCTAGTTAATATATGACCTGAGAACTTATATTTATCAATATAGTTGTTGCAATTACATTTAATTTTTTTAAAATTTGCCAAATTATTAATAAATTGGTTATAATTGCAAACTAAATTACCTATATTTTTGTTGTATCTCCAGATTGTTTTGAAATTTAAATTTTTTATAGGGAAAAGATTATTGATGATTTGGTTATTAAAAATATCATTAAATTTAATATGATTAAATAAATTGTTATTAAATTTAATGATAATATTAATGTTATTAGTAGCTTGTTTAATTTTTCTGTATTTAAAGATGTCGTGTGTGATATCTATTAATCTGTTAATCAGATTATGAATTTTAATATATTCTATGAGTTTGATAAATTTATTATTATTTAGTTTAAATAATGTTTTAATAAATTTATCGACGAAGTTGTTAGTGTACATTTGTTTTGGGTCCAGTAATTCTTCAAATTCAATGTAACCTAATTTATTGGTAGTTTTACCTCTAGTTTTATTAGGTTTAGTTTTAAATTCATTTTTTTTTGTATTTGCAGCTGATTTCATAGGTTGAAATTTCTTCTGTATGTGGTTTGTATGTGTAGTTTAATTCATCGTTAAGTCCATAAGGGAATAATGTGTTGTGTTTATAAATGTAGTTGTTTTCTAATAATAGTCGTTGTTTTTTGTTTTGACATATGTCTAGTATTTCTATCTTAAAGTTGTTAAAAGTATGTAATTGATTGTGTTCTTTCATATATATATTACCAATTGATTTTTTAGCGTGGTTTCTATGTAGGTTTATTCGTATATTTAATGGATTACAAGTTTGTCCTATATATGATAGTTGACAAATTTGGCATGTTAATTTATAAATAGTATTCACTAATTTACAACTAGTTGTTTGAAAAGTGTCATGGTTCTTAAGAGAGGGACAAGTTTGACAATTTTTTCTTAGGCAATTCTTAGCGAGTTTAAATTAACATAAAAGAGGTGCTAACACTAATATGTTTGTAGTTTTTTTTAGTTTTTTTAGTTTGTTATTCTTATGAATTTTTAAATATATTTTTCTTAATTGTTTTTGTGGTGATAAAATTTGTAATAAATTGAATAATTAATCTATAAATATATAGATATTACTGTTTGTTATCTGTTATATTTTTAAGAATAACTAATAAAAAAAAATCTTTAAACTAACTAAACACTGAAAAAAAACAAAAGTTCTGAAGTTATTTTTTCTAAAATTACTTTTATAATTTACTTTTTAATAATCAAACAATGAAAGATAATTAAAATTTGTATGAAGATTTATTTATATTAGAATATCTAATATAATTTAATTTGTATATTATGTTATATATAAAAATATATCATAGAGCAAGCTCATATGAATTAATATAGTGTAAAAACTATATAACAAAATTATAACAGTGATTCTACTTTTAAAACCCAAGGAGCAAACTGATAATAATGATAACTTATATCAATTAGATTTGATTAGATTAGCAAGCTAAATCTAAATTAATTATAATAATAAATAGTTATTTAATTTTATAGTCCAGTTTTGTATTAAGATTATCTTCACTATTATGATCATTTAAATTCAAATTATAAAATTTGTAGAATGTTATTAATTTGTAGATAGAGAGAGAAAAAAAATCCTTTACTTCTAATACATCATCAAGTTAATTATATATTTATAATTAATAACAAAAAAATTAACAACGTAACGTCTTTTGCATCGGCTTTTACACGTCATATAGACATACTCTAATCCTATATATAGAATAATCGAAGTGAGAATATATATAATAGTTAGAAAAAAGAGAGAAAGACAGAACTTGAAGAATTTGCACAATTAATAGCTTTATTAAACTCTTATAATTTGCCTTTTTAAAGGAATATTAAAAGATGAATAAGTGTTGAATCAGTTATTTTGACATAACTAGCTGTAAAGATTATGAAATTCAACTTTCTTCCCTTAACTATTTTTCCTTTCTTCTTTAATTTTCTTGTTGTTCAAAAAATTCTGAATAAATGGTCTAAATTTGAAATGTCCCCCCTCCCGCAACATGTGTCAGCCAGAAATAGATATTCACAATGGAGGACGCCGCGGTCGAGGTAGGTTTACAGTTTGAATTTGTTAACACTTGTATCTGTTATATATGTTCATTTAAATATTTCACTGAAACAACTTAATATTAACACATAAAATTCGGTTTAAAAGAGATCTATGACATAATAAAGAAGGGGTGAAATGTCGTTGGACTTTTATCTGAAGATCCCCGGTCCAGCAGATCTCTTTTTCCAATTTATTTCAATTTAAAGTTTTTTGTGTATGTCTGGTCTACCATTAGGGTTTTAAAACATAATATCCAAACTTATAACAAATGTTAATTCATACTATAGATATATTACTAAATACAACTATTTATAATCATATTATAAAATAAAAAAACCTTAAAAAGTCTTAAAAAAAAAAAAAAAGGATAAAATATAAAATTATAAAAATATATATATACTAACAATCTTATCTACCTTCTTTACAAAATTTTTTTTTTCCTTATTATTAGTTTGATTAAAAGTGCATGGTTCTGTCTTTTTCTCTTTTTTCTAACTATTATATATATTCTCACTTCGATTATTCTATATATAGGATTAGAGTATGTCTATATGACGTGTAAAAGCCGATGCAAAAGACGTTACGTTGTTAATTTTTTTGTTATTAATTATAAATATATAATTAACTTGATGATGTATTAGAAGTAAAGGATTTTTTTTTTCTCTCTCTATCTACAAATTAATAACATTTTACAAATTTTATAATTTGAATTTAAATGATCATAATAGTGAAGATAATCTTAATACAAAACTGGACTATAAAATTAAATAACTATTTATTATTATATATATATATATATGTTTGAAAATAGAGCAATCCATATATTACAATATTTAAAAATGCCTATTTTGGTTCATAAAGTTTTTATTTCCGATATTTCGTGTGGTAAATCGTCAAACTTCTTCAGGGGAACAAGATTGTTTTGATAAGCTCGCGTATCAATTCACGAGTATGTACAACTGCTATAAAATTTTAAAATATCTAAAATCTACAATATGCATGTTTATGAATATAATTAATAATAATAATATAATATAAAATATTATTATATAGAGAATAAATAAATATATACATTTAAAATAAAAGAATTGAAAATCAGTAATTTGTTATATTTATATGTCATAATATATGCTCTTCCAGGAATAATAAAGTAAACTTACAGTCAGCGAAAGAGAGACGTCGATAGAAGACAACTAAGTTACGGCCATTTTTAAACCACTGGCCACATGCCGGAGGGTGCTTTTCTTGGAACCCTCAGAACTATTTTTGAACAGTCGGGGGGTGGTGGGGGACACAAACGGTCGTTCAGCGGGCAGCCCTCGCGCTACCTCTCTCTCGCTGGTTACCTGGGTTATTCTTCTACCAACTCGTCGTGTGATTATTTCTCTTTTCCAACCACATTATTATCACTATATTGTCACATTGAAAGTCGACAGGATCATATCACAGAAGAGTCGACAGGATAAGACCTGAACGGGAAACAAATCCCTCATATACCGTAGTATGAAGAAACAAGAAGCCAAGCCACGATGACCGGCCAAACCCAACTCAACTGTAACCACTCCTCTTCGAGCCCTCAACCCCTTCTTCGCCAACCTTTGAACCGTGATCCCGAAGAAGTATTCACCTACGACGGAGATGGAGCTGACACACACTTCTTCCAGCACTAGATCTGCCCAAGAACGACCACCGTGCCAGGGCAGGACACCTTCCTCCATCATGGACAAGACTCCGCCATATCCCTGCCGCTACTGTGATGTACAACACTGGTGCGCACAGTGTCACAGACAGAACTCTCCCGAAGCTCAATGAACTTACCTGCGCCCTAAACCAACATAACTCGTGAGTGTAATTGTTTTAACTCCTACCATTCATTCTTTAAATAAGTCATTCCTTATAAATTGTCCCAATATTTACATAATTAGCTTCATTTATTCTCTCCACGCCTATTAACAATGATTTTATTCTCCATACTATTTATCTAGATATTTGTAACTCATTTAATTAGTTACCTTACCTGTAGAATTTAACAATCGTCATTTTAATTAAATAATTTCCATTTTAACGTAACTCTTTTAAAAAAAGATGGAATTCTACCTATTAATGCTTTACGATTTTTACTATTAACAATAGATTTTTCATTATCAATTTATCTATAAAAATATGCCTCTAGCACCTAAACTTTTGTATACCTATTTGTATATGACCTCTCCTACTTGTAAGCACGGCTCACGAAAAATAATTTCTTTCCCTAAACGACTCAAAATTCACCCTGTAATTCAGGCGTCGAATAATTCCAACCACCACGAGAGCCTTGCTTACAACCAACCCTTGGTGACTCTTATCTATCTTCCCCTGAATGCCCCTCTCATTCTTACAACTTTGTTGACCTTATACCAGCTCAAGAACTTTTATAGAATTATTGATTAATAAATTATCGAACTTCTATATTGTCATTTCAAAATCCTAATCTTCGCCCTTCACATTTATGATAATATATTTCGTAGTTCATCTCTAACATATCCACCGACCCACACCATCTAGCCAATGGTGTGATCGTCACAGGATGCAGATTGACTAACTGCTAGATGTTTATCAACTCCTTGTTGTTCTCACTTGAACAATCTGCATCGAGCGGCACAGTTCGCTTCTTCTTCTCGCGCCACACGTTCGCCACACGGACCCTGTCTTCAAATCTATGTTTGTCCCTTGTCCAAACCAGCACGATATAGCCTACCTCCGATATTTCCCACGGAGGTACGTTAAACATCGTCGCTGATTCTGTCCGGTCCGTAATCATTTCGCGCAGACATGGGTTTTACGTTCAACCCACCGCGAAATCATCGCCTTGCACAAGCTCCCACGAAGGTTCAAACACCTCGTGTCCGAGCAGCTTGTCACTTGTAACGGACAACGCAGTCCTCGTCCCAATTTTAGAACTGTGCGCGCATACTTTCCGCAAATTAAATATAAGTCCATTCGACTTCCTCACCTACACACGGGACTTTTCCTCTCGGACTCGCTACACAAGTAACTGCATAGATAAGGTAGAATGGCCCGGGGCAAGTTTCCCCTCTCGCTTTTTGCCAAGGTTCTAACATTGTATGTAGTTTTATATTTATCTCAGTCCTGAGCTCACACAATTGCCAACCTCAACCTCATTTCTCGTACTCTACACCTATAGCATAGAAAGCCCATGCCAAGTTTCCCCTTGCCATGTCCGCCTGAAAAATATCTTAAAGTGTAGAGTTCCCCAGTCTTAATGACCTTCAGAATTTCATCATGTGTTTGTGACTCCCCTTCTCCTTGTTCACACTCCTCAATCTCATTTCCCTTATAGTACATTAGATTTTGTTGTATATAGCCTTTTATAACCTTGATATTTTCAAAGATTTCCTTAAATGTCAAACTCTCCGGGTTGTAAAATTGCTTGTAAATAATATTTACTTGTGTACTATACAATATTTTATTTACATAACTCTATGTCACCATAACCTTAATTAATTTTAACTGTAAAATTATTTTCTCTATCCCTGGCTTCACCAGCTTTAAGTATACTCAAACCATGTTCAGCCTTCTTCAACGGGGGCCATATGTCATAATATATACTCTTCCAGGAATAATAAAGTAAACCTACAGTCAACGAGAGAGAGACGTCGATAGAAGACAACTAAGTTACGGCCATTTTTAAACCACTGGCCACATCCCGGAGGGGGCTTTTCTTGGAACCCTCAGAACTATTTTTGGACAGTCGGGGGGTGGTGGGCGACACAAACGGTCGTTCAGCGGGCAGCCCTCGAGCTACCTCTCTCTCGCTGGTTACCTGGGTTATTCCTCTACCAACTCGTCGTGTGATTATTTCTCTTTCCCCACCACATTATTATCACTATATTGTCACATTGAAGGTCGACAGGATCATATCACATATATATATGTATAGTAGTGGGCTATATGGTTTTAAGTTGTATGTATAGTTGAGGAATGTCTATTTTTCGGTTGATACTGTTTTTATCTTCTATTGAGGTCCAGCTTTCTAGAAAAAGTCTTGAATGTTTATCCTTGATATTTTGATATACTATTTCTGTTGAGTCGAAATTTGGTATGTGGTCCTGTTTCAGTGCGTGGTCTACTAAAAGGGAAAGAGGGCTATAGTTTTTAAGGGCTGTCCGGTGTTGATTGGTTCTTTCTTCCAGAGTTTTTCCTGTCTCTCCTATGTATGTAGCTGGGCAAGATCGGCACGGGATTCTGTAGATGAGGTTGGATTTTTGACTGTTGTTTGTGTCATGTTTGGTATCGGGATGGCGGAGAAGTGTTTTTAAGTTGGATGGTGTCTGGTATATGGTCTTGATGTTGTATTTCTTGAGGGTTCTGCTGAGTCTTTCAATGCCGTAGCTGTACGGAAGTGTGCAGTATAATGTCTGAGATTGGCTATTGGAAGGAGGGATGAATGTTGATCTGTGGAATTGTCTTTTGATAAATTCTGTGGGATAACTATTGCTTTGTAATTCACTCAGTAGTATTGTTCTTTCTTGTTGTGCCTTTTCTAGATTATTGGAGCAATGAGTAGATATTCTTTTTGAGAGGGTTTTTATAACAGATATTTTATGGTTAATAGGACCGAATGAGCTGAAATTTAAGTAACCACCTGTGTGAGTTTTCTTACGGTAAATGCCTGTTTCTATTTTAGAGCTGTTTCTGGTGAGAATTATATCTAAGAATGATAAAGAGTTTTTTCTTCTATTTCATGTGTAAATGTGAGAAATGGTTTTATATTGTTCAGGAAATTCAGAATGCTTGTTGTATTGTTGTTTTCGGGTATGAAAAGAATGTCGTCAATATATCTCTTCCAGAATGTTATTTTTAGCTGATTATCAAAGGCCTCCCGATGGGCAACCCAATATCTTCAGCTCTGGCAAACATTTTCATGAATAATATTGACCAATAAATAACGACAATTTGAATTATATATTATAGCTAAGAGAAAATAAGACCTAATCCAAATAAATTAATAACTAATAGTTAAATCTATTAAAAATTACATTTTTGTGATCATACCAGTGCAACAAGGTTTTAAAGGAATTTCATGGAGAATTAGGCATTAAAATATTTATAGTTATTTTGTAGTGTAACGCGAAACAGACAAACAAATTTTAATATACGAGGTGTGTTCAAAAGGTATCGCGACTTTTGAATTTTCGCGGTTTACGTATATTCGAATTTCGATCTTTTTGTGGCTTTATGTTGGTACTCATGTCTCTCACTTATGCCGACAAGCTAGGCCATTTTGAATGTTCACTTAATTGTTGACAGCTGCTTTGCTTGCAGGTGTTTTGGATCGTCTTCGATTTTCACCTATTAAAAAAAATGGATCAAAGAACCTGTATCAAATTTGGTGTGAAAAACGAAATTAAGTGCGCGGATGCATTCCAAATGTTGACTGTGGCATACGGAGAAGCTACCTTGGACCGAAGCAACGTTTATTGGTGGTACAAAATGTTCTCAGAAGGCCGAAAAGATGTGAACGACGAAGAGCGTGCCGGACGCCCGAGCACTTCAACAACAGACGAAAAAATTAATGAAGTGGAGAAAATGATATTGGCCAATCGTCGAATCACCGTTAGAGTGCACCGAAAACAGCGCGCCAAGTTGGGTCGAATGTGAAGGTTTTGCTGACAGTTTTATTCGATTGCAGGGGCGTGGTGCATAATGAGTTCTTGCAACAGGGTAGAACGGTCAATAAGGAATATTTCCTGCAAGTTATGCGCAATTTGCGCGAGGCAATCCGCCAGAAACGCCCGGATTTGTGGAAGAACAAAAATTGGCTTTTACACCACGATAACGCCCCTGATCACACATCGTTGCATGTGCGCGACCTTTTGGCCAAAAATAACACACTAATGATGCCGCAGCCACCGTATTCCCCAGATCTGGCCCCCTGTGACTTTTTCTTGTTACCTAAACTGAAGAGGCCCATGAAAGGACGACGTTACGCTACGCTTGACGAGATAAAGACGGCATCGAAGGAGGAGCTGAAAAAGGTTTTTAAAAATTATTTTTTGAAGTGCTTCGAAGATTGGATAATATCTCATGGGGATTACTTTGAAGGGGACAAAATAGGTATTCATGAATAAAAAAATATTTTTTGAAAAAACACAAAAGTCGCGATACCTTTGGAACAAACATCGTATAAAAGGTTTTATAATATTTTTTCAAGGAAAGTTATAGAAAATTTCGATGTTGATTTTAGACTATTATGTAAAATTGAGAGTATAATGTCAGTATAGCAAGCTATTACTGAACGAATAAGTAGAATTAAATATAATTTATATGAAAATAGTTGTAAATTAATGATGATTAAAAAAAATTATTAAATATTATTATTTAGATAACATAAAGGCTTTAATTCTTTAAGTAACAATATAGGGCTATAACAAGTTCACGCTTATTACTTCGGTCGTTACACGTCATTGAAGAAGAACATAGAAAAAATTTACAATTTAAATTTATTAAGAAAGAAATTTTTTAAATATATTTTTAAGTAATATTTTGTGTAATCATATATATATATATATATATATATATATATATATATTATATATATATATATATTATATATTATATATATTATATATATATATATATGGTAACCGAGGGTCAAACCTGTAGTAACCGAGAGGGACAGTCAGGGCGTGGAGAGTTTTCCAGTACCTCTCTGTACCTTGTAGGACCTTTAACAGTTCTCACAGAGTACAGGCAGTCGTGGTCGAGGCAGAGTGGAAAGCTTGGGAATGACCACACACACAAAACGAAGAGACACAGCTGTAGAACAGATAGGAGTCGAGCTAAGAGCAAGATGGAGATATAGAGTTCTTACTGTTTTACATGGTCGATGAGGTGGACCTGGCTAAGACCGACAAGGGCTCACGCTGACGGTGAAGTGACTGTCTGTATTCGGCTAAAACCGAGGTTTTTATATACCATTCCCGAGGAGGGGGGGAGTTGGACTTTGAACGTCTGCACCCTTTGACCTTGATGGCAACGGGCTGCCAAATTCCTCTTCAGGGTTGTTGGATTTTTCTCTCGATTTTAGACGTTTTTGAACTTCTCAATCTTGCTTTAACTCAGCTCTTAATCTATTACATAGTTTTATTTATTTATTCTCAGTTTGTACAAAGTACATTACATATGGTGATGCAATGACACATGTCAATCATGCGTATAATTATTTATAGATGTGTTTCTATATACAACATGACAATCTTGGTATAAGTATTATACAAAATAGGGTTGTTGGTTTAAATTACCATATATATATATTGGCTTATTATATTTTGATTATTATATCAATACTAGCGAATGTACCCGACTTCGCCCGGTTTTTACCCTAGTAAATGTTTGCATAGCGAACATTTTTAAAAACGATTTTAGAAAATTTTCACGGTGAATGGATGTATGGTTTATAAAAAGGGCGATGGCGTCGACCTTTCATATTGATTCTTACTTTTCCTTATTACTAATAACTGTATATAGTTGCGGAACTACTGGTTTCCTGTGCTGCTCTTTTCCTGATATTGCACCTTGTACGGAGAATCTGTATAAGACTAATGTCTCAATAAAGGCTTTGTGTGTGTGTGTGACTTAATTCAAACGCTATTTTCAGTAGTTACTACTCTTTAATCTAACCGTTTTGATTATTATATATATGTGTGTGTGTGTCTGTCTGTCTGTACTAGATAGATTTATAAACCATACATCAATTCACCGTGAAAATTTTCTAAAATCGTTTTTAAAAATGTTCGTTATGCAAACATTTACTAGGGTAAAAACCGGGCGAAGTCGGGTACATTCGCTAGTATTGGTATAATAATCAAAATATAATAAGCCAATATGTAGTACCTTTTTTCAAAAATATCTTTAGAAATTCCTAACATATGTCCAGAATAACAAATCAAACTTATAATGCAAAATAGAAACTTTCTTGGCCAACAAAACTTCATACCCTAAAGGTCTAAATGATAAAATATATTTTTTTTTCATATATTTATCAATGATACACATTTCAATTATATTTATGATTTATTCATCAATAATACAAAGCTTTTCATAATTTTACCAATAAACCAAAAACTAGAATTATAAATAAAACAGGGTTTATCATTATTCAAGATACCTTAGAAAAAAATCTATCAAAAAAGATTTTGCATATGAATATACTAAGTTACTTTTCAAAATTAACGCAATAATCTTAAATTGTTTAAACTTATTTAAAAATTAATAATATTACAGGTAGACATCTGAAAGTGTGTTCTTGAGGACATTCACAATAATAGAAAATTAAATGATAAAGGACACAGAAACCTGTATTTCGGGATAAATTGTCTAAACAAAATATTTAATAAAATACATTTTTCTCAAGATTTATACTTACTCATTCGAACAATTAAATATATGGTTTGTGAGATATGAAAATATATAACTTAATTTATATATTAATTATATTGTGGTAGAGTATTATAAAAGTGTTTTATAAGTATTTATATATACAAGGTATGTCCCATAATTTCCCGGACTGGGTCCATAAAAAAATAAATAAATGAAAAATGTAAATGAATTTGACTGTATATTATAGAAAAAATATCTGGCTACACGGTGGTACCAATATCGAGGCGGTACTTGCGCGCGCACCAAGGTTATTCTAATTTATTTAAAGGTCACACCTAGCGCTGCGGCGATTTTACGATGGAACAAAAATTGAAGCAGAGGATTTGCATAGAATTTTGTGTGAAACTTCAAATATCAGCAACCGAAACTTTTGAAATGCTTAATAAAGCATTCCCCAATGACGCCCCAAAGAGAACAACTGTTTTTGAATGGCATTCTAGATTTAAAGCTGGCAGAATTTCCATTGAAGATGATCCTCGTCAAGGACGCCCAAAATTTCAAAGGACTGATGAAAATGTGCAAAGAATCACCGATTTGATAAAAGAAAATCTTCGAACCACTTTTCTGGAGCTAGAGCAAGACACAGGCATCTCTAAAACAACGATTGGAAGGATCGTAACCGAAGATTTGAAGCTCAAAAAGACTCCTGCAAAATTCATCCCAAGATTCCTCACCAATGAGCAAAAACTGTGTCGGCTTGCAACCTGTGAGGACTTGATGGAAATGACAAGAACGGATCCAGAATGGAAAGACAAGATAATCACAGGCGACGAGACATGGGTCTATGGCTATGACCCTGAAACCAAACCTCAATCTGCCGAGTGGAGAGGTTAGGGTGAGCCTAGACCCAAAAAATCCAGAAACAAGGTGTTGCTGGTCGCTTTTTCGGATAACAAGGGCATTGTTCATCACAAGTATCTTCCTGCAGGCCAAACAGTTATTAAGGAAATGTATTTGGGCATTCTTCGCCGTCTAAGGGAAGCGATTCGAAAAAAAAGGCCAGAAAAATGGACTAATGGTGGCTGGATCCTACACCATGACAATGCTCGCCCTCACACAGCGCACTTGATGACTAGCTTTTTGGCGAAAAACGGGACACAAATCCTACTTCAACCACCCTATTTCCCAGACATCGCACCAAATGACTTTTTCCTGTTCTCCAAACTTAAAGCAGTTCTAAAAGGAATACATTTTGACATCAGGGATGACATAATAGAAAAATCGCCGTTAGCATTGAAGAGCATTCCAAAAGAGGCTTATAAAAACTGTTTCGACAATTGGGAGAAACGATGGCGCTGGTGCGTTGAAGCAAGGGGGGATTACTTTGAAAAGATTTAATAAAAAAAAATTAAAAATCTTACCTTTTTTTTTATGGACCCAGTCCGGGAACTTATGGGGCATACCTTGTATATTGTTTATTTTTAAAATATATTCATTAATATCTTATGCAAATAGGGTCCGATAATGACGCCTACAATGTGTTGAAAAGAAAAAATATACAGCTGGTGTCTCATACAGAAATTGCATTTGAAATTTTGCCTCGCTCTGAAAAGGCTTCGTAGTGCTTTGTGTAAGAAGGAAAACGGATTATCAACATGTTTCAGCGTTCTGTAGAAGTAAAATTGTGTAACCCCCATATTCCATGATTGTAGTTTATGATGTCGCAGTATTGCTGCTCGCGTCGGTCGAGAAGCCATGACTGTATGGAATATATGGGTTCAAGACGGTCATATAGAACGAAGTACTGGGTATCTGCACCTGCCATCACACTACAGCAGAGAAGAACCCGCATAGTTTCAATGGATCGCATAACCACGTCAAGATCACTGAATCAACAAATGGAGTTATTTGCCAATCAAAAAGGATCTGCGGGAACAGTTCTACGAAGTTTGAAAATCATGAACTACCAGCTCGACGACCATTGCTTCGACTACCCCTTTAATGGTGAGACCAACGACAACCGAGATATAAGAATGGCGTGACGTCGTGGTTTCATACGAATCCAGGTACTGTTTGCAGCACCATGATGGCGCGGAGAATCCAAACCCCAGCTTACATACGACAACGTCATTCTGACCTATCACCTGGAGTGAAAGGGAATCGGTTGAAGGGTGGGCTGAACCGTTGACACGGGATCGAATCTCGCATTGGCCACTTTTTCTAATTATAAAAAAAAAAGTTCCAACGGCCCCCGATTCTTGTAAAAGTCCAAGCCCAGCCGCGTGTGCAAGTAACCTAACGGGGTTTGGCACATTTGTAAGTGCAAAAGTCGAACTGATTTTCACATGTGTAGGTAGATATGTGGTGGGTGCACTTACAGTAAAAGTAGTCGCCAACTTCTACCCAACATGATTATCATGTCCTGTACTACGTATACTTGGGATAATTTAAAAAAAAGGACCTGGAGTGAAGGTATGAGGTGCCGTTGGATACACATCTCAGCCACCTCTTGTTCGCATTC
The DNA here is from genome assembly GCA_030710605.1 of Cordylochernes scorpioides. Taxonomy (NCBI): domain Eukaryota; kingdom Metazoa; phylum Arthropoda; class Arachnida; order Pseudoscorpiones; family Chernetidae; genus Cordylochernes; species Cordylochernes scorpioides. The sequence goes on along the minus strand of CP092873.1, from coordinate 41,206,738 downwards.
TTGACACTTCGAACAATCCCTGTGGCATTTCTGATGTATTAAGGTTCTTGACGCAGAAAATTTATTTGAGGCCTGGAAAACTCTACATTTCAGCAGGTTAAAACACGACCACATGTTGCCGGTATTGCACGGACCTTCCTACATACAGAAACTCTTCGGCTGCGGTCCTGGCCAGCACGTTCTCCTGATCTTTCACCAATAGAAAACGTCTGCTCAATGGTTGCCTATCGACTGGCTCGTAACCACACGCCAGCCACTACTGTAGATGAACTGTAGCATCGTGTTGAAGCTTCATGAGAAAAAATATCTGTACATGTCATACAATTTCTGTTAGACTCATTGGACAGGCTAATAATGCTGTCAATGCTCCCAGAGGTGTTTCTCCTGGGTACTGATCTCTCAAGATCTATAGCTCTAAATTTCTTGAAAATTTAAAGATTTGTTTTTCCCACCCAAAATGACGTTTTATTTTCAATAAATATAATTTTCTTATTTGCATTTCTGCCTGATAGACAATTTCCCCTTTTATTTAATTGTATTCACTCTTTATTAAAAATATATTACCAATTCTAATCACATTTATAAAATTATCACTAAGATAAAACTTCAATAAGACATAAAAGAAAGAGATAACGGTAGTTTTCGAGTCGCTCGTAGAACGCGAGTAATCGGCAAGTTTATTTATTCACTATAAACAATACTAGAGGTCTAAGATTAAATTGATCAAACAAGTTAATACATTAATAATTGGTAGGCTACCTCGTCAATATATTTTTAACATTTCAGTTATAAATCTAGATATTTTCATTGAAAATACATCTGAAAACTGTATAAGTCTTTTCATAGATTAATACATGATGTTTAGGAAATTTCTCTGGACACGAATTTGTACCCCGCCTCATAGCGTAATTCCCAGAAAAGCAAGGACTATTCTACGTGAGGTTTATTAAATGGTGTCTCGTATGCAATCAATCGCCAACACAAATTTCGAAACATTCAGAAAACTAATGAGTTCAAATAAAGAAGCTCTGAGAACACGTTAGTTCCTATTTACAAAGCTGTATCATGGAAGTGCATGCACAATACTCCAGGTTTTTACGTAAAATACTTTCTGAATTACAATATACAGCATCTTGAATTGCATCTCGAATAATATCATTAAAATATATTAAAGGGAACAAGGATAATTTCGGAATTTATACCGAAAGCGAATATCATACGTTTGTACATAATGTTTAAGAAAATTTGCAAGAATTTCAATCTTATATTCTGCATCAAAATCGAATTCTTAGCTGGAAATGTTTGAGGCATTGTAAAGAATATTAGATTGAATTATTCGAGTAAAGAGTTATTTCAGCTGGAAACAAAAGAGACAGATTCATATGGCAAAAACCCAACGCCTGCAGATCAAAATTTCGCCTTTGTAACGTAGAATAACAATGTTCTGGAATCTCATTGCATCTAAGATCTTTTGTCATACCTCAAGGCGATGGTGTATTCAAAGGTAGAAAACCAATAAAACATATCAGTTATCAAACAGATCTAGAATTGTTTACGCGAAGGGGATAATTCTCTTGAAAAAAGCTAGCAATAGACTCAATTCAAACAAGATTGAATAATTGAATTGAAAAAAGGGGAATCTTAGCGGAAAACCAAGCGGGCTTCAGAAGTGGATATTCCTGTCAAAACCATATTTTTACCCTTACCTCACTGATACATATGACGCTGAGCCGCAAAAGGAGGGTGTTATATGCCTTCTTCGTAGATGTCAAAAAGGCCTTTGATACAGTACCACACTCCCTGCTTTGGAAAAAGTTGACAGTTTACGGTTTAAGTACCCGATTTATCAGCCTTATACAAAGCTATTATAATCAAATGTCAGCAACAATAAGATGGAACGGATCACTTACAGAATTTATAAAAATACAAGCTGGTGTTCTACAAGGTGAACCCCTGTCACCTTATCTATTCATCCTTTTTCTAAACGACTTGGTTTCTCTGTAAGATGACGCTGATTTGCCAAGTATTTATTTACCGAATTATGGAAATATACACCTCCTTCTGTTCGCAGACGACATCGTACTTCTCGGTGAATCCAAGATAAATTTACAAAAAAAGATCAATGTACTCAGAAAATACTTCGAAGATAATTTATTAACGCTTAACCAGAGCAAATCAAAGGTTATGGTGTTTAGAAATGGAGGTCGAAAGGCCTGATCGGATGTTTGGTTCTGGGGACAATTGCCTCTCACTATAACATCTAAATACACGTATCTGGGTTACCAGCTGACAGCGTCAAACTCAACTCAACAGGCGGCAAAGCATTTTAAAAACAAGGCGCTAAATGCTATTAATGCGGTCTGGGCAATATCGACTAAAACAAGAATCAATTCTATCAGATCCTCACTCAAGCTTCTAGACTCAATGGCTCTGTCAACCTTGCTCTACGCAGCTCCAATTTGGGCAAACAACCAAAAAAACTTGGTGGACAGGGTACAAGACAATTTCTTACGGAGACTTCTAAATTTACCCAGATATACTCCTGGTTTTATTCTACGTGTGGAGTGCGGAAGAACGTCACTGGGAGTTACGGTGCTGAAACTTACACTCGGGTTCTGGCTTAGAATTCTAAAAATGAACAGCAGCCGACTCCCCCATATATGCTTAGCTCAACTATATGAGATATCAAGAAATATAAATATATATATTGGATTTGTGGAAAGTTTGGCCAACATACTCAACTCAACAGGATTTTCTTGGTTAATTAACTGCAACGATGCAAGGATTATCCGCCAAGAAATACCTTTAATAACTAAAATTGCAATAGAACAATCTATTCAAAGTGACCATGCAAAAATAGAGAATTCTAAATTCTACCCTCACTATAAGTATTTACACAGTTCATTCCGAATTGAAAACTATTTACTTAGCAACTTTCCATTCCCAGTAAAACGCTATATCGCACAACAGAGAATACTATATTCGTTTTTCAAGGAAAACCATACAAACATTTTCAAAGAGGGTGATAAGATTTGTGATCTCTGCAAAGAAAATATGGAAACTGAACTATCTCATTATATCTATGAATGCCAAGATATATTAGTGAGGAGAGAAGGACATTCTTTTCAATGGTAGACACCAGCCAACTTAGGTCAATCCAAATGATGTTAACCAGTGCCCAAACAAGCAGACTAGTTGCTCAGGCCCTATATAATTTTTACAAGGCAGTAGGTGTAAAGAGGGAGAAAAGAGAACTTGGAAGCTATTGTTCTTACACCTCAGAATGATGACGAAACATCGAGGGGCCATCGTGTTGGTCGACGATGAGATTGCGGAGCTGGTAATATGGATGGCTGTGCTGGAGTAAACCTCCTTTTTTTGTGTCTGGATGCTATATTTATGGCGAACTGAATAATTTAGTCCCTATTTCTGCTCCGCGCTTATGGAATTGAAGACTTGGGGCGATGGCGTCGACCTTTCATATTGATCCTTACTTTTCCTTATTACTAATAATTGTATATAGTTGCGGAACTACTGGTTTCCTGTGCTGCTCTTTTCCTGATATTGCACCTTGTACGGAGAATCTGTATAAGACTAATGTCTCAATAAAGGCTTTGTGTGTGTGTGTGACTTAATTCAAACGCTATTTACAGTAGTTACTACTCGTTAATCTAACCTTTTTGATTATTATAATTTATTAATCTTTATAACGTAACTATTTTTTAAAACGCATCGAGACTTTTCTAAAACACTTGTGATATCTGTAAAATAAATCGATAAGAATTCGACAATTCGACAATACGGCAAAGGATATTCTGTTATAAAAGTTTGTATAATAGAAGAAATCCCTCTCACCTCTCGATTTACAGTACCTCGTGTATGTGTTTCCACACATACAAAGTTAGTTTTATCATATGATATTGAAGAACTGAAATTATCTTTTAAAACTGAGAAAAATCTCCACGAAGCGAACGAAGTTTCGCAAATAGACAAATACTCTGAGAGAAGTAAAAGTTGATGTCTATAAGAAAGTGTGAAACTTTCAGCTCAACCTGTGCAAGTGGGACAATCGTTCTCTCTTCACTTAACCTAGGTGTTCCAAATTGAATAGGCCCGGGTGTCAGGGCAGGCACATCCTGGTGGGAACCCTTTGTTCTCAAAACCTCACTCTGCCCTGTAATTTTCATTTTGTTGTTCGAAATATCAAATCCGAGGCCTTGTAAACTAAGGATGGTTGTGAATATAGAAAAATATATCGCTTTCAAACTGCCGGCTTGGCCCAGGTTTATCCGTCACGAATATTTGTTCAACCAATAGTTCGATATTTAACAAATATTTATTAGTAGTAATATTGTATATCAATATATAATTGTTTACACCAAATTGTTCCTGCGGAGAAACGGAACAAACTTCTATTCAACTTATCTACGACTGTCCGAACTTTACAGAAATAAGACATCGATTGTTCCCTGATCTAAATGATTTAACTCTTTTACATCAGCCACTTTGTCTATATATATTTATGAACTCTGTCGATTAATAGATACAAATTTGTAAACATTCTATTTTAATTTGTTTGTTGTTCTGTTTGATACCTATGTAATAGAGGCAAATATCCCAATATTGCGCCTGGTTGATTAATAAATATATATATAGTTTCTAGTCAATACTAACTAAATAATATACTGATCATCGTGATAGTGATCTACTGAGTGTATCTCAGAGTTTTAAATTTGACAATGAATCCTTTCAGACCCAAATAATTCGTGATCAAATTTCATTCAATAAACAAAATATTTTGGAAACGACTACGAAAAAAAATCGATCACAAAAAACCCGCTTTTGAAAATATTGTTTATAAACAATACATGAAGTTCTACCAATCCTTATTATAAAATAAAAACGATACATTTTCTCAATCTTTGACTATCTTTTATGATAAATATTATCGAATTGTATTTAATAAACCTTATTGCAATTGAAAATTTAACAGTAATATTTTTTTAATACGGGTTTCAATGACCACTAAAACTAACTTTAAACACGAGGTGAGGAGAGGTGAGTGGAGTTTCTCTTTCTTCTCTATATCTTAGAAACTCAACAAAATCTCTTCACATTTGTCTTATTCTTTCTGATTTCTTTTACAGATATAACAAGTGTTCGTGTGTCAGAAAGAATTGGATGCTTTTATAATAAATAACCCTCAAAAACTGAAAACTATTTCACATTTGATTTTTTGAAAATGTATTTTTGTGAATCTCTATTATATGTATGTTGCACGCCTTTGCGGAGCCAGTGACCTGATGAAGAGCGACCACGTGAAAGCTTGCCTCCCAATTTCTGAATAAAAGAAATTCTGAATTTTTAAAAAATATTTATTTAATTCAAATAAAATATTATTTGCATCTATATTTCAAAAATAAAATAAAAATCTTATTTTATATATAAAGAGTAGCAACTACTGAATAGAGTTCTAATTAAAGATTTATTGTATTCTATTAAAATATATTTTGTTACTTAAAAAGAAAAATGGCGCATTCCAGAAGAGAATGTTTTAGAACGTTCTAGAAAAATGTAGAAAAATCGGAGAGCAACGGATTGGCTAATCAGTAGCCATTGCGCAATGCTCAAGCCTGACGGCTTTGTGATTGGCTAACCAACCATGACCGTTCTGGAAAGATCTACTCCGGTATATATAGGGATGAGGAACTCATGCAAGTGGTGGAAGAACGAAGCTACCTGGTGGACTCCAAGCAAGCTGCTGTCTCAAGAGGCCGGACTGCTGCTTACCGCCGACGCCGGTGTACTTCTTGGAAGATTCTAGAAGGTTCTACGAACTTCTGTCTCCTGTTCTGCTCCTGCTTTCCCTCACCGTGCTGCAGTTGGTGAGTTTGGAACTGCTGTTTCCTTTATTGTTGTTTTATTTTTGCACTCTTTTGTAATTATTTTATCGATTTGACTTAAATAAAGTCCTAAATATCCTTTTTACCCACGAAAGTTATTCCTTCTTAACCAACACCGCAACAATTTGGTGTCAGAAGTGGGATCTTTAGGTGAAACCTGAATAATTTATGGTACTTAACAGAAAAAATGGAAGAAATATTGAAAGCGATCCAAGCTCGAAACCAAGCTATGCAAGCTCAAACTCAGGCTATGCAAGCTCAAAATCAAGAAACTCGTGAAGCTATTCAAGCTCAAAATAAAGAAACTCGTGAAGCTCTGAACGAGGCTTTTCAAGCTCAACATCAAGAGCTAAAAGAAAGCTTGGGGCTTAAATTAAAATGCTTAGAAGATGAAATCTCTTCTGTAAAAGGAGAAATGAAAGATGAAATTTCCTCTGTAAAAGAAGAAATGGCTTCTTTGAAAGATAGACTTACTGCTGTCGAAACGGGCCATCCAAGAACTCCGGTTTTTCAGCAAGAGAATAACAATTCGGGTAGGCCTCTTGTCAAAGTTCCTACCTTTGATGGACAATCATCATGGACCTCCTTCAAAACCCAGTTCGATGTGGTTGCCCAAGCTAACGGATGGAACGTTAGGGATAAGGCAAGCTTTTTGGCTGCTGCACTTCGTGGACCTGCAGTGGATGTACTCCAGATGATTCCGGAACAACGCCCTGATTGATGCGTTGGAGTCCCGATATGGAGAAGAACATTACCAACAACTTCATGTGGTGAAGTTCAAGAATAGACTACAAGATAAGAAAGAAAGTTTGCAGGATTTGGCCAACGACATCCGACGCCTGGTAAGATTAGCCTTTCCAACGTGCCCGTCTGAAACACAATACTTTATCGCCCAACAACAGTTTATTGATGCCATCGGACACCCTGAGACCCAAAGGTTTGCCAGACTTTCAAGTGCGACTATTCTACAAGAAACCCTTGTCCAAGCCATGAAGCATGAAGCTGCCCAACAAGCCTCAAGGGGAAGTTATCGCGTGGCTAGACAAGTTAAATTGGATAATCCAGAAAGAGAAAAAGGTCGCTGCTGGAACTGTGGAGCTAATGACCACCTGTCTCGAACTTGCCCCCGAAAAGTAAGACAGCGCAGTGATACAGGTTGCTGGAAATGTGGAAAAGACGGCCATATTAGGAAAAACTGTCCAGATAATTCTAAAACCCCCTCAGCCCCTAGTAAGAACCAGGAAAACTACGAATAGTCAGCTTTTTGGGGCGAAAGCTGGCTGGGTCATTTGGGAATGCCCCTGATGGTACCATCCAAGTCTCCAGTCTTCGAAATATAGAAAATGGATTATTGCTACGGGGCTTCATAAATGGAAGAAGCTGCGACATGGTAATTGACACTGGAGCTAATGTCACTCTTGTGCGAGCTGATGTCTTCCAGAATCTGTATCCAAAGCCTGCTGAGGTTCGAATGAAGCCAATTCCGCTGTAAACTGCAACAGGGGAGCGGGCTAAAGTGCACCAGTGTGTCTTGCTAAGCATACAAATTGGAAGCAATATTTTCCAGCATAAAGGCTACGTTGCAGATATCATGGACGAGTGCATCATTGGTCTGGATGTCCTGAGACAATTTAGACTTTCGATAGATATCGGGCGGAACTTGCTGCGGACCAGCGATGAAGATATCCCTCTCCTGACATCTCAGCAACTTCACAATTTTCAAGCCTGCCGAGTGTTAGCTTTAGAAGATATACAAGTGCCCCCACGCAGTGAATGTGTCATCAAAAGACAGTTGGAGACAACAAAGGTCATTCCAAAATTTGCCATCCTGGAAGGAGACTCCGAGGCGCCTTCAAGGGGGATTCTCGTAGCAAAAGAACTTATTGACACTGGACAGGACGTAATCCCAGTAAGGGTGGTGAATCTCTACGACTCTGCACGTGCCATCAAGAAAGGCTCATGCCTTGGAAATGCAGAACCTGCTGTTTTAATTAAGAGAAACCATCCAGTGATGCAGATGTCTAAAAGGGAAGACAATGTTCCAGATCATCTTCAACAAGTCTGGGAGGAAACAATGAAATAACTTCAACCTGGACAGCAGAAAGAACTGGCAACACTCCTTGCTACCTACGGCAACATTTTTGCCAAGTCATCAGAAGACTATGGAAGAATAGATTTGACAAAGCATAGAATCAACACTGGTGAATCAAACCCAATTAAACAAGCACCCCATCGGATACCCCTTGCTCGACGTCAAGAAGCGGAAACCTTGGTAAAAGAGATGCTTGATCAAAACATTATTGAACCATCTTCAAGTCCCTGGGTTTCTACAGTTGTCTTGGTGAAAAGGAAAGATGGATCTACAAGATTTTGTGTCGATTATAGGAAGTTGAATGATATCACCAAGAAGGACCCTCATCCTTTTCCTCGCATTGATGCAAATCTAGATACATTGGCTGGATCCCAATGGTTTTCAACACTGGATTTGAAAGGCAGATACTGGCAAGCAGAAATGCATCCTGATGACAAAGAAAAGACTGCATTTACAACTGGATCTGGATTGTAGCTGTTCAATGTAATGCCTTTCGGACTCTGCAACGCGCCAGCAACCTTTGAACGTCTAATGGAAGCTGTTCTGTAAGGACTGGCTACCGAAACATGTATAGTTTATTTGGATGACATCATTGTACTTGGAAAGAACTTTTAAGATCATCTCTCGAACATTGAGAAGGTGTTTAAACGTTTAGAAGCTGCCAATTTAAAATTGAATCCAAATAAGTGCAAACTCTTTAAAAAGGAAGTAGTCCACCTGGGGCATATAATTTCTGCCAAAGGTGTTCAAACTGATCCAGAAAAGACAGAAACTGTAAGGATGTGGCCTACTCCTAAAGATTTGACACAACTGAGAAGCCTTCTGGGATTATGCACTTACTACCGAAGGTTCATCCCAGGGTTCTCCAATATTTCAAGACCTCTACATCGTTTGACTGAAAGTGGAAGGCCGTTTGTTTGGACTCCCGATTGTCAGCGAGCCATGAAAAAACTGAAAGAGATGCTGGTGGCTGCTCCTATTATGGCCTACCCTAGACGTGGAGACTCTTTCATCCTGGACACAGACGCAAGTAATACAGGAATTGGTGGCGTCCTCTCACAAGTGCAGGAAGGCTCCGAAAGAGTAATTGCTTATTTTAGCAAGACCCTATCTAAGCCCGAACGAAACTACTGTGTTACTAGAAAAGAGTTGCTCGCTATCGTCAAGTCTATTGAATATTTCCATCACTACCTATATGGACAGGAATTTATTCTCAGGAGTGATCACGCTTCCTTGCAATGGCTTTTAAATTTCAAGAACCCAGAAGGACAGCTAGCCAGATGGATTCAAAGACTTCAGGAATACCAAGTTAAAATTCAACATCGTCCTGGAAAACGCCACCAGAATGCTGATGTGCTTTCAAGAAGGCCATGGTTCCACAATGTGGACATTGGGCTCGTGCTGAAGACAAATATGGCGTAGGGCAAGTTACAGTACAAGAGAGCGATGAAGTAGAAGAGCAACATTGGACTGGACAAGCTTTAAGAAAAGCTCAACGTGAAGACCGAGATATCTTGCCAGTGATAAATTGGAAGGAATCAGATGAAAGACCATCTTGGTCTCTGGTCCCTCTGGAATTCTTTGACCCTGCGAGATGGTGTATTATACGGGAAATGGGAGAGCGAGGATGGAAAGCATGAATCCTGGAAGTTGGTGTTACCCAGATCTCATGTACCTTTGGCTCTCCAGTAGATGCATAGCAGTCCCACGGGAGGTCACTTCGGCATCAGAAAAACATTGGCCAAAGCTAGAGAAAGATTTATTTGGCCAGAAAGTCGAGCTGATGTCAAAAAATGGTGCAGAAATTGTACGCAGTGTTCAGCGAAAAAGGGACCGACAACAAGATCCAACGGAAAGTTGAAGATCTACAATGTAGGTGCCCCATTTGAGCGGATTGCAATTGATGTTGTGGGGCCCTTTCCAAAAAGCGACCTAAGAAATAAGTACATCCTGGTAATAATGGATTACTTCACTCAATGGCCTGTCGCAGTCCCTATTCCAGACCAAGAGGCTTCAACTGTATCCGAGGCGCTACTGCAAGATTGGGTCTACTTTTTTGGTGTGCCAAGAATTCTGCATTCCGACCAAGAAAGAAATTTCGAAACAAATATTTTCCAAGAACTGTGTAGACGACTGAGCATTGAGAAAACAAGAACTACACCTTTGTATCCTCAATCTGATGGAATGGTTGAACGCTTTAACAGGACTCTGAAAACAACACCTGACCATGTTTGTTGACAAGAATCAAAGAGACTGAGATCAACATCTTCCCATGATCCTGATGGCTTATCGATCAGCTGAGCATGAATCGACTGGTTATAGCCCTGCTAGAATGCTATTTGGCCATGAAATCCGAATGCCTTGTGATGTGCTCCTTGGTCGTCCAGAAGAAACCTTCGAAAACACTAATGAGTACATCTCTCACCTGGAATAAAAGATGCTGACCATTCACCAGTGGGCAAGAGAAAAGATTCACTTTTCCAGTGAGAAAATGAAAGACAGGTACAACGTCAAGACTTCCCACAAGACTTTCAAAGAAGGTGAAATGGTTTGGCTCCATGATCCTCAACGGAAGAAAGGCTTTCTCCTAAACTTCAGTATCAGTGGGAAGGTCCCTACAAGATCATCAAGTGTCTCAATGATGTCATCTATCGAATTCAGAAGACCCGGACTTCTAAACCCAAAGTTGTGCACTACAACCGATTAGCACCTTTCAGAGGTTCTGTTACAGAACAATGGACTGTTCGGGACGATCAGTCCTAATGAGGGGGCAGTGTTACGTAAAAAGAAAAATGGCGCATTGCAGAAGAGAATGTTTTAGAACGTTCTAGAAAAATGTAGAAAAATCGGAGAACAACGGATTGGCCAATCAGTAGCCATTGCGCAATGCTCAAGCCTGGCGGCTTTGTGATTGGCTAACCAACCTTGACCGTTCTGGAAAGATTTATTCCGGTATATATAGGGATGAGGAACTCATGCAAGTGGTGGAAGAACGAAGCTACGTGGTGGACTCCAAGCAAGCTCATGTCTCAAGAGGTCGGACTGCTGCTTACCGCCGACACCGGTGTACTTCTTGGAAGATTCTAGAAGGTTCTACGAACTTCTGTCTCCTGTTTTGCTCCTGCTTTCCCTCACCGTGCTGCAGTTGGTGAGTTTGGAACTGCTGTTTCCTTTATTGTTGTTTTATTTTTGCACTCTTCTGTAATTATTTTATCGATTAGACTTAAATAAAGTCCTAAAGATCCTTTGTACCCACGGAAGTTATTATTTGTTAACCAACAACGCAACAATATTGTAGGATGATACATATTTAAGTTATCTATTTCTTCACATTTGTTTAGATGTTATAGGGTAGAGCCATATAAAATTCAATTTATTGAAAAATCTGCATTACCAAGTTTATTATTATTAAAGTTGTATTACTGTAATATTCTTATTACTTTTTCTCTTTTCAGATGGTGTAGTTTGTAATTTGGAAAAGTTCAAGATCTTTGTATAATTCTGGAGACATAAACTAACGTTACTTATAATAATACACATTAAATACGTTATTGATTCCAATATAGCTTCTTAACACATTTGAAAATTATATTTGAACAAATTTTAAAAGTTTATCTAAAACTCGGCTTGGAGTGAGAAAATGTGGAATATATTTCTGCAAGTCATTTCTGTTTCCTAGAAACAACTTTATCGTCTTTCAATTACAATATGAATTCGAAACACTAATCTTGCCATTGTCGCCATATAACAATGTGTCATAAAAAGAGAGACAATAAAATAATAATAATTACTATACATTTCTTATTTATGATACCAGCAAGATTGAATGATTCAGTATTTAGCTGTTAAAAGATAAATAGTGATTACAAAACTATTTTAGAGGCGTAATATTCTTTTTAAAATAAAACAATATCTACTGTCCTTACTGCAATGGAAAAATTAAAGGGAGGGCCTAGCTCATCAGTGGTGAACCCTTTTCAAATTTTTCCATTGCAGTAAGGACAGTAGAAATTGTTTTAATTTAAAAAGAATATTACGCCTCTTAAATAGTTTTGTAATTTGATAACAGATGGCGCGCTAGTGCATCGTAATAAATAGTGATGATTAAATCGTGAAATAACAAATAAAGATTGCACATCAGGTAAGATTATCATGGTAGGTTCTGCTTTACATTTCTATCGTAAATATTGATATGATATTCTAGTACGCCTGTGTATTCAATGCATTCAGTATCTCTAGTATAGGATGGATAATATCACATTATTTGAGAGCCATTTTAAAACCCCTAGTGGTCGCGTATTCAAGAGGTATTTACTAGTTTTTACTAAATCATATTTTTACCTCACAAAAATACGCACAGATCTTTTATTTCGAATATATTATATTTTCTATTCATCTGTTTAAATTCTTCTATTTATATTTTCCCTACCACACCTATTTATTAGAATTGCTATAAAGTATAAAATAAGAATATAAACTGTAGCAATACGTTTCGTTATTCGTGTAAAGTGGATCTTTATAATCCTTCCACATCCCCCCCTAGCTCAGAATGCCTAGCTATGCCTGTGTAAGAATTATGAAGATCCAAAAGCATGCACTATGCACGAAAAAGGAAACGCAATGCTACCGTTTTTATTCTTATTTTATACTTATTTATGGCAAATTTCATCTTTCTGTCTTTTCGTAGATAATCTAGTTTTTCTACGAATTCTATTTGTAGTACCCATTTTAAGATTTATGGGGCTATATAGAGGAAAGTCTGCCTGATTAGAAAAGACAACACTTTCCCAAGGAAATCACCCCAGGAGGATATTAAAAATGAGAGTGGCGCTAGGTCAGAAGCCGATGCCCCTGTTAGCTATGTGGGTTACCCTGGCTCGGAGAAAGGAATAAGGGTTTCTAGGAATCTTCCAAACCCCTTTGTTGTCGTGGTGTCGTAGGAAAATACCCGGGTTTGTCAGTTTGCATTAGAATGGTCATGGAGTAATTCCCTCTATATATCGTCTCTAACTAATCTATGGTCGCTCAACCATCTAAAATATTTACAAATATTTATAGTGATGGCTTTTTTTTAAAGGTTGGATTTCTATGCAAATCAAACTCTATTATGATGAAAATATAATAATTATATGAATTAATATATATAAAAAAGGGCGTATTATTGTAACTGTAAAGAAAAAAAAAACATTTTTTTTTCTCTAAAATATTTCGAAATATTTCTCCCTTTGAGAAAAAAAATGTTTTTTTTTTCCGTTACAGATCCAGGTACGCCTTTTTATACATAAACCTATTTAATGGATCGCCTTTTGACTCGAACTAATGTTTTTATTCGAAGATATAACTATGGATAGCTCTCTCTCTCTCTCTCTATATATATATATATATATATATATATATAGTGTAGAAACTATATAACAAATTTATAACAGTGATTCTAATTTTAAAACTTAAGGAGCAAACTGATAATAATGATAACTTATATCAATTAGATTTGATTAGATTAGCAAGCTAAATCTAAATTAATTATAATAATAAATAGTTATTTAATTTTATAGTCCAGTTTTGTATTAAGATTATCTTCACTATTATGATCATTTAAATTCAAATTATAAAATTTGTAAAATGTTATTAATTTGTAGATAGAGAGAGAAAAAAAAATCCTTTACTTCTAATACATCCTCAAGTTAATTATATATTTATAATTAATAACAATAATAAATTAACAACGTAACGTCTATTACATCGGCTTTTACACGTCATTTAGACATACTCTAATCCTATATATAGAATAATCGAAGAGAGAATATATATAATAGTTAGAAAAAAGAGAGAAAGACAGAACCATGCACTTTTAATCAAACTAATAATAAGGAGAAAAAAAAAAAAAAAAAAGTTTTGTAAAGAAGGTAGATAAGATTGTTAGTATATATATATATATATTTTTATAATTTTATATTTTATCCTTTTTTTTTTAAAGATTTTTAAAGGTTTTTTTTATTTTATAATATGATTATAAATAGTTGTATTTAGTAATATATCTATAGTATGAATTAACATTTGTTATAAGTTTGGATATTATGTTTTGAAACCCTAATGGTAGACCAGACATACACAAAAAACTTTAAATTGAAATAAATTGGAAAAAGAGATCTGCTGGACCGGGGATCTTCAGATAAAAGTCCAACGACATTTCACCCCTTCTTTATTATGTCATAGATCTCTTTTAAACCGGATTTTATGTGTTAATATTAAGTTGTTTCAGTGAAATATTTAAATGAACATATATAACAGATACAAGTGTTAACAAATTCAAACTGTAAACCTACCTCGTCCGCGGCGTCCTCCATTGTGAATATCTATTTCTGGCTGACACATGTTGCGGTAGGGGGGGACATTTCAAATTTAGACCATTTATTCAGAATTTTTTTGAACAACAAGAAAATTAAAGAAGAAAGGAAAAATAGTTAAGGGAAGAAAGCTGAATTTCATAATCTTTACAGCTAGTTATATCAAAATAACTGATTCAACACATATTCATCTTTTAATATTCCTTTAAAAAGGCAAATTATAAGAGTTTAATAAAGCTATTAATTGTGCAAATTCACCTTTATTTAACTTCCATTTTCCTCCCCAGAAATTGGAGATTAAACAAAATGAACTATATAATATAACACTTTAAAAATCTTGTGAAAAAATCTTTTAATCAGTTATTTAATCAAAGTTTAATTAACTGTTAAAGATTATAAATTTGTATTAGTTAATATTAAGAGAAATTATAGAAAGTTGATTTCATAAATGGATATTTCCATTTATTTTTTTTTTAATATTTTATAATTGATATACTGTTGAAATATTTTACTTGTTTGATACTAAATTTGTTTTTAATAAATTCCATGTTTAAATTTTTAACATCTTCTATGAAATTATCTAATATATTATTTATTCTATAAAATCTTAGAAACTGACCATAATATATACCTTTACAGCAATTTAATGATATATTAGAATTCATATTACAGTATTTTATAATATTGAAATTATAATTACTCTTTTTATTATAAACTCTAACAGCACTATTTGTAAGGTCTATATTCAAGTCTAAAAAGTTAACTTTTTTGTTTCTATAAATTTTTTCATTGTTCTTAAGTTTCAAGTATTTAGGATATATTTCAGGTATTAATTTTTTAAACTGTGGATTATTAAATATTATTATGTCATCTACATATCGGAATATTTGCCAATTAATATTATTTTGTAGAAAGTATTCTCTTTCGTACCAGAACAATATTAGATTTACTAATAACGGACTAGAAGAAGTTCCCATGGGAACGCCTTCTGATTGAATATATATTTTATTTTTAAATTTTATATAGTTAAAATTTAAAAATGTTTCCAGTAGAGTTTTTGCTGTTTTAAGATCTAATTTAAATGTTTTATATCTGTTATGAATAATTTTAATGTAGAAAGTTTTGTCATTAATGAATTCATTAAATAAATTGGTTATTTTATTATTTAGATCTCTTAAATTTATTTTAGAATATAGGTCCTCAAAGTCAAATGTGTGTACTGTTTCAATGTTTGTCCAATTGTTCATTAAATAATTAATGATTTTTTTATTTGAGTCGATAAATTTATAATTATATTTATTAGTTAATTTATTTATAATAAATTGTAGTGTTGAAGCTAATTGTATATCAATATTTTTTATGACTGAATTTATACCAGATGTGATTGTTCTGAAAGAAATAGGTTTTATGTGTAGTTTAGGAATTATATAGAACTTTGGTATGTTTGGATTTTTGTGGTTATTATAAATTTTTAGTGAATTTTCAACATTTTTGATGTCTTTTTTGATTTTTGTGCCTGTAGTTCTAGCAAAAGTGTATTTATGATTATTATCAATTTCCTTTTTTAGTATATCGTGGTATAGATTTTTACAAATTAAAGATAAATTATTGGAACATTTATCTATAGGAGTGATAATATAGTCCTTCTGTAAATTAATTATATTTTCTTTAAAAGAAGGAATGTCTGAATTGGGTTTTGTGTATTTAAGTGTATTATTATAATAATTTATAATTTCCTTTTTAATATTATGTTTCCATTCCAGAAAAGTAAATTCTGGATAACTGTATTTTATACTAGTTTTATTTATGAAAATATCTATATCTTTTAATATCGATTTAATTGTATTATTATAATTGTGTTTAATTTGAGGTATATATTTATACCCTTTATTTAAAATTTCTTGATATTCTGGATTTAAAAAAGAAAAATTGCTAGTTAATATATGACCTGAGAACTTATATTTATCAATATAGTTGTTGCAATTACATTTAATTTTTTTAAAATTTGCCAAATTATTAATAAATTGGTTATAATTGCAAACTAAATTACCTATATTTTTATTGTATCTCCAGATTGTTTTGAAATTTAAATTTTTTATAGGGAAAAGATTATTGATGATTTGGTTATTAAAAATATCATTAAATTTAATATGATTAAATAAATTGTTATTAAATTTAATGATAATATTAATGTTATTAGTAGCTTGTTTAATTTTTCTGTATTTAAAGATGTCGTGTGTGATATCTATTAATCTGTTAGTCAGATTATGAATTTTAATATATTCTATGAGTTTGATAAATTTATTATTATTTAGTTTAAATAATGTTTTAATAAATTTATCGACGAAGTTGTTAGTGTACATTTGTTTTGGGTCCAGTAATTCTTCAAATTCAATGTAACCTAATTTATTTGTAGTTTTACCTCTAGTTTTATTAGGTTTAGTTTTAAATTCATTTTTTTTGTATTTGCAACTGATTTCATAGGTTGAAATTTCTTCTGTTTGTGGTTTGTATGTGTAGTTTAATTCGTCGTTAAGTCCATAAGGGAATAATGTGTTGTGTTTATAAATGTAGTTGTTTTCTAATAATAGTCGTTGTTTTTTGTTTTGACATATGTCTAGTATTTCTATCTTAAAGTTGTTAAAAGTATGTAATTGATTGTGTTCTTTCATATATATATTACCAATTGATTTTTTAGCGTGGTTTCTATGTAGGTTTATTCGTATATTTAATGGATTACAAGTTTGTCCTATATATGATAGTTGACAAATTTGGCATGTTAATTTATAAATAGTATTCACTAATTTACAACTAGTTGTTTGAAAAGTGTCATGGTTCTAAAGAGAGGGACAAGTTTGACAATTTTTTCTTAGGCAATTCTTAGCGAGTTTAAATTAACATAAAAGAGGTGCTAACACTAATATGTTTGTAGTTTTTTTTAGTTTTTTTAGTTTGTTATTCTTATGAATTTTTAAATATATTTTTCTTAATTGTTTTTGTGGTGATAAAATTTGTAATAAATTGAATAATTAATCTATAAATATATAGATATTACTGTTTGTTATCTGTTATATTTTTAAGAATAACTAATAAAAAAAAATCTTTAAACTAACTAAACACTGAAAAAAACAAAAGTTCTGAAGTTATTTTTTCTAGAATTACTTTTATAATTTACTTTTTAATAATCAAACAATGAAAGATAATTAAAATTTGTATGAAGATTTATTTATATTAGAATATCTAATATAATTTAATTTGTATATTATGTTATATATAAAAAATATATCATAGAGCAAGCTCATATGAATTAATATAGTGTAGAAACTATATAACAAATTTATAACAGTGATTCTAATTTTAAAACTTAAGGAGCAAACTGATAATAATGATAACTTATATCAATTAGATTTGATTAGATTAGCAAGCTAAATCTAAATTAATTATAATAATAAATAGTTATTTAATTTTATAGTCCAGTTTTGTATTAAGATTATCTTCACTATTATGATCATTTAAATTCAAATTATAAAATTTGTAAAATGTTATTAATTTGTAGATAGAGAGAGAAAAAAAATCCTTTACTTCTAATACATCCTCAAGTTAATTATATATTTATAATTAATAACAATAATAAATTAACAACGTAACGTCTATTACATCGGCTTTTACACGTCATTTAGACATACTCTAATCTTATATATAGAATAATCGAAGAGAGAATATATATAATAGTTAGAAAAAAGAGAGAAAGACAGAACCATGCACTTTTAATCAAACTAATAATAAGGAGAAAAAAAAAAGTTTTGTAAAGAAGGTAGATAAAATTGTTAGTATATATATATATATTTTTATAATTTTATATTTTATCCTTTTTTTTTTAAAGATTTTTAAAGGTTTTTTTTTATTTTATAATATGATTATAAATAGTTGTATTTAGTAATATATCTATAGCATGAATTAACATTTGTTATAAGTTTGGATATTATGTTTTGAAACCCTAATGGTAGACCAGACATACACAAAAAACTTTAAATTGAAATAAATTGGAAAAAGAGATCTGCTGGACCGGGGATCTTCAGATAAAAGTCCAACGACATTTCACCCCTTCTTTATTATGTCATAGATCTCTTTTAAACCGGATTTTATGTGTTAATATTAAGTTGTTTCAGTGAAATATTTAAATGAACATATATAACAGATACAAGTGTTAACAAATTCAAACTGTAAACCTACCTCGTCCGCGGCGTCCTCCATTGTGAATATCTATTTCTGGCTGACACATGTTGCGGTAGGGGGGGACATTTCAAATTTAGACCATTTATTCAGAATTTTTTTGAACAACAAGAAAATTAAAGAAGAAAGGAAAAATAGTTAAGGGAAGAAAGCTGAATTTCATAATCTTTACAGCTAGTTATATCAAAATAACTGATTCAACACATATTCATCTTTTAATATTCCTTTAAAAAGGCAAATTATAAGAGTTAAATAAAGCTATTAATTGTGCAAATTCACCTTTATTTAACTTCCATTTTCTTCCCCAGAAATTGGAGATTAAACAAAATGAACTATATAATATAACACTTTAAAAATCTTGTGAAAAAATCTTTTAATCAGTTATTTAATCAAAGTTTAATTAACTGTTAAAGATTATAAATTTGTATTAGTTAATATTAAGAGAAATTATAGAAAGTTGATTTCATAAATGGATATTTCCATTTATTTTTTTTTAAATATTTTATAATTGATATACTGTTGAAATATTTTACTTGTTTGATACTAAATTTGTTTTTAATAAATTCCATGTTTAAATTTTTAACATCTTCTATGAAATTATCTAATATATTATTTATTCTATAAAATCTTAGAAACTGACCATAATATATACCTTTACAGCAATTTAATGATATATTAGAATTCATATTACAGTATTTTATAATATTGAAATTATAATTACTCTTTTTATTATAAACTCTAACAGCACTATTTGTAAGGTCTATATTCAAGTCTAAAAAGTTAACTTTTTTATTTCTATAAATTTTTTCATTGTTCTTAAGTTTCAAGTATTTAGGATATATTTCAGGTATTAATTTTTTAAACTGTGGATTATTAGATATTATTATGTCATCTACATATCGGAATATTTGCCAATTAATATTATTTTGCAGAAAGTATTCTCTTTCGTACCAGAACAATATTAGATTTGCTAATAACGGACTAGAAGAAGTTCCCATGGGAACGCCTTCTGATTGAATATATATTTTATTTTTAAATTCTATATAGTTAAAATTTAAAATTGTTTCCAGTAGAGTTTTTGCTGTTTTGAGATCTAATTTAAATGTTTTATATCTGTTATGAATAATTTTAATGTAGAAAGTTTTGTCATTAATGAATTCATAAAATAAATTGGTTATTTTATTATTTAGATCTCTTAAATTTATTTTAGAATATAGGTCCTCAAAGTCAAATGTGTGTACTGTTTCAATGTTTGTCCAATTGTTCATTAAATAATTAATGATTTTTTTATTTGAGTCGATAAATTTATAATTATATTTATTAGTTAATTTATTTATAATAAATTGTAGTGTTGAAGCTAATTGTATATCAATATTTTTTATGACTGAATTTATACCAGATGTGATTGTTCTGAAAGAAATAGGTTTTTTGGGTAGTTTAGGAATTATATAGAACTTTGGTATGTTTGGATTTTTGTGGTTATTATAAATTTTTTGTGAATTTTCAACATTTTTGATGTCTTTTTTGATTTTTGTGCCTGTAGTTCTAGCAAAAGTGTATTTATGATTATTATCAATTTCCTTTTTTAGTATATCGTGGTATAGATTTTTACAAATTAAAGATAAATTATTGGAACATTTATCTATAGGAGTGATAATATAGTCCTTCTGTAAATTAATTATATTTTCTTTAAAAGAAGGAATGTCTGAATTGGGTTTTGTGTATTTAAGTGTATTATTATAATAATTTATAATTTCCTTTTTAATATTATGTTTCCATTCCAGAAAAGTAAATTCTGGAATACTGTATTTTATACTAGTTTTATTTATGAAAATATCTATATCTTTTAATATAGATTTAATTGTATTATTATAATTGTGTTTAATTTGAGGTATATATTTATACCCTTTATTTAAAATTTCTTGATATTCTGGATTTAAAAAAGAAAAATTGCTAGTTAATATATGACCTGAGAACTTATATTTATCAATATAGTTGTTGCAATTACATTTAATTTTTTTAAAATTTGCCAAATTATTAATAAATTGGTTATAATTGCAAACTAAATTACCTATATTTTTATTGTATCTCCAGATTGTTTTGAAATTTAAATTTTTTATAGGGAAAAGATTATTGATGATTTGGTTATTAAAAATATCATTAAATTTAATATGATTAAATAAATTGTTATTAAATTTAATGATAATATTAATGTTATTAGTAGCTTGTTTAATTTTTCTGTATTTAAAGATGTCGTGTGTGATATCTATTAATCTGTTAGTCAGATTATGAATTTTAATATATTCTATGAGTTTGATAAATTTATTATTATTTAGTTTAAATAATGTTTTAATAAATTTATCGACGAAGTTGTTAGTGTACATTTGTTTTGGGTCCAGTAATTCTTCAAATTCAATGTAACCTAATTTATTTGTAGTTTTACCTCTAGTTTTATTAGGTTTAGTTTTAAATTCATTTTTTTTGTATTTGCAACTGCTTTCATAGGTTGAAATTTCTTCTGTTTGTGGTTTGTATGTGTAGTTTAATTCTTCGTTAAGTCCATAAGGGAATAATGTGTTGTGTTTATAAATGTAGTTGTTTTCTAATAATAGTCGTTGTTTTTTGTTTTGACATATGTCTAGTATTTCTATCTTAAAGTTGTTAAAAGTATGTAATTGATTGTGTTCTTTCATATATATATTACCAATTGATTTTTTAGCGTGGTTTCTATGTAGGTTTATTCGTATATTTAATGGATTACAAGTTTGTCCTATATATGATAGTTGACAAATTTGGCATGTTAATTTATAAATAGTATTCACTAATTTACAACTAGTTGTTTGAAAAGTGTCATGGTTCTTAAGAGAGGGACAAGTTTGACAATTTTTTCTTAGGCAATTCTTAGCGAGTTTAAATTAACATAAAAGAGGTGCTAACACTAATATGTTTGTAGTTTTTTTTAGTTTTTTTAGTTTGTTATTCTTATGAATTTTTAAATATATTTTCTTAATTGTTTTTGTGGTGATAAAATTTGTAATAAATTGAATAATTAATCTATAAATATATAGATATTACTGTTTGTTATCTGTTATATTTTTAAGAATAACTAATAAAAAAAACATCTTTAAACTAACTAAACACTGAAAAAAACAAAAGTTCTGAAGTTATTTTTTCTAGAATTACTTTTATAATTTACTTTTTAATAATCAAACAATGAAAGATAATTAAAATTTGTATGAAGATTTATTTATATTAGAATATCTAATATAATTTAATTTGTATATTATGTTATATATAAAAAATATATCATAGAGCAAGCTCATATGAATTAATATAGTGTAGAAACTATATAACAAATTTATAACAGTGATTCTAATTTTAAAACTTAAGGAGCAAACTGATAATAATGATAACTTATATCAATTAGATTTGATTAGATTAGCAAGCTAAATCTAAATTAATTATAATAATAAATAGTTATTTAATTTTATAGTCCAGTTTTGTATTAAGATTATCTTCACTATTATGATCATTTAAATTCAAATTATAAAATTTGTAAAATGTTATTAATTTGTAGATAGAGAGAGAAAAAAAATCCTTTACTTCTAATACATCCTCAAGTTAATTATATATTTATAATTAATAACAATAATAAATTAACAACGTAACGTCTATTACATCGGCTTTTACACGTCATTTAGACATACTCTAATCCTATATATAGAATAATCGAAGAGAGAATATATATAATAGTTAGAAAAAAGAGAGAAAGACAGAACCATGCACTTTTAATCGCACTAATAATAAGGAGAAAAAAAAAAAAGTTTTGTAAAGAAGGTAGATAAGATTGTTAGTATATATATATATATATATTTATAATTTTATATTTTATCCTTTTTTTTTTTAAAGATTTTTAAAGTTTTTTTTTTATTTTATAATATGATTATAAATAGTTGTATTTAGTAATATATCTATAGTATGAATTAACGTTTGTTATAAGTTTGGATATTATGTTTTGAAACCCTAATGGTAGACCAGACATACACAAAAAACTTTAAATTGAAATAAATTGAAAAAAGAGATCTGCTGGACCGGGGATCTTCAGATAAAAGTCCAACGACATTTCACCCCTTCTTTATTATGTCATAACCAATTTATTTAATGAATTCATTAATGACAAAACTTTCTACATTAAAATTATTCATAACAGATATAAAACATTTAAATTAGATCTTAAAACAGCAAAAACTCTACTGGAAACATTTTTAAATTTTAACTATATAGAATTTAAAATTAAAATATATATTCAATCAGAAGGCGTTCCCATGGGAACTTCTTCTAGTCCGTTATTAGCAAATCTAATATTGTTCTGGTACGAAAGAGAATACTTTCTACAAAATAATATTAATTGGCAAATATTCCGATATGTAGATGACATAATAATATTTAATAATCCACAGTTTAAAAAATTAATACCTGAAATATATCCTAAATACTTGAAACTTAAGAACAATGAAAAAATTTATAGAAACAAAAAAGTTAACTTTTTAGACTTGAATATAGACCTTACAAATAGTGCTGTTAGAGTTTATAATAAAAAGAGTAATTATAATTTCAATATTATAAAATACTGTAATATGAATTCTAATATATCATTAAATTGCTGTAAAGGTATATATTATGGTCAGTTTCTAAGATTTTATAGAATAAATAATATATTAGATAATTTCATAGAAGATGTTAAAAATTTAAACATGGAATTTATTAAAAACAAATTTAGTATCAAACAAGTAAAATATTTCAACAGTATATCAATTATAAAATATTTAAAAATAAATAAATGGAAATATCCATTTATGAAATCAACTTTCTATAATTTCTCTTAATATTAACTAATACAAATTTATAATCTTTAACAGTTAATTAAACTTTGATAAAATAACTGTTTAAAAGATTTTTTCACAAGATTTTTAAAGTGTTATATTATATAGTTCATTTTGTTTAATCTCCAATTTCTGGGGAGGAAAAATGAAGTTAAATAAAGGTGAATTTGCACAATTAATAGCTTTATTAAACTCTTATAATTTGCCTTTTTAAAGGAATATTAAAAGATGAATATGTGTTGAATCAGTTATTTTGATATAACTAGCTGTAAAGATTATGAAATTCAGCTTTCTTCCCTTAACTATTTTTCCTTTCTTCTTTAATTTTCTTGTTGTTCAAAAAAATTCTGAATAAATGGTCTAAATTTGAAATGTCCCCCCCTACCGCAACATGTGTCAGCCAGAAATAGATATTCACAATGGAGGACGCCGCGGACGAGGTAGGTTTACAGTTTGAATTTGTTAACACTTGTATCTGTTATATATGTTCATTTAAATATTTCACTGAAACAACTTAATATTAACACATAAAATCCGGTTTAAAAGAGATCTATGACATAATAAAGAAGGGGTGAAATGTTGTTGGACTTTTATCTGAAGATCCCCGGTCCAGCAGATCTCTTTTTCCAATTTATTTCAATTTAAAGTTTTTTGTGTATGTCTGGTCTACCATTAGGGTTTCAAAACATAATATCCAAACTTATAACAAATGTTAATTCATACTATAGATATATTACTAAATACAACTATTTATAATCATATTATAAAATAAAAAAAAACCTTTAAAAATCTTTAAAAAAAAAAGGATAAAATATAAAATTATAAAAATATACATATATATATACTAACAATCTTATCTACCTTCTTTACAAAACTTTTTTTTTTTCTCCTTATTATTAGTTTGATTAAAAGTGCATGGTTCTGTCTTTCTCTCTTTTTTCTAACTATTATATATATTCTCTCTTCGATTATTCTATATATAAGATTAGAGTATGTCTAAATGACGTGTAAAAGCCGATGTAATAGACGTTACGTTGTTAATTTATTATTGTTATTAATTATAAATATATAATTAACTTGAGGATGTATTAGAAGTAAAGGATTTTTTTTTTCTCTCTCTATCTACAAATTAATAACATTTTACAAATTTTATAATTTGAATTTAAATTATCATAATAGTGAGGATAATCTTAATACAAAACTGGAGTATAAAATTAAATAACTATTTATTATTATAATTAATTTAGATTTAGCTTGCTAATCTAATCAAATCTAATTGATATAAGTTATCATTATTATCAGTTTGCTCCTTAAGTTTTAAAATTAGAATCACTAATAAATTTGTTATATAGTTTCTACACTATATTAATTCATATGAGCTTGCTCTATGATATATTTTTTATATATAACATAATATACAAATTAAATTATATTAGATATTCTAATATAAATAAATCTTCATACAAATTTTAATTATCTTTCATTGTTTGATTATTAAAAAGTAAATTATAAAAGTAATTCTAGAAAAAATAACTTCAGAACTTTTGTTTTTTTCAGTGTTTAGTTAGTTTAAAGATGTTTTTTTTTATTAGTTATTCTTAAAAATATAACAGATAACAAACAGTAATATCTATATATTATAGATTAATTATTCAATTTATTACAAATTTTATCACCACAAAAACAATTAAGAAAAATATATTTAAAAATTCATAAGAATAACAAACTAAAAAAACTAAAAAAAACTACAAACATATTAGTGTTAGCACCTCTTTTATGTTAATTTAAACTCGCTAAGAATTGCCTAAGAAAAAATTGTCAAACTTGTCCCTCTCTTAAGAACCATGACACTTTTCAAACAACTAGTTGTAAATTAGTGAATACTATTTATAAATTAACATGCCAAATTTGTCAACTATCATATATAGGACAAACTTGTAATCCATTAAATATACGAATAAACCTACATAGAAACCACGCTAAAAAATCAATTGGTAATATATATATGAAAGAACACAATCAATTACATACTTTTAACAACTTTAAGATAGAAATACTAGACATATGTCAAAACAAAAAACAACGACTATTATTAGAAAACAACTACATTTATAAACACAACACATTATTCCCTTATGGACTTAACGACGAATTAAACTACACATACAAACCACAAACAGAAGATATTTCAACCTATTAAATCAGTTGCAAATACAAAAAAAATGAATTTAAAACTAAACCTAATAAAACTAGAGGTAAAACTACAAATAAATTAGGTTACATTGAATTTGAAGAATTACTGGACCCAAAACAAATGTACACTAACAACTTCGTCGATAAATTTATTAAAACATTATTTAAACTAAATAATAATAAATTTATCAAACTCATAGAATATATTAAAATTCATAATCTGACTAACAGATTAATAGATATCACACACGACATCTTTAAATACAGAAAAATTAAACAAGCTACTAATAACATTAATATTATCATTAAATTTAATAACAATTTATTTAATCATATTAAATTTAATGATATTTTTAATAACCAAATCATCAATAATCTTTTCCCTATAAAAAATTTAAATTTCAAAACAATCTGGAGATACAATAAAAATATAGGTAATTTAGTTTGCAATTATAACCAATTTATTAATAATTTGGCAAATTTTAAAAAAATTAAATGTAATTGCAACAACTATATTGATAAATATAAGTTCTCAGGTCATATATTAACTAGCAATTCTTCTTTTTTAAATCCAGAATATCAAGAAATTTTAAATAAAGGGTATAAATATATACCTCAAATTAAACACAATTATAATAATACAATTAAATCTATATTAAAAGATATAGATATTTTCATAAATAAAACTAGTATAAAATACAGTATTCCAGAATTTACTTTTCTGGAATGGAAACATAATATTAAAAAGGAAATTATAAATTATTATAATAATACACTTAAATACACAAAACCCAATTCAGACATTCCTTCTTTTAAAGAAAATATAATTAATTTACAGAAGGACTATATTATCACTCCTATAGATAAATGTTCCAATAATTTATCTTTAATTTGTAAAAATCTATACCACGATATACTAAAAAAGGAAATTGATAATAATCATAAATACACTTTTGCTAGAACTACAGGCACAAAAATCAAAAAAGACATCAAAAATGTTGAAAATTCACTAAAAATTTATAATAACCACAAAAATCCAAATATACCAAAGTTCTATATAATTCCTAAACTACACAAAAAACCTATTTCTTTCAGAACAATCACATCTGGTTTAAATTCAGTCATAAAAAATATTGATATACAATTAGCTTCAACACTACAATTTATTATAAATAAATTAACTAATAAATATAATTATAAATTTATCGACTCAAATAAAAAAATCATTAATTATTTAATGAACAATTGGACAAACATTGAAACAGTACACACATTTGACTTTGAGGACCTATATTCTAAAATAAATTTAAGAGATCTAAATAATAAAATAACCAATTTATTTAATGAATTCATTAATGACAAAACTTTCTACATTAAAATTATTCATAACAGATATAAAACATTTAAATTAGATCTTAAAACAGCAAAAACTCTACTGGAAACATTTTTAAATTTTAACTATATAGAATTTAAAAATAAAATATATATTCAATCAGAAGGCGTTCCCATGGGAACTTCTTCTAGTCCGTTATTAGCAAATCTAATATTGTTCTGGTACGAAAAAGAATACTTTCTACAAAATAATATTAATTGGCAAATATTCCGATATGTAGATGACATAATAATATTTAATAATCCACAGTTTAAAAAATTAATACCTGAAATATATCCTAAATACTTGAAACTTAAGAACAATGAAAAAATTTATAGAAACAAAAAAGTTAACTTTTTAGACTTGAATATAGACCTTACAAATAGT
Organism: Cordylochernes scorpioides; assembly: GCA_030710605.1. Taxonomy (NCBI): domain Eukaryota; kingdom Metazoa; phylum Arthropoda; class Arachnida; order Pseudoscorpiones; family Chernetidae; genus Cordylochernes; species Cordylochernes scorpioides. Next base: position 41,179,328 of record CP092873.1, on the reverse strand, counting down.
GCTGTTAGAGTTTATAATAAAAAGAGTAATTATAATTTCAATATTATAAAATACTGTAATATGAATTCTAATATATCATTAAATTGCTGTAAAGGTATATATTATGGTCAGTTTCTAAGATTTTATAGAATAAATAATATATTAGATAATTTCATAGAAGATGTTAAAAATTTAAACATGGAATTTATTAAAAACAAATTTAGTATCAAACAAGTAAAATATTTCAACAGTATATCAATTATAAAATATTTAAAAAAAAATAAATGGAAATATCCATTTATGAAATCAACTTTCTATAATTTCTCTTAATATTAACTAATACAAATTTATAATCTTTAACAGTTAATTAAACTTTGATTAAATAACTGATTAAAAGATTTTTTCACAAGATTTTTAAAGTGTTATATTATATAGTTCATTTTGTTTAATCTCCAATTTCTGGGGAGGAAAATGGAAGTTAAATAAAGGTGAATTTGCACAATTAATAGCTTTATTAAACTCTTATAATTTGCCTTTTTAAAGGAATATTAAAAGATGAATATGTGTTGAATCAGTTATTTTGATATAACTAGCTGTAAAGATTATGAAATTCAGCTTTCTTCCCTTAACTATTTTTCCTTTCTTCTTTAATTTTCTTGTTGTTCAAAAAAATTCTGAATAAATGGTCTAAATTTGAAATGTCCCCCCCTACCGCAACATGTGTCAGCCAGAAATAGATATTCACAATGGAGGACGCCGCGGACGAGGTAGGTTTACAGTTTGAATTTGTTAACACTTGTATCTGTTATATATGTTCATTTAAATATTTCACTGAAACAACTTAATATTAACACATAAAATCCGGTTTAAAAGAGATCTATGACATAATAAAGAAGGGGTGAAATGTCGTTGGACTTTTATCTGAAGATCCCCGGTCCAGCAGATCTCTTTTTCCAATTTATTTCAATTTAAAGTTTTTTGTGTATGTCTGGTCTACCATTAGGGTTTCAAAACATAATATCCAAACTTATAACAAATGTTAATTCATACTATAGATATATTACTAAATACAACTATTTATAATCATATTATAAAATAAAAAAACCTTAAAAAATCTTTAAAAAAAAAAAAAAAAGGATAAAATATAAAATTATAAAAATATATATATACTAACAATCTTATCTACCTTCTTTACAAAACTTTTTTTTTCTCCTTATTATTAGTTTGATTAAAAGTGCATGGTTCTGTCTTTCTCTCTTTTTTCTAACTATTATATATATTCTCTCTTCGATTATTCTATATATAAGATTAGAGTATGTCTAAATGACGTGTAAAAGCCGATGTAATAGACGTTACGTTGTTAATTTATTATTGTTATTAATTATAAATATATAATTAACTTGAGGATGTATTAGAAGTAAAGGATTTTTTTTTCTCTCTCTATCTACAAATTAATAACATTTTACAAATTTTATAATTTGAATTTAAATGATCATAATAGTGAAGATAATCTTAATACAAAACTGGACTATAAAATTAAATAACTATTTATTATTATAATTAATTTAGATTTAGCTTGCTAATCTAATCAAATCTAATTGATATAAGTTATCATTATTATCAGTTTGCTCCTTAAGTTTTAAAATTAGAATCACTGTAATAAATTTGTTATATAGTTTCTACACTATATTAATTCATATGAGCTTGCTCTATGATATATTTTTTATATATAACATAATATACAAATTAAATTATATTAGATATTCTAATATAAATAAATCTTCATACAAATTTTAATTATCTTTCATTGTTTGATTATTAAAAAGTAAATTATAAAAGTAATTCTAGAAAAAATAACTTCAGAACTTTTGTTTTTTTCAGTGTTTAGTTAGTTTAAAAATTTTTTTTTTTAGTTATTCTTAAAAATATAACAGATAACAAACAGTAATATCTATATATTTATAGATTAATTATTCAATTTATTACAAATTTTATCACCACAAAAACAATTAAGAAAAATATATTTAAAAATTCATAAGAATAACAAACTAAAAAAACTAAAAAAAACTACAAACATATTAGTGTTAGCACCTCTTTTATGTTAATTTAAACTCGCTAAGAATTGCCTAAGAAAAAATTGTCAAACTTGTCCCTCTCTTAAGAACCATGACACTTTTCAAACAACTAGTTGTAAATTAGTGAATACTATTTATAAATTAACATGCCAAATTTGTCAACTATCATATATAGGACAAACTTGTAATCCATTAAATATACGAATAAACCTACATAGAAACCACGCTAAAAAATCAATTGGTAATATATATATGAAAGAACACAATCAATTACATACTTTTAACAACTTTAAGATAGAAATACTAGACATATGTCAAAACAAAAAACAACGACTATTATTATAAAACAACTACATTTATAAACACAACACATTATTCCCTTATGGACTTAACGACGAATTAAACTACACATACAAACCACAAACAGAAGAAATTTCAACCTATGAAATCAGTTGCAAATACAAAAAAATGAATTTAAAACTAAACCTAATAAAACTAGAGGTAAAACTACAAATAAATTAGGTTACATTGAATTTGAAGAATTACTGGACCCAAAACAAATGTACACTAACAACTTCGTCGATAAATTTATTAAAACATTATTTAAACTAAATAATAATAAATTTATCAAACTCATAGAATATATTAAAATTCATAATCTGACTAACAGATTAATAGATATCACACACGACATCTTTAAATACAGAAAAATTAAACAAGCTACTAATAACATTAATATTATCATTAAATTTAATAACAATTTATTTAATCATATTAAATTTAATGATATTTTTAATAACCAAATCATCAATAATCTTTTCCCTATAAAAAATTTAAATTTCAAAACAATCTGGAGATACAATAAAAATATAGGTAATTTAGTTTGCAATTATAACCAATTTATTAATAATTTGGCAAATTTTAAAAAAATTAAATGTAATTGCAACAACTATATTGATAAATATAAGTTCTCAGGTCATATATTAACTAGCAATTTTTCTTTTTTAAATCCAGAATATCAAGAAATTTTAAATAAAGGGTATGAATATATACCTCGAATTAAACACAATTATAATAATACAATTAAATCTATATTAAAAGATATAGATATTTTCATAAATAAAACTAGTATAAAATACAGTATTCCAGAATTTACTTTTCTGGAATGGAAACATAATATTAAAAAGGAAATTATAAATTATTATAATAATACACTTAAATACACAAAACCCAATTCAGACATTCCTTCTTTTAAAGAAAATATAATTAATTTACAGAAGGACTATATTATCACTCCTAAAAATAAATGTTCCAATAATTTATCTTTAATTTGTAAAAATCTATACCACGATATACTAAAAAAGGAAATTGATAATAATCATAAATACACTTTTGCTTGAACTACAGGCACAAAAATCAAAAAAGACATCAAAAATGTTGAAAATTCACTAAAAATTTATAATAACCACAAAAATCCAAACATACCAAAGTTCTATATAATTCCTAAACTACACAAAAAACCTATTTCTTTCAGAACAATCACATCTGGTATAAATTCAGTCATAAAAAATATTGATATACAATTAGCTTCAACACTACAATTTATTATAAATAAATTAACTAATAAATATAATTATAAATTTATCGACTCAAATAAAAAAATCATTAATTATTTAATGAACAATTGGACAAACATTGAAACAGTACACACATTTGACTTTGAGGACCTATATTCTAAAATAAATTTAAGAGATCTAAATAATAAAATAACCAATTTATTTAATGAATTCATTAATGACAAAACTTTCTACATTAAAATTATTCATAACAGATATAAAACATTTAAATTAGATCTTAAAACAGCAAAAACTCTACTGGAAACATTTTTAAATTTTAACTATATAGAATTTAAAAATAAAATATATATTCAATCAGAAGGCGTTCCCATGGGAACTTCTTCTAGTCCGTTATTAGCAAATCTAATATTGTTCTGGTACGAAAGAGAATACTTTCTACAAAATAATATTAATTGGCAAATATTCCGATATGTAGATGACATAATAATATTTAATAATCCACAGTTTAAAAAATTAATACCTGAAATATATCCTAAATACTTGAAACTTAAGAACAATGAAAAAATTTATAGAAACAAAAAAGTTAACTTTTTAGACTTGAATATAGACCTTACAAATAGTGCTGTTAGAGTTTATAATAAAAAGAGTAATTATAATTTCAATATTATAAAATACTGTAATATGAATTCTAATATATCATTAAATTGCTGTAAAGGTATATATTATGGTCAGTTTCTAAGATTTTATAGAATAAATAATATATTAGATAATTTCATAGAAGATGTTAAAAATTTAAACATGGAATTTATTAAAAACAAATTTAGTATCAAACAAGTAAAATATTTCAACAGTATATCAATTATAAAATATTAAAAAAAAAATAAATGGAAATATCCATTTATGAAATCAACTTTCTATAATTTCTCTTAATATTAACTAATACAAATTTATAATCTTTAACAGTTAATTAAACTTTGATTAAATAACTGATTAAAAGATTTTTTCACAAGATTTTTAAAGTGTTATATTATATAGTTCATTTTGTTTAATCTCCAATTTCTGGGGAGGAAAATGGAAGTTAAATAAAGGTGAATTTGCACAATTAATAGCTTTATTAAACTCTTATAATTTGCCTTTTTAAAGGAATATTAAAAGATGAATATGTGTTGAATCAGTTATTTTGATATAACTAGCTGTAAAGATTATGAAATTCAGCTTTCTTCCCTTAACTATTTTTCCTTTCTTCTTTAATTTTCTTGTTGTTCAAAAAAATTCTGAATAAATGGTCTAAATTTGAAATGTCCCCCCCTACCGCAACATGTGTCAGCCAGAAATAGATATTCACAATGGAGGACGCCGCGGACGAGGTAGGTTTACAGTTTGAATTTGTTAACACTTGTATCTGTTATATATGTTCATTTAAATATTTCACTGAAACAACTTAATATTAACACATAAAATCCGGTTTAAAAGAGATCTATGACATAATAAAGAAGGGGTGAAATGTCGTTGGACTTTTATCTGAAGATCCCCGGTCCAGCAGATCTCTTTTTCCAATTTATTTCAATTTAAAGTTTTTTGTGTATGTCTGGTCTACCATTAGGGTTTCAAAACATAATATCCAAACTTATAACAAATGTTAATTCATACTATAGATATATTACTAAATACAACTATTTATAATCATATTATAAAATAAAAAAAAACCTTTAAAAATCTTTTAAAAAAAAAGGATAAAATATAAAATTATAAAAATATATATATATATACTAACAATCTTATCTACCTTCTTTACAAAACTTTTTTTTTTTCTCCTTATTATTAGTTTGATTTAAAGTGCATGGTTCTGTCTTTCTCTCTTCTTTCTAACTATTATATATATTCTCTCTTCGATTATTCTATATATAGGATTAGAGTATGTCTAAATGACGTGTAAAAGCCGATGTAATAGACGTTACGTTGTTAATTTATTATTGTTATTAATTATAAATATATAATTAACTTGAGGATGTATTAGAAGTAAAGGATTTTTTTTCTCTCTCTATCTACAAATTAATAACATTTTACAAATTTTATAATTTGAATTTAAATGATCATAATAGTGAAGATAATCTTAATACAAAACTGGACTATAAAATTAAATAACTATTTATTATTATATATATATATATATGTATATTAAAAATGAAGAAGGCATCTCCTGACCACGAGCATATGTGCTTTTTAGATGGCAGAGCGCCATCTAGTGGAGCAAAAATAAACTAAACGTTTATTTAGCATGCTCCGGGATATTTGGCCAAGCCAATTTCTTGATAAATCAAGAAAAGCCATCCACGAACGCGTTTCGCGCTGTTGACGCTCGTCAGCGTGGAGAAGGCTTTTCTTGATTTATCAAGAAATTGGGTTGGCCAAATATCACGGAGCAAGCTAAATAAACGTTTAGTTTATTTTTGCTCCACTAGATGGCGCTCTGCCATCTAAAAAGCACATGTGCTCGTGGTCAGGAGATGCCGTCTTTATTTTTAATATCAACACCTGACCCACTTATCTTTTATTTTTTCTATTTGTTTCTCATATATATATACTAGCGGATGTGCCCGGCTTCGCCCGGGTTTTACCCGAGTGAATGTTTGTCTAACGAACATTTGTTAAAACAATTCTCTATAAACTTATAAAACGTACTCGGCTTCGCCCGGGGTTTTACCTGAGTAAAGGTTTGTCTAGCGAACATTTGTTAAAACAATTCTCTAAAAACTTATTTAAAAAAAAAGATATATTTTGATAATTTGAAACTCGTAAATTCGAATCTCTCGATAAAGTGAACATTTTTTCCCGGTCCCTGTGTGCCGTGTCATCCTGAATTTTGTCTTTCCTAATTTTCTACATTAGAAAATCATAGTTTTATCTAGTGAACATTTTTTCCTGGTCCCTTGAAAAATACTCGATAAGTTGAATAAAATCAATATTAATTGGTTCCCTCGGAAATTGGAAGTTAAAGGAATAGTATATTCGCCTTGGAATTGTATCATTATTCTTGTCTCAAATAAATTGCCGTGTCATCCTGAGATAATCTTACTTTTGATAAATAATATTTAAGATAACAAACTTAGTGATAAGAAAACTTGTTATCATCGTCACAATGGGGGCGCTGCTTGCGAGTTAAATCTACAAATCTGCAAATAACTCTAAGGATATTCAAGATATTCATGAATTTATTTTTCAAAAACCTTCCCGGTGATATACCTAATAATATCCCAAAAATTTCACGGCGATTGGATGTATGGTTTTTGAATCTATAGAGTACAGACAGACAGACAGACATTCAATTTTATATATATATATTTACTCTTCATTGTTGGCTTTTTATCTTACATTCATTCTTCATTGTTGGCTTTTTATATTACATTCACTCTTCATTGTTGGCATTTTATCTTACATTCATTCTTCATTGTTGGCTTTTTATATTACATTTACTCTTCATTATTGGCTTTTTATCTTACATTCATTCTTCATTGTTGACTTTTTATATTATATTTACTCTTCATTGTTGGCTTTTTATCTTACATTTATTCTTTATTGTTGGCTTTTTATATTATATTTACTCTTCATCGTTGGCTTTTTATCTTACATTTATTCTTCATTGTTGGCTTTTTATATTACATTTACTCTTTATTGTTGGCTTTTTATCTTACATTCATTCTTCATTGTTGGCTTTTTATATTATATTCTGACCAAAATCTATCTGTGAACTTCACACAGTAAACTTCACACAGACAGAATAAGGCAATTATATTAGTAGATTTACTCTTCTATGTTGGCTTTTTATCTTACATTCATTCTTCATTGTTGGCTTTTTATATTACATTTACTATTCCTTGTTGGCTTTTTATCTTACATTCACTCTTCATTGTTGGCTTTTTATCTTACATTCATTCTTCATTGTTGGCTTTTTATATTACATTCACTCTTCATTGTTGGCTTTTTATCTTACATTCATTCTTCATTGTTGGCTTTTTATATTACATTTACTCTTCATTGTTGGCTTTTTATCTTACATTCACTCTTCATTGTTGGCTTTTTATATTATATTTTTAGATTGAGATTATTAGCTAGTATGTAAAAAAATTAACTCTGTTGAAATTTAATTTTGTATTTATATATAAATAAAATTAACTCTGTTGATTTTTTTTTGTATTTAATCGATAACAGCGAAGTTACGCATGTTAATGTTAGGAAAAAATATTTTGATGTTAAGCAAAACCTGCTCCATCTCGTTTTACATAAATGTTGAAAATTTGGTTGAAATTGATGCATTGTAACAAAAGTTTTTAGTGATGTCCTCTTATGAAATTTTCATTTTATTAATATAGATTTCTCGAAATAATTATTTCATATAAATAAATAACTGATGAGTTTATTTTTTTTTTACCAAACCGTCACTGGCTATATTCCAATGCACAAATGCCTTCAATTTATCCTTTTCAATAGTAGAAATAATACAGCGGCTTTTACGATTTTGCTACATGTCTAATTTACTCAAAGAATATATCTGATTGAACAAGAAAGTCAGAGAGAGGTATGTTTGCTGATGTGTAGGTTAAGTGTAGAGTTGTGCTGTTTAAACAGTCGCATCCGAATAATCAACATGTTGTTATTGTGCGAATGATAAATACATTATATATTATAGAATAAAGTTTCGCCTTTTTTTTTTCTAAATAGCAATTTTGTAATTATCTAAAATCTATGTTAATAAATATTATTTTGAAACGATTTCATGCTCTCAATATCGTTCTTATCAAGTAATTATGATCAGGCTGCTTAAAAGGAGTTTGTTAAAAGGAACTTTCAAAATTTACAAATATTTCTAACAAACGATGGTTTGACAAAGGTTTTTTGAAGCTCATTTCTAAATCGAAATGAACCCTTGTTTTGTTAAGTGCACTGCGATAATCAGGGATGTTTTCTCCAACTGCTGGAATTTGAAATTCCTTCGTTTAACGAGTAAAACACGCTATGTACACTATATTATCGTTATGTTATATAGCCCCGCTATTTGAATGTGTTGAGAAGATAAAAAGTTAAGGCATAAATATACACTCATGAACAAAACTTAAGTGTAAAGTATTTGATGTCGCCAGACATTTTTTAAGGGAGATAGAAGCAATTTTGTTCACAATTGGTTATCTTGTGTGTCTTCAATAACCGTCATTGTGTGTTAAAGTCATATATCTTTCAGAATTATTGTCTGAATTCCGATTTACAAGCTATAAATTTCTTAAGTTTTGGCCAGGAGTGTACAGGTGGTTGTGCACCCACATCTACTCGTATGTGAGAAAGACGTCGGGGCGAAACATACCTGGACGCCCGCCGACACGCTTAGTGGACCAATTAAAATAACTCACTGGCTTAATGGTCGCAGAGATGGTACATCGAACTCAAGACAGAGATAGCTGGTGTCGTATCGTGTTCGGGATGTAATATGTACAGTGGGTCATAACGTTTGATCGCGAATAAAAGGATTGTAATAATAAGTTAGAAACTCCTGTGTCTCACTTTGGATAGATGACTCAGCGTATTCTCTCCTAAACTGTTTATATCAACATGCCATCATAGCTGGGTTCTGTCACAAATTTAAAAGGCCTCGTTTACAAAATTATAATAGAACAGCTTACCAGGTAATTTGAAGACTAGAAAAGGTATTTTGTAGATTAGTTTTCGTATATTCAAAAGGAAGATGTGCCTAAAAGTTTTTTTTCTTACATTCGTTTTCTATTAAAAAACTGCAAAGCAGTTCCAACTATATAAAGTAAATTACATTTTTTAAATAAATTCTCACACACAATTCATTCTTTTTTTTTAAGTTTTACCTTTTGAATTTAAGCTAGTTCCAGAATATTGTAAGGAAATTTGTTTATTTTATTGTAAATTTAAAGCAAATGTCTATTAGTAAATATGTAAATAGTTTTATGTTTTAATGTTATATAAGGAAGGTATGTAAATTATGTAACTGATTTTTATTAATTTTCTACTTTCTAGTTGGATGTGAGCAAAACACATATCACTCACTAAGTTTTTCAATTGATTATAATCAAACCTAAAAAAAGATAACTATGTAATCTGAACGACAATATTATGAATCGCGATAATATTATGATAGAGCAAGAAATATTTTAAAAATTAATAAAGGTACGCCATTCAAACAAAGTTGTTAAGAGATTTTCCATCAAGCAACAATGTGTATAGACATCATCTTGGACCTATACAACATAAACACAATAGCTGAAGTCGACTAATAACTATTACTCGCGCTTTCTCTATTTGGTTCTCGGTATTGTTAGATTAACGTGAAATGTCTTCACCTTTAAGAATAGGTACAATTGGAAAAGTAACATCAAATTTATTGTAAATATGTAAATGATACATGGGGGCTATGGCAGTCCTAGGGCGGGTGGTCACTCCGGGCGGCAGGCCGGCAGCCGCGGGCACGGCCGGCTCTCCGTCTTGGTGCCGCAGGAGGATCGCCGACGGACACGTCGCGAGCGTTTCTGGATGCCCCCCGTGCCGCAGGTCACGGTGCAGGAGGACCACTCTTGCCAGGGGGTCTGCACACACTCCCCTGGATACACGTCATCTGGCCGTTACTTCGTACGATAAGTCCGGGGACCTACCTAGACGGTCCTCCTTCTTGCGTCCCCGGCCCTCGCCTCCGTCTGTATACGACATCATGTTAGCTGCAGCATTCTGTTGACGACAGTTAGAGTAACTAGAGATGATTACACGATGTCATTGCTTCGTTATAAAACTGAAAGTGGCAAAATTGGTTATTTTAATTCAGATAAATAATTAAATCTAGATTTTCATTCAATCTTGCACTCTAAAATATTGATTACATCAACCAATAATTTATTCAATTCGCGACATTTCAGTAAAAAATTGAACACATTATTATTTGATGTAGCTATATTTTTTTCCTAATCAACTTCCAACCAATAAATTATCTTCAAAATATTGATAGTAACTAATTTACAGCGGTATTTTACATGTTCATTAAAATAATTTCTAATTATTTAACCACCTTGATCTTATTGTTACTCGTTCATATACTTGTATGGTGTATTTCTATACGTAACTGATACAAGGTGGTGTAGCAAATTCATACGTTACTCTCTATACACACTACATATATGCTAATTTAAATATCATTTAGCATTAAAATAATGAGAATTTTTCCTTTTTTTTATCCCACTCTCAACCTGGTTGGAGAAATGCAGAAGCATAAATCAAATTCAGCAGAGTTTGCGTGTAAAATTTTGCATGGACTGAGAGTTGGTAGCTGAGGCTCTTAAGTGACCGGACATCAGGTCTAGATTATAATATCGATAAAGCCCAGTCAGAGATTGACTTAAGTTTATATCCCGACTAGCCGAATGACCCGGGCAACTCCCGGGTTTTACCCGATTAAATGCTTTTATTTAAATACTATTCGTTGCAATTATAAATTGGCGCCGTGGATGTCATTCTTGTATAATATATAAATGAGTTTTAAAAATTGTAAAAAAAAAAAAAAATGCATCGGCCGGGAATCGAACCCGGGCCGCTTGCGTGGCAAGCGAGCATTCTACCACTGAACCACCGATGGTTATGAGAAATGGCCATATTTAGGTATTTATTCCATTCACAAAGCAAACGGTGCCAGAATTAAGAATTGTTGCTTGATTATGACGCTGATAACTGTATATATTAATTCTTGCGCGATTCAGATATACGAACCTGTTTTTGTGACTGGTTTATTCACACATGTTGTAGACCACAAGGCCTGTGTGGATTCTATTCTATGAGAAATTGTATTTTATTGACGTCTAACCTATAGATATATAGTCTACAACATTACAAACCAACGCCAAAATAGTCTATGCAGTAAAATTTTGTCTCGACAGAAACTCAAGTGAAATCGCCGGGTAATATGGGTTGTCGCGTATACGGGGTTATTATACAGCAAAGTTTACTCTAATTAGAGAACTTTGAAAAATAGCAAAAATATATATTAAGCATTATTGCCAGGAAATAAATTTGTCGAAAATTTATCGATAAATGGAAATTAAATTTATAAATTTAATTTATTTTTTATTTGATGAAATTATATATACATATATATATATGTATACTAGAACATTGGCCCGTTCTAAAAAGGGGTCAAGAACGACAGCCAATTCTAATCCTTATCAAGTTTACCTTAAGCTAAATAATTCATAGCACAAACCCGTCGTATTAGCGGCACAAATTTCCAAGAATAATTATACCACAAAGGTTTCAAAGTAATAAATTCGAACTATTCTTAAGCCGCTAAATTCTTCCATTGCAGAAGAAGGAGAGATCAAGCGTCAAATTGATCTATAATACATATTATAAATAATCTTAACATCAAAATACTAAATTATGAACTCTGAAATGAATTTGTTTTACAAGAAAAATAGAAAGAATGACAACAAGAATAACAATATGGAACTTCCTTGATTCGAACCAGACATCTTATATTTAATATTCTATATACAGTTACGAGCGTCATGCGTTCTTAATAATTCTTCATCTCTGTCACTGTTTGCTTTTTTTTTTTGGAATGGCGCTCTCCTATTGGTTGGCTACTATCACGCCACCTTTGCCCCCCCCCCCCCCCATAATGCCCCCCACTCGCTTTTTGGTTTTTGTAACTATTGTGTTGGAGCGGGTCGCTCCTTAAATAAATGCATATATTAGTTAATAACTAAATGGAATCCTCTCTTTCTTTTTCCCAGTAAGAGACGCCTACGGAAGCCAACAGTACATAGACAGATAAAGCACATAGGCTATAGTTATTAACTAATATATGCATTTATTTAAGGCGCCAATTTATAATTGTAACAAATAGTATTTGAATAAAAACATTCAATCGGGTAAAACACGGGCGTTGCCCGGGTCATTCGGCTAGTAGAATTATGAAGGTCAATACCTATTAGCTAAAGAAACACTGCACGCTTGTTGGCTAATTGAGGTCAAGTGACAGTGAATAGCCGAGCAGATTTTCAATCGGGTCACTGTCACGTGATCTTAATCAACCAACCAAAACTTGAATAAAATGGATACCCTACGTTTAAATATTGAGTCGTATTTTATAGATTTTATCTCCACCAATGCGTCATGTGTAAATAGCTAGGATAAGGTGACTAACGAGCTGTGCTCGAATGTATCACCTGTAAACTGAGAAAGAGAGATGAAATAAATATTAGTTTATATATAGATTCACATAATGCGAATGGAGCACACAGAGGATAAATTGATGACTTATAATTAATATTGTCTATATATATAAAAATGAATGTATGTGTGTTTGCGTGTCCTTTATGCCTGACCAAACCACTCATTTGAACGTCATTAAACTTTGGGAAGTTATTTAGTATAGTACTGGGAAGGTTTCTAGCAAATAAAATATTTGAAATAACTTTTCGCCTAAAAATATTCAAGATGAATATTCTAATTTATCTGTTATAATTCAACAATCTGCTCTAAATATTATCATGATGATACGATGATTTTGTAATGTAGAAAATTAGGAAAGACAAAATTCAGGATGACACGGGAATTTATTTGAGACAAGAATAATGATACAATTCTAAAGCAAGATATTATTCCTTTAACTTCCAATTACCGAGGGAAACAATTAATATTGATTTTTTATTCAACTTATCGAGTATTTTTCAAGGGACCGGGAAAAAATGTTCACTTTATCGAGAGATTCGTTAGACAAACCTTTACTCTGGTAAAACCCGGGCGAAGCCGGGTACATCCATACAAGAATAATGATACAATTCCAAGGCAAGATACTATTCCTTTAACTTCCAATTACCGAGGGAACCAATTAATATTGATTTTATTCAACTTATCGAGTATTTTTCAAGAGACCGGGAAAAAATGTTCACTTTATCGAGAGATTCGTTAGACAAACCTTTACTCGGGTAAAACCCGGGCGAAGCCGGGTACATCCGCTAGTTTTCTTATGAATATATAATTCAATATTTACAATCTCTTCTTAAAATATTCAAATTATGAAAGTTATTTAGAAAGTACAAAAATTACCGTTTGTAGAAGGTACATAAAAGCCTTTTTAGGAAGTATAAAACACCCGCTTTTATAAAGTACAAAATGTTAGTTTTAGAAAGTACAAAATAAAACATATAACTTGAACCAAAATGATATGGCCGCTTGCTCTGGTTGTTAATACTTATTGTTCAACCGAGATTTTTAATGAGAGGATAAAATCGGAGCCACGTGACTTTTCCTGCAAATAAGAAGTATCCGCTTATGACAAGTTTTACTTTATATAAACAAGTACTTTTGCCTTTAAATGTGTGTGTTGGGTTTGCAATGTGGTAT
>CP092873.1:41130892-41165190 GCA_030710605.1 Cordylochernes scorpioides | reverse complement strand
GGCAACCTCTATATAAGGATGATATTGATACACATTAATATATTATCATATTCATAATTACCTTTGACCTCAATATATGAAAATACGTTAGTAATAGTCGATAGAAAAACTCAGTTTTATATTTATATGTTATAAGTTTCAAGCGGTTAAGTGGGAACTGATAAAGACGTACACAGAAGTAGGAGTCCAAAGCAAGAATCTGCCAGGAGTAGGTGGAATAGAGAGGAAGTCGGAGTCTCAGCAATGATCAGTCTGACGCAGTGATGACGTCGAAAATATATCCTCTGAAACTATTGAACATTTTATCGCTTCGAAATTATAATATTATTTTTAACTTATCCCAAATACACGTTCTACAAAATCATTATAATCATTGTGGGTAGTTAGCGAATACTTTTATTCTAGGTGCACTAAATATATCTAAACCCGTAGAAAGCAGTTCAACTTTTTTACTCACAAGTATGGAAGATTCCCAGTTTCGAACTTTCTATCGCTGTTTTGGAAATAAATTATTATTTTTAACTTATTCCAAAAATACATGTACTTACAAATCATTATGGGTAGTTGGCGACTACTTTTAATCTAGGTGCACTAAATATCAACACCTGTAAAATTCAGTTCGACTTCTTCACTTAAGGTATGAAAGATTCGCAGTTTGATAATCAAGAACTAAAAACCTGAATAAAGAAATATATGGAGATATTAATATTTTAAATATTACATTAGAGCCAGATTCACTATTCAAAGGTTCCTTGTGTTTGGAATGAAGATCTGAACTGAAGTTTATATATACTGGACTATCCCGAAAAAAATAGTAATCGCCTATATGAGCCTTTCACTTCCATAACTTGAAATCAGACTCAAGGCACAGAGACTGAATTTTATTATTTGACAAAGAATAGCTTTAATATATTCCAGTAGAATTAAAGGATATATATATATATGGTAATTTAAAACCAACAACCCCATATTGTATATAACATATAACAAGATTTTAATGTTGTATAATAGAAACACATATGTAAATGATTATACGAATGATTGACATGTGTCATTACATCATCATATGTAATGTACTTTGTACAAACTGAGGATAAATAAATAAAACCCTGTAATAGATCAAGAGTTGAGATAAAGCAAAAGGTCAAAAACGTCGAATTCGAGATAGATGGAATTCACAAAACAACATATAAAGATAGATTGGAAACTGTCAGGACGGCGCCAGTGCATAATTTCGCCAGACGATCCACGCTCTTGTTGCATCTTCTAAAATGCAACACTCCCTTTCTCAGAAAAGATATAAAAGGCCTCCGTCCTAGCCAAAAATATAGTCACTTGACCATCAGCGGAAGCCTTTGTCGGTTGTCACCCAGGTCCTCCTCATCAAACATGTAAACCAGTAATAACCCTTTTATCTCCATCTTCCGCTCCTAGCTCAAATTTTATCTGTTCACGGATCTTTCTTAGTGCAACTGTGTCTACGGTTTTTGTGTGGACATTCCCAAGCTTTCCACTCTGCCTCGACCACGACTGCCTGTACTCTATGAGAACTGTTAAAGGTCTCCCAAGATGCAGAGAGGTACGGGAAAGCTCTCCCCATCCTGACTGTTCCTCTCGGATCGCACACCACAGATTAAGTCGACTGGATACCTCACCACATATTTAATCGACAGGATTTCATCACATGTTTAGTCGACAGGATAACATCAAATACTCAGCTGACAGGATGACCAAAACGAAGAAGTAAGAAGCCTGTCCAGGTATAAGCGAGAAAGAGCAAAAATGGAGGAACAAACCGGCCATTCCAACGAAACGACCAAGCAATCTCTCCCCTACAAGAGATATTTACGGAAGAAACGCCGCCCCTAGGGACCTCTGCAGATCCGCTAATACATCGCCAACGCGGGAGCAAACTGTCTGACCACCCCAACGACACAGTCGAAAGTCCCGCAAGTTATGGAAATCGAGGAGCAGAATGACGCAAACCCGGTGAGAAGTTCTCCACCTTCGACCTGACATCGTCGAGACAATGCTCAAGGCGACAAGCCGCCATCAACTTTACAGAAGCCACAAGCTTCTACAAGCCCTACATGGAGACCAGAGACCAAGTTTCCTGACTGAACAATCATCACACAATTGTAAGATTTTAAAAAACCTACCTTAACTTTATCCTCAAGTGCACAACTTGATTCCCCATAAATTTTGTATTTTTATTTTCACTTTAAGCATTTAAAAAATTATTTTTACCTTTTTTATATCATTTCTTATTCAATTTTTAAAACTTTTACACTCTCATTTATAAAATTTACTTTAATTTTTAATCAGATTATAAATTTCAAGTTATTACTCTCAATTTTACTTTAAAAAAATTTAGCCCTTCACGCATTTTTACCAATTTATTAATCCTACATGTCTTTCTTAAATTTACCTAAAATGGCATTACCAAAATCACAATTAGAAAAATAACTGTCCTCCCCAAAAACAAGTTAAAAATAAAGATCCGTTCATTCCCGCCAGTAATTAAATTATGTCACAGACCGCCAAACCTATTACAATCTTTAATATTCGAGGATAAATACACTCTCTCGTCCTTTCCTTTTACAGGCATATTTAATCATTAACAAATCTCTCTCTTATCAAACTCAACAACATCCTCACACATTACTTTCTCTAATTGGCAACAATTACTAGTGCGCGACTTAACACACAAATCCAATTTCGAGCCACACGAGCTCCATAACGTCCCCCCACTAAACACTAAAATAATTTCGCATTAAACGTGGCAAATCTACTAACAGTCAAATTAATTCTCGATATGTTCGTACAACCACCACCCATGACTAGTAAATTTGTTATTCATTATGAAACAGGTTAGATTTTGTACCAAACAACGACTTCACATGACACCTTTTCATTCACAATTTTTCACTTCGTGTCACAGCGTCACACCACAAAACTTTTTCTCACTTAACAGCCCAAAGATGCTTTCATGCCTGTGACACATCTCACCCCAAAGCGTGTCCACGTCGAAAGTCGCACTTTCACCACACTTCTAATCTAAATCACTGAATAACCTTTTTACTAAGTCTAAACTAACTTCAAAACACAACAACTACGAACACCGAGAAAACTATATCTTTCTATTATACCAGAAAATTGCCAACCTCAACAAAAGAAGAAAGTCAGTTCCAAGTAAATGACAAAAAATAACAAACACCCCGCACGTGTGACCCCCCAGTAATAGGATCCCCGAATCTATTTCAGTTACATATCTACGTCCTCCCTCCCCTCACAAAGCTATCATCTTGACCGCTATCTTCATGATCGCCATTTTTTTAAACACATGTTTCAAACTAACCATTTAGGTTTTCTCACAAATCTCGTCAACGCCTTAATCACAACACACACAACATACATTAAACATTTTACATGTTAATTGATATCACCAATCAAAATACTTGGTTAAGTCTGATATAGACTTTATAACAGAAAAGAGATATAATTATCTACATATCACCTTTTTGGATAAACGAGAATATTGTTTAATTTTCCACTACCCAACATTTATTTAATCATTAAAAACCTTCAATTATATTCTAATTTTTGTATAAAATCTTGAATAATTATTTTTATTTTTACCTCAATTATATAATCAATTTTTAGTCCAACATTATTTAAAAAAAAAACTTTAATCAAATTTATTTTATTTTTCATGATATTATTTTATATTATAAAACATTTATTTGCTTTAAAAATCATTTTTAATTCTTAATTATTTTACCTTTTATATATTACATGTTTGATTTTGTCCACTTACACTTTTTCTATCCGAAATCATATTTCTATTTTTTTATTCACTATATTTTATATTTATATAAATAACTTATTATATGACAATGTTTATCAACCACTATCGGGCATCTACAACAATCGTTTTCAACAATAATATTCTCTAACCACTTCGATATACTTTTCATCACTATCTTTTTCAGCCATTGCTTCACATCAACGTAGAAAAACGACAGTACTGCTTAACAATTTTTTTTTATTTCGTAATTTCAACAAACTCTTTGAACACATTTCCCCAGATTTAAAATCCCAACTTCTGGTCTGAACACGCTTCAAGAGTTCATTTCAATCACCTACTGTCGCTACAACAATTCAACTTATCGCATAGCTCTACCACCTTCCAATCATATTAATAAGCAACTTTTCTTCAACAACCTTTCAATCCAATAACCCTAAAATTGTGACAACGCACTGTAACCCTTATATAGGATCACAAGTGAAATATTGTTTAGGAAGACGCTCTAGTCTATATCCTCGCTTTGCACCTGGATCTAAGTATTTGGTTTACATTTGCACTCCTAACAATTGCATATTCTTCAACTACTAACCCTTTCCAATGCCAGCCAATATTCTCTTAGAATGTGAATTTTTATGTAATCATTTTATTTTAGTCATCATTTTTTTAATACAATCAAATATGTCTTTTTTATTTCACTTTATATATCCAAACAAATTATCTTGTTATTGCCCTTTTTGACCCTCACAGTTTAAATTGATTAAAATAAATTTTAATTACTTACCTGTGTTAGAGAAGCTTTACCCGCTTATACCCGGATAAACCCTTTCACTCGCGGGGCCCATCTATGGTAATTTAAACCAACAACTTGTCGCATCTGCTGAAATGCAATACTCCCTTTCTCGGAAAAGATATAAAAGGCCTCCGTCCTAGCCAAAAATATAGTCACTTAACCATCAGCGGAAGCCTTCGTCGGTTGTCACCCAGGTCCTCCTCATCGACCATGTAGACCAGTAAGAACTCTTTTATCTCCATCTTTCGCTCCTAGCTCAACTTTTATCTGTTCACGGAACTTTCTTAGTGCAACTGTGTCTTCGTTTTTTTGTGTTGACATTCCCAAGCTTTCCACTCTGCCTCGACCAAGACTGCCTGTACTCTGTGAGAACTGTTAAAGGTCTCCCAAGATGCAGAGAGGTACTGGAAAGCTCTCCCCATCTTGACTGTTCCTCTCGGATCGCACTCCACATATTAACTCGACTGGATACCTCACCACATATTTAGTCGACAGGATTTCATCACATGTTTAGTCGACAGGATAACATCACACATATATATATGTTTGAAAATAGAGCAATCCATATATTACAATATTTAAAAATGTCTATTTTGGATCATAAAGTTTTTATTTCCGATATTTCGTGTGGCAAATCGTCAAACTTCTTCGGGGAACAAGATTGTTTTGATAAGCTCGCGTATCAATTCACGAGTATGTACAACTGCTATAAAATTTTAAAATATCTAAAATCTACAATATGCATGTTTATAAATATAATTAATAATAATAAAATGATATATAAAATATTAATATATAGAGAATAAATAAATATATACATTTAAAATAAAATAATTGAAAATCAGTAATTTGTTATATATATGTATAGCAGTGATCAATATGGTTTTAAATTGTAAGTATAGTTGAGGAATGTCTATTTTTCGGTTGATACTGTTTTTATCTTCTATTGAGGTCCAGCTTTCAAGAAAAAGTATTGAATGTTTATCCTTGATATTTTGATATACTATTTCTGTTGAGTCGAAATTTGGTATGCGGTCCTGTTTCAGTGCGTGGTCTACTAGAAGGGAAAGAGGGCTATAGTTTTTAAGGGCTGTCCGGTGTTGATTGGTTCTTTCTTCCAGAGTTTTTCCTGTCTCTCCTATGTGTGTAGCTGGGCAAGATCGGCACGGGATTCTGTAGATGAGGTTAAATTTTTGACTGTTGTTTGTGTTATGTTTGGTATCGGGATTGCGGAGAAGTGTTTTTAAGTTGGATGGTGTCTGGTATATGGTCTTGATGTTATATTTCTTGAGGGTTCTGCTGATTCTTTCAATGTCGTAGCTGTACGGAAGTGTGCAGTATAATTTCTGAGATTGGCTATTGGAAGGAGGGATGAATGTTGATCTGTGGAATTGTCTTTTGATAAATTCTGTGGGATAACTATTGCTTTGTAATTCATTCAGTAGCATTGTTCTTTCTTGTTGTGCCTTTTCTAGATTATTGGAGCAATGAGTAGATATTCTTTTTGAGAGGGTTTTTAAACAGATATTTTATGGTTAATTGGACCGAATGAGCTGAAATTTAAGTAACCACCCATTGCTTCGACTACCCCTTTAATGGCAAGACCAAAGACAACCGGAATATAAGAATGGCGTGACGTCGTGGTTTCAGACTAATCCAGGTTCTGTTTACAGCACCATGATGGCGCCATCGCGGAGAAGTCCCAACCCCAGCTTACATACGTCAACGTCATTCTGACCCATCACCTGGAGTGAAAAGGAATCGGTGGAAGGGTGGGCTGAACCGTTGATTTTCGACACGGGATCGAATCCCGCATTGGCCACTTATTCTAATTAAAAAAGGTTCCCACGGCCCCCGATTCTCGTAAAGGTCCAAGCCCAGCCGCGTGTGCAAGTAACCTAACGGGGTTTGGCACATTTGTAAGTGCAAAAGTCGAAATGCTTTTCACATGTTTAGGTAGATATGTGGTCAACCTACAGTAAAATTAGTCGTCAACTTCTACCCAACATGATTATCATGTCCTGTACCACGTATACTTGGGATAATTAAAAAAAAGACCTGGAGTGAAGGTATGAGGTGCCGTTGGATACACATCTCAGCCACCTCTTGTTCGCATTCTTGACACTTCGAACAATCCCTGTGGCATTACTGATGTATTAAGGTTCTTGACGCAGAAAATTTATTTGAGGCCTGGAAAACTCTACATTTCAGCAGGTTAAAACACGACCACATGTTACCGGTATTGTACGGACCTTCCTACATACAGAAACTCTTCGGCTGCGGTCCTGGCCAGCACGTTCTCCTGATCTGTCACCAATAGAAAACGTCTGCTCAATGGTTGCCGATCGACTGGCTCGTCACCACACGCCAGCCACTACTGTAGATGAACTGAAGCATCGTGTTGATGCTGCACGAGAAAAATATCTGTACATGTCATACAATTTCTGTTAGACTCATTGGACAGGCTAATAATGCTGTCACTGCTCCCAGAGGTGTTTCTCCTGTGTACTGATCTCTCAAGATCTATAGCTCTAAATTTCTTGAAAATTTAAAGATTTGTTATTCCCACCCAAAAAGACGTTTTATTTTCAATAAATATAATTTTCTTATTTGCATTTCTTCCTGATAGACAATTTCCCCTTTTATTTAATTGTATTCACTATTTATATAAAATATATACCAATTCTAATCACATTTATAAAATTATCACTAAGATAAAACTTCAATAAGACATAGAAGAAAGAGATTAACGGTAGTTTTCGAGTCGCTCGTAGAACGCGGGTAATCGGAAAGTTTATTTAATCACTATAAACAATACTAGAGGTCTAAGATTAAACTGATCAAACAAGTTAATACATTAATAATTGGTAGGCTACCTCGTCAATATATTTTTAATATTTCAGTTATGAATCTAGATATTTTCATTGAAAATACATCTGAAAACTGTATGTCTATTTTCATAGATTAATACCTGATGTTTAGGAAATTTCTCTGGACACACGAATTAGTACCCCGCCTCATAACATAATTCCCAGAAAAACAAGGAATATTCTACGTGAGGTTTATTGAATGGTGTCTCGTATGCAATCAATCGCCAACACAATTTTCGAAACATTCAGAAAACAAATGAGTTCAAATAAAGAAGCTCTGAGAACACGTTAGTTCCTATTTACAAAGCGGTATCATGGAAATGCATGAACAATACTCCAGGTTTTTACGAACAATACTTTCTGAATTACAATATACAGCATCTTGAATTGCTTCTCGACTAATATCATTAAAATATATTAAAGGGAACAAGGATAATTTTTAAATTTCTACCGAAAGCGAATATCATACGTTTGTACATAATGTTTAAGAAAATTTGCAAGAATTTCAATCTTATATTCTGCATCAAAATCGAATTCTTAGCTGGAAATGTTTGAGGCATTGTGAAGAAAATTAGATTGAATTATTCGAGTAAAGAGTTATTTCAGCTGGAAACAAGAGACAGATTCATATGGCAAAAACTCAACGCCTGCAGATCAAATTTCGCCTTTGTAACGTAGAATAACAATTTTCTGGAATCTCATTGCATCTAAGATCTTTTGTCATACCTCAAGGCGATGGTTTATTCAAGGGTAGAAAACCAATAAAACAGATCAGATATCAAACATGTCTAGAATTGTTTACGCGAAGTGGATAATTCTCTTGAAAAAAGCTAGCAATGAGACTTAATTCAAACTCTATTCACAGTAGTTACTACTCTTCAATCTAACCTTTTGATTATTATAATTTATTAATCTTTATAACGTAACTATTTTTTAAAACGCATCCAGACTTTTCTAAAACACTTGTGATATCTGTAAAATAAATCGATAAGAATTCGACAATACGACAAAGGATATTCTGTTATAAAAGTTTCTATAATAGAAGAAATCCCACTCACCTCTCGATTTACAGTACATTGTGTGTGTGTTTTCCACACACGCACACACACAAAGTTAATTTTATATAATTTGATATTGAAGAACTTTGAAAATATCTATTAAAACTGGGAAATATATCCACGAAGCAAAACAAAGTTTCGCAAATAGACAAAAGCTCTGAGAGAAGTAAAAGTTGATGTCAATAAGAAAGTGTGAAACTTTCAGCTTAACCTGTGCAAGTGGGACAATCGTTCTCTCTTCACTTAACCTAGGTGTTCCAAATTGAATAGGCCCGGGTGTCAGGGCAGGCACATCCTGGTGGGAACCCTTTGTTCTCAAAACCTCACTCTGCCCTGTAATTTTCATTTTGTTGTTCGAAATATCAAATCTGAGGCCTTGTTACTAAGGATGGTTGTGAATATAGAAAAATATATCGCTTTCAAACTGTCGGCTTGGCCCAGGTTTATCCGTCACGAATATTTGTTCAACCAATAGTTCGAGATTTAACAAATATTTATTATTAGTAATATTGTATATCAATATATAATTACAAAACTATTTTAGAGGCGTAATATTCTTTTCAAAATAAAACAATTTCTACTGTCCTTACTGCAATGGAAGAATTAAAGGGAGGGCCTGGCTCATCAGTGGTGAACCCTCCCAGCGGTTTCGCCAGTTTAATCTACCATACCGCTGTTATATTGCATTTTTGGAACTTCCTTTTATAGTGATACTGATGCTAGACTCTTCGAATTTGAATTATATTTCAATTGATACGGTAATATTATGATGCATTAGCGCGCCATCTATTATGAAAATTCAAAACTATTATAGACGCGTATGATTCTTTTAAAAAATTCAACAACATTTTAAAGTAATATAAGTAATATTTGTAATAATTATTGACTATCTTTTATGATAAATATTATCGAATAGTATTCTATAAACCTTATTGCAATTGAATATTTAAACAGTAATATTTTTAATACGGGTTTCAATGACCATAAAACTAACTTTAAACACGAGGTACTGTAAATGGAGAGGTGAGTGGAGTTTCTCTTTCTTCTCTATATCTTAGGAACTCAACAAAATCTCTTCACATTTGTTTTATTTTTCCGATTTCTTTTACAAATATAACAAGTGTTTGTGTGAGAAAGATTTGGACGCTTTTATAATAAATAACTCTCTACAACTGAAAACTATTTCACATTTGATTTTTTGAAAATGTATTTTTGTGAATCTCTATTATATGTATGTTGCACGCCTTTGCGGAGCTAGTGACCTCATGAAGAGCGACCACGTTAAAGCTTGCCTCCCAATTTCTGAAAAAAAAAAAAATTCTGCAAATTTTTTCAAAATTTATTTAATTCAATCAAAATATTATATAACGAAAATTGCAATTATACCGTGAATGTTTCTTTTAAACAAAAATCGAAATTTATTTTAAAGAGAAATAGCGATTATTTCTAACTTTAAGGATGAAGTATGATAGGATGAATTGTGAAGAGTAATGACAAATGGAAAAATAAAAGTGTCCAGGGATGGGAATCGAACCCACTGTGTTCCGCTTACCGGGCAGATACCATGTCCACTAGACTACCCTGGACATATTTGCGGTATAATTGCAATTTTCGTTTTACAATCATCAGCCGCGTTATATTGTATTTTAAAATATATATTTGCATCTATATTATAAAAATAAAATAAAAATCTTATTTTATATATGAAGAGTAGCAACTACTGAATAGAGTTCTAATTAAAGATTTATTGCATTCTATTAAAATATATTGTGGGATGATAAATATTTAAATCATCTATTTATTTACATTTGTTTAGATGTTAAAGGGTAGATCCACATAAAATCCAATTTATTGTAAAATCTGCATTACCAAGTTTATTATTATTAAAGTTGTATTACTGTAATATTCTTATTACACTTTTCTCTTTTTCAGATGGTGTAGTTTGTAATTTGGAAAAGTTCAAGATCTTTGTATAATTCTGGAGACATAAACTAACGTTACTTATAATAATACACATTAAATACGTTATTGATTCCAATATAGCATCTTAACACAGTTGAAAATTATATTTGAGCAAATTCTAAAAGTTTATCTAAAACTCGGCTTGGAGTGAGAAAATGTGGAATATATTTCTGCAAGTCATGTCTGTTTCCTAGAAACAACTTTATCGTCTTTCAATTACAATATGAATTCGAAACACTAATCTTGCTATTGTCGCCATATAACAATGCGTCATAAAGAGACAATAAAATAATAATAATTACTATACATTTCTTATTTATGATACCAGCAAGATTGAATGATTCAGTATTTAGCTGTTAAAAGATAAATAGTGATTACAAAACTATTTTAGAGGCGTAATATTCTTTGTAAAATAAAACAATTTCTACTGTCCTTACTGCAATGGAAAAATTAAAGGGAGGGCCTTGCTCATCAGTGGTGAACACTTTTCAATTTTTCCATTGCAGTAAGGACAGTAGAAATTGTTTTATTTTAAAAAGAATATTACGCCTCTAAAATAGTTTTGTAATTTGATAACAGATGGCGCGCTAGTGCATCGTAATAAATAGTGATGATTAATTCGTTAAATAACAAATAAAGATTGCTCATCAGGTAAGATTATCATGGTAGGTTCTGCTTTACATTTCTATCGTAAATATTGATATGTTATTCTAGTACGCCTGTGTATTCAATGCATTCAATATCTCTAGTATAGGATGGAAAATATCACATTATTTGAGAGCCACATTTTAAAACCCCTAGTGGTCGCGTATTCAAGATGTTTTTACTAAATCATATTTTTACCTCACAAAAATACGCACAGGTCTTTTATTTCGAATATATTATTTTTTCTATTCATATATTTAAATTATTCTATTCATTTTTTCCCTACCACACCTATTTATTAGAATTGCTATAAAGTATAAAATAAGAATATAAACGGTAGCAATACGTTTCGTTATTCGTGTAAAGTGGATCTTTATAATCCTTCCACATCCCCCTCTAGCTCAGCATGCCTAGCTATGCCTGTGTAAGAATTATAAAGATCCGAAAGCATGCACTTTGCACGAAAAAAGAAACGCAATGCTACCGTTATTATTCTTATTTTACACTTATTTATGGCAAATTTCATCTTTCTGTCTTTTCGTGGATAATCTCGTTTTTCTACGAATTCTATTTGTAGTACCCATTTAAAGATATATGAGGTTATATAGAGGAAAGTCTGCCTGATTAGAAAAGACAACACTTTCCCAAGGAAATCACCCCAGGAGGATATTAAAAATGAGAGTGGCGCTAGGTCAGAAGCCGATGCCCCTGTTAGCTATGTGGGTTACCTTGGCTCGGAGAAAGGAATAACGGTTTCTAGGAATCTTCCAAACCCCTTTGTTGTCGTGGTGTCGTAGGAAAATACCTGGGTTTGTCAGCTTGCCATAGAATAGTCATGGAGTAATTCCATCTATATAGCGTCTCTAGTTAATCTTTGGTTGCTCAACCATCTAAAAAAAAAATTCAAATATTCATAGTTATGAAAAGGCTTTTTTTAAAGTTGTATTTATATGCAAATCGAACATTTTATGGTCAATATAATAATTTCAAGAATAAAATAAATATATAAAAAGGGCGTACCCTTGGATCTGTAAAGGAAAAAAAAACTTTTTTTTTTTCAAAATATTTCGAGAGATAGCTCCCTTTGAGAAAAATATTGTTTTTTTTTTTTCACTTTACAGATCCAGGTACGACCTTTTTTATATGAACTAATTTAATGGATCGCCTTTTGACTCAAACTAATGTTTTTATCTGAAGATATAACTATATATAGCTCTATAGATATTTCTCAAAATAATTATTTCATTTAAATAAATAATCGATGAGTTTAATTTTTTTTCCAAACCGTTACTGGCTATATGCCAATGCACAAATGCCTTCAATTTATCCTTTTAAATAGTAGAAATAATACAGCGGCCTTTACGATTTTGCTATATGTCTAATTTGATCAATGAATATATCTGATTAAAAAGGGTAGTCAGAGTTTGCTGATGTGTAAGTGTAGAGTTGTGCTGTTTAAACAGTCGCAGCCGATTAATCAGCATGTTGTTATTGTGCGTGTTATAAAATATAGTTTATGTTATAGAATAAAGATTCACCTTTTTTTTTCAAAATAGCAATTTTGTAATTCTTAAAGATCTATGCTAATGAAATATTTTTTATTGAAACGATTTCATACTCTCTCTCCCTCAAACTAGTTTTTGCTAAATAATTATGATCAGGCTGATTATATATATTTATATACATTCACATAGCGAGGCTATATAATATAACGAGAATAGAGTGTTCATAGCGTGTTTTCCTCGTTATAGGAAAGTAATTCAAACTTCCAGCAGTTTTTTGGAGAAAACTTTCCTGATATTTGCAGTACAATTACTAAACAAGGGTTCATTTCGACTTAGAAATGAGCTTCAACAATCCTTTGTCAAACTTTCATTCGTTGAAAATATTTGTAACTTTTCAAAGTGCCTTTTATATATATATATATATATATATATATTTTTATGACAATATAGTGGTAAATGTGGTGAGGAGAGAAATAATCACACGACGAGTTGATAGAGCAATCATCCAGGCAGCCAGCCGAGAGAGAGCGAGCGAGAGGTTATTCGCTGAACGACCGTTTTCCCTGTGTACACAACCGGGGGGCTAACCAGAATAGTCGCCAGGTGGTGACGCCCCCCCCCCCCCCTCAGGAATGTGGCCAAAAATGGTCGTAAGTTAGTTGTCTAAAGTGTCTCGCTTTTAGCTGCCCAGCTCTCTCTCGTTGGCTGTTGGTTTGTTTTATTAATCCTGGAAGAGCATATATTATGACATATATATATATATATACAGTATATATATATATATAAAGTGTGTAGATTTTGTTTGTTAAAAGACACTTTCAAAAGTTACAAATATTTTCAACAAGCGAAAGTTTGACAAAGGTTTTTTGAAGCTCATTTCTATTTCAAAATGAACCTTTGTTTTACTAATTGTGCTGCAAATATCAGGAAGGTTTTCTCCAACTGCTGAAAGTTTGAATTCCTTTCGTGTCTTCAATAACGGTCATTGTGTGTTAAAGTCAAATATCTTTCAGAGTTATTGTCTGAATCCCGATTTGCAAGCTATAAGTTTCATATGTTTTGGCCAGGAGTGTACAGGTGATTGTGCACCCACATCTATGTGAGAGGGACGTCTGGGCGACACATATCTGGACGCCCGCCGACACGCAGTTTTAACAATTAAAAGAACTCACTGGCTTAACGGACGCCGAGATGGTACATCGAGCTCAAGACAGAGATGGCTGGCGTCGCATCATGTTTGGGATGTAATACGTACAGTGGGTCATAACGTTCGATCGCGAATACAATGATTGTAATAATAAGTTAGCAACTTCCGTGTTTCTCTTTGGATAGATGACTCAGCGTATTCTCTCCTAAACCGTTTATATCAACATGCCATCATAGTTGGGTTCTGTCACAAATTTATAAGGGCTCGTTTTCAAAATTACAATAGGACAGCTTACCAGGTAATTTGAAGCATAGAAAAGGTATTTTGTAGATTAGTTTTCGTATATTAAAAAGGAAGATTTGTCTAAAAGTTTATTTTTCTTACATTCGTTTTCAATTAAAAAACTGCAAAGCAGTTCAAGTAAATTACATTTTTAAAATAAATTCTCACACACAATTCATTCTTCTTTTAAGTTTTACCTTTTGAATTTAAGCTAGTTCCAGAATATTTTAACGAAATTTGTTTATTTTATTGTAAATTTAAAGCAAATGTCTTTTAGTAAATATGTAAATAATTTTATGTTTCAATGTTATATAAGGAAGGTATGTAAATTATGTTACTAATTTTTATTCATTTTCTACTTTCTAGTTGGTTGTGAGCAAAACACATATCACTCACTAAGTTTTTCAATTGATTATAATCAAACCTAAAAAAGATAACTATGTAATCTGAACGACAATATTATGAATCGCGATAATATTATGATAGAGCAAGAAATATAATATTTTAAAAATTAATAAAGGTACGCCATTCAAACAAAGTTGTTAAGAGATTTTCCATCAAGCAACAATGTGTATAGACATCATCTTGGACCTATACAACATAAACACAATAGCTGAAGTCGACTAATAACTATTACTCGCGCTTTCTCTATTTGGTTCTCGGTATTGCTAGATTAACGTGAAATGTCTACGCCTTTAAGGATAGGTACAATTGGAAAAGTAACATCAAATTTATTGTAAATATGTAAATGATACATGGGGGCTATGGCAGTCCTAGGGCGGGTGGTCACTCCGGGCGGCAGGCCGGCAGCCGCGGGCACGGCCGGCTCTCCGTCTTGGTGCCGCAGGAGGATCGCCGACGGACACGTCGCGAGCGTTTCTGGATGCCCCCCGTGCCGCAGGTCACGGTGCAGGAGGACCACTCTTGCCAGGGGGTCTGCACACACTCCCCTGGATACACGTCATCTGGCCGTTACTTCGTACGATATGTCCGGGGACCTACCTGGACGGTCCTCCTTCTTCCGTCCCCGGCCTTCGCCTCCGTCTGCACACGACATCATGTTAGAAGGATCGTGGCAGTATTATTGTTTGCGACATTTATAGAGTAACTAGAGATGATTACACGATGTCATTGCTTCGTTATAAACTGAAAGTCGCAAAATTGGTTATTTTAATTTAGATAAATAATTAAATCTAGGTTTTCATTCAATATTGCACTCTAAAATATATATATTATATATATATTTTTTGCTTATCCCTAGTACACGTGGTACAGGCCATGATAATCATGGTGGGTAGTTAGCGACTGCTTTTTTTACTGTAAGCGCACCACATGTCTACACATGTGAAAGCAGTTCGACTTTGCACTTACACTCTAAAATATTGATTACATCAACCAATAATTTATTTAATTCTTTACGTTTCAGTGACCCGCTGTCATTCTCCTAAGTAGAGAGTGAAAGCGAGTCACTAAAACATAAAGAATTAAACACATTATTATTTGATGTAGCTATATTTTTTCCGAATCAACTTCCAACCAATATATTATCTTCAAAATCATCAAAATATTGATAGTAACTAATTTTCAGTGGTATTATATATGTTCATTAAATTAATTTCTAATTATTTAACCACCTTGATCTTATTGTTACTCGTTCATATACTTGTATGGTGTCTTTCTATACGTAACTGATACAAGGTGGTGTAGAAAATTCATACGTTACTCTCTATACACACTACATATATGCTAATTTAAATATCATTTAGCATTAAAATAATGATAATCTTCCTTTTTTATCCCACTCTCAACCTGGTTGGAGAAATGCAGAAGCATAAATCAAATTCAGCAGAATTTGCGTGTAAAATGTTGAATGGACTGAGAGTCGGTAGCTGAGGCTCTTAAGTGACCGGACATCAGGTCTAGATTATAATATCGATAAAGCCCAGTCAGAGATTGGCTTGAGTTATATCCCGATTCTTGCGCGATTCCGATATACGAACATGTTTTTGCGACTGGTTTATTCACGCATGTTGTAGCCCACAAGGCCTGTGTGGATTCTATTCTGTGAGAAATTGTATTTTATTGACGTCTAACCTAGAGATATATAGTCTACAACATTACAAACCCACGCCAAAATAGTCTATGCAGTAAAATTTTGTATCGACAGAAACTCAAGTGAAATGGCCGGATAACACGGGTTGTCGCTTAGACGGGGTTATTATACAGCAAAGTTTACTCTAATTAGAGAATTTTGAAAAAAATAGCAAAAATATATATTAAGCATTATTGCCAGGAAATAAATTTGTTGATAATTTATCGATAAATGGAAATCAAATGTATAAATTTAATTATTATTTTATTTGATGATATTATACTATATATATACTAGCCGAATGACCCGGGCAACGCCCGTGTTTTACCCGATTGAATGATTTTATTCAAATACTATTTGTTACAATTATAAATTGGAGCCGTGGATGTCACTCTTGTGAAACGTCCCGCTCCAAACTTTACATGTACATTAGGTCAGCTGGTATTACCCCTCATTTTCACCGCTAGAGGCGCGAGCGAATTGACTTTTTGTAAATATACATAATTATAAAGATATAAGCTTCTATAGAAGGTAATGATCATAATGATGATGCGCGCGCATCCGTGACAGCGGCCGATGAGGAATTGAGGAAAGACGGTCGTGACTATATATAATAATAATAATAATATACTAATAATTATTATTATTATCATTAGATAATGATGATGATCATAATGATGATGCGCGCGCATCCGTGACGTGAAGAATTGAGGAAAGACGGTCGTGACTATATATATATATAAAAAGGGGTCAAGAACGACAGCCAATTCTAATCCATATCAAGCTTACCTTAAGCTAAATAATTCATAGCATAAACCCGTCGTATTAGCGGCACAAATTTCCAAGAATAATTATACCACAAAGGTTTCGAAGTAATAAATTCGAACTATTCTTAAGCCGCTAAATTCTTCCATTGCAGAAGAAGGAGTGATCAAGCGTCAAATTGATCAATAATACATATTATAAATAATCTTAACATCAAAATAATAAATTATGAACTCTGAAATGAATTTGTTTTACAAGAAAAAAAAAGATAGAAAGAATGACAACAAGAATAACAATATGGAACTTCCTTGATTCGAACCAGACATCTTATATTTAATATTCTATATACAGTTACGAGCGTCATGCGTTCTTAATAATTCTTCATCTCTGTCACCGTTTGCTTTTTTTTTTTTGGAATGGCGCTCTCCTATTGGTTGGCTACGATCACGCTACCTTTGCCCCCCCCTCCCCCCCCCATCATGCCCCCCCACTCGCTTTTTGGTTTTTGTAACTATTGTGTTGGAGCGGGTCTCTCCTTAAATAAATGCATATATAGTTAATAACTAAATGGAATCCTCTCTTTCTTTTTCCCAGTAAGAGACGCCTACGGAAGCCAACAGTACATAGACAGATAAAGCACATAGGCTATAGTTATTAACTAATATATACATTTATTTAAGGCGCCAATTTATAATTGTAACAAATAGTATTTGAATAAAAACATTCAATTGGGTAAACCACGGGCGTTGCCCGGGTCATTCGGCTAGTAGAATTATGAAGGTCAATACCTATTAGCTAAAGAAACACTGCACGCTTGTTGGCTAATTGAGGTCAAGTGACAGTGAGTAGCCGAGCAGATTTTCAATCGGGTCACTGTCACGTGATCTTAATCAACCAACCAAAACTTGAATAAAATGGATACAATACATTTAAATATTGAGTCGTATTTTATAGTTTTTATCTCCATCAATTCGCCATGTGTAAATAGCTAGGATAAGGTGACTAGCGAGTTGTGCTCGAATGTATCACCAGTAAACTGAGAAAGATAGACGAAATAAATAATAGTTTATATATAGATTCGCATAATGCGAATGGTGCACACAGAGATTAATTTGATGACTTATAGTTAATATTGTTTTCTCATAAATATAGAATTCAATATTTATAATCTCTTCTTAAAATATTTAAATTATAAAAGCTATTCAGAAAGAACAAAAATTACCGTTTATAGAACGTACATAAAAGCCTTTTTAGGAAGTATAAAACACCCGCTTTTATAAAGTACAAAAAGTTAGTTTAAGAAAGTACAAATTAAAATATATAACTTGAACCAAAATGATATGGCGGCTTGCTGTGGTTGTTGATACTTATTGTTCAACCGAGATTTTCAATGAGAGGATAAAATCGGAGCCACGTGACATTTCCTGCAAATAAGAAGTCTCCGCTTATGACAAGTTTTACTCTATATATACAAGTACTTGTGCCTTTATGTGTGTGTGTTTTGTTTACAATGTGGCATTTATGTTTATAGTCTATGCAACCAATATTCGTGATGGTTAACATTTTTTAAAATGAAAATTGCATTACAATATCCTTAATTTTATCGTTTTTTAATTTTTTTGTTATCTAATAAGAATCCAAATCTTCTGCGAAATGAATTTGCTTTTCATTGGAACCAACTTATTCTTCCTCAAAAATTGTCATATTTTATTAAAAGACAATATTTTTCTTATTCTATTTAATGGCAGTATAAATGGTAGGAATGAAATGTCTGAAGTTATTTTTCAAAGATTTTCAGTGTCTTTGGGATAAGCTTTAGTTGTTTCGCGATAACATTTGTTTTGTATTTTTAGAAAATACGTCACATATGCTATCAGTGTTGTTATTAGCATTGTGATTACTAAGAATAAGCACCACCGCACAAATTTTGAAAATATTGACCAAGTAATGGGACAAATAGGATCATGGTTATAAGATAAAATGTCTTTCTATACGATGTATTATTAGGTATAGCAAAAGCTCAAGAACGGCAGATATGGCGCCCAAAAGAAGAAATAAGGATGAAAGAAAATATAAATAATTGAATTGATAAAATGATCAGTCAAATTGACATATAACTAAACTTAAATCTCATCGTGAAAAATAGTACAAAGGTCTCACGCCCTTTCGGCCTAAATACCTGTTTGATGAATTTTCAGGGCGCTCCAAAGACCAGCTTTTTTGGTCTTTGAGGTACAGATAACACCACACCGATGAGGGCCAACAGTCCGAAAAGTGTACATGGTTAGCTTACCTTGATTACTCAAAAAATGGTTATTAAAATAAAAACATAAAATAATCTTAACATCAAAATACTAAATTATCGAATCAAGAAATGGTATTTGAAAATGATGGAATAATTAAAAAATAATGATTAGTTGATTTTTTCCCGACAGGTGGCAGAAGCAATCAGCAACATTCAATTGCCCAATCAGGAGGTGCTTTTTTTTAATCCCTTAAATGCCTTCATTTTCAACCGAGTGCTGCATATCGATGAAAATCGGTACAAATTTAACATTTCTACTCAAATTTTTATATATGAAAGCTATTTATGTAAACCTTGCACTGCAATGAATAAAATAACTAGGGAAATCGCTGAGATGGATAACCACTGGTGTACCGTTCCCCTATCCTCTTTCAGTTTATATTTATGCTGTATAAAGTCTGTGAAAATAGTTTTTAATTAATGTATTTTTTTAAAAGTAGCTTTCA
Organism: Cordylochernes scorpioides; assembly: GCA_030710605.1. NCBI lineage: Eukaryota > Metazoa > Arthropoda > Arachnida > Pseudoscorpiones > Chernetidae > Cordylochernes > Cordylochernes scorpioides. Next base: position 41,145,515 of record CP092873.1, on the reverse strand, counting down.
AAATAGTACCAATTTTCTCATATAATCAACTAGTCAATAAACAAAATGTATTGTCTTGCAGAAAATTGACATGGATCCAGAGCAGCAGCTTTACACACCCAAGATGAAGGACATTACGAATGCTGCGATAGAGATGCATGGAGACATCTGAGGCTCTCCACAGCAACACTAATAAGCAAAAAGAATGCAGAAAATGTTGCTTCTGTCAAAGGACCTAATTTCCACTGTCAATAGAGAACAACGGGCCCACGTAGGAAGAAATAGGATGAGGTACCACCGCAGGGAGGGTTGTCCTTGCACTTGCGGCGCTGCACCAGCTTCCTGGGGCAGGCGCGGCCTCCGTTCTCAGCGTTGAGCAGCACCATGCGGCGTCGCTCACGGCGGCCACCACCGCAGGAACGGGAGCAGGCTGTCCAGGGAGACCAGGGTGTCACCACGCAGTCTATTACCGGCTGGTCGCTGTGTCGTACAGGCGCTGTGACACCGCAAGTCAGGCCCTTGTCACTTCCACCGGCGGGAACTTACCGCAAGCTGGGGTGTGCTCGGTCCTAGCGCCGTGGGGGAGAGCAGTGCGGTCTGCACAGCCAGTAACTTCACTCTCTACACCTCAGTGAAACAGCAAACATTATACCTGAATACGTGGTATCATGGATTGGAAGAATCAGGAAGTGTAGGAAAAGTGGGAAGTGTAGGGCGAACCTCGTGTCAAAGAAAGCCAAGAACTTCAGTGAGCGTAAAACGAAGACACGCTGTTGGTGTGGCCTTGGAAGAATAACCGGCAAATAATCAATGGCCAACTATCAGCATAAATTCCAAATATTAAACTCTCCTGTCCGACATCAGAGGGTCCAGAGAACCTCAAGAAATATTTCTATCCTCTTGTGACATGGGATTTATTTAAACCTTTTGTAAGATAGTTGCAATAATATTTCATATATGAAAATATAAATATATATTGGATTTGACCAGTTTTATCATTAATATTTGATATTTTGATTTCATTTGCAGATATCCAAGTAGTTCAATCACATTTGTTCTCATGCAGTAGGTGTGGAAATATAGGAGCAGGTGTTGTTGAGATCCACCTCAAATATTGGCTACAAATTTATGGGATATTTCCTCTCCTAGTTTTCTCTTCGTGCTTCTTGGATTGAAAAAATAACCGAATATGAAAAATATATCTAACCTTTAATTAAAGTTGGAGACTTCATCAAATTTTTATTTGAAAAATTGATTTATAAGTTTAAAAAGGTTGATGTGAAGCTTCCAACTTGAATTATAAAAATGTGGTATTCTCAATTTTATGTTTCGTCAGGTTATCATGAAAGAATATTTTCGAATCTTGCCGGATATGTGTATATAAAATTAAATTAGATAATAAAAAGGCATATATTGGATTGAAAAATATATATATTTATTTGCTAATATTTCGGTTGGCTGAACGCCAAACCTTTATCAAGGCATTACATTTTTGTATAAACAAATTCATACTATGCGGCGCTGAGTTTGTTAATACAAAAATGTAATGCCTTGATAAAGGTTTGGCGTTCAGCCAACCGAAATATTGACTAATCTTTTATTCAATCCAATATATGTATTTTTATTATCTACCGATTTTAATATGGATTGCGCTATTTTCAACGCAAATAAAATTAAATTTGAGGAATAAAACTTTCTAAAGACTAATGCCGTCTTAATCGGTGAGACCAGGCTGTTCAATAGACAGTAGCGGTTGAAACGTTGGTGAGTTTAATTCCCTACAAGGTTACTGTGTTTGAACTGTTTATAAATATTTATCTACCAACCTATATACACAATATCTTGAATATTTTATCATAATTACCACTAGCAACCTTATCTATAAGCAATTCCGTAGACCAGGGGTTGGCAAACTTTTGAGTTGGAAGTGTCAAAAATTAGAATTTAAAAAATCTCAAAGTTTTTAAAGAGCCCCAAATATTGCCAACAAATAATAATATCCACATAAATAATATTTGTGTATGGCACTATATAAAGAGCCGCAGCTTCACATCCAAAGAACCGCAGTTTGACGATAGTTAGACCATAGTTTACAATAGTACTAACAACACTAACCTATTTCGATATTCTATCATACAGTTATAGAATAAAGAAAATATTAATAATAGAGACAAAAGTAATATCAGTCTAAGAGATATACAACCTCAATCTAGCTGAACCCTGTTTTCAAATCCCCCGAAAAAAATATTTTAAATAAAATTTCTTATAAATTCTAAACTGTAGTGGAAATAACTTGATGTCGCCTTTATCTGTTTTTTTTAGGAGGAGACAGAGGCAGTTTTGTTCACACTTGGTTATCTCGTGTGTCTTCAATAAAGCCACTGTGTGTCAAATAGCTTTAATAGTTATTAAAAGAGAAAATTGCTATAAAGTATAAACGTAAACAACATAAACGTTAGTAATGCGTTTCTTTATTTATTATATTGCTACCGTTTATATTTTTTACATTTAAGAGTTATTGTCTGAATCCCGATAGGCATGCTAAAAGGTACAACTTCCTTAAGTTTTGTCCATGAGTGTATTTAAGAGCTATTGTCTGAAACCCGATATGCATGCTAAAAGGTACAAATTCATTAAGTTTTGTCCATGAGTGTATTTAAGAGTTATTGTCTGAATCCTTATATACATGCTAAAAGGTACAACTTTCTTAAGTTTTGTCCATGAGTGTATTTAAGAGTTATTGTCTGAATCCCGATATACATGCTGAAAGGTACAACTTCCTTAATTTTTGTCCATGAGTGTATTTAATAGTTATTGTCTGAATCCCGATATACATGCTAAAAGGTACAGCTTCCTTGAGTTTTGTCCATGAGTGTATTTAAGAGTTATTGTTTGAATCCCGATATACATGCTAAAAGGTACAACTTCCTTGAGTTTTGTCGATGAGTGTATTTAAGAGTTATTGTCTGAATCCCGATATGCATGCTAAAAGGTACAACTTCCTTGAGTTTTGTCCATGAGTGTATTTAAGAGTTATTGGTCTGAATCCCGATATACATGCTAAAAGGTACAACTTCCTTAAGTTTTGTCCATGAGTGTATTTAAGAGTTATTGTCTGAATCCTGATATACATGCTGAAAGGTACAACTTCCTTAAGTTTTGTCCATGAGTGTATTTAAGAGTTATTGTCTGAATCCCGATATACATGCTAAAAGGTACAACTTCCTTGAGTTTTGTCCATGAGTGTATTTAAGAGTTATTGTTTGAATCCCGATATACATGCTAAAAGGTACAACTTCCTTGAGTTTTGTCCATGAGTGTATTTAAGAGTTATTGTCTGAATCCCGATATACATGCTAAAAGGTACAACTTCCTTGAGTTTTGTCCATGAGTGTATTTAAGAGTTATTGTTTGAATCCCGATATACATGCTAAAAGGTACAACTTCCTTGAGTTTTGTCCATGAGTGTATTTAAGAGTTATTGTTTGAATCCCGATATACATGCTAAAAGGTACAACTTCCTTGAGTTTTGTCCATGAGTGTATTTAAGAGTTATTGTCTGAATCCCGATATACATGCTAAAAGGTACAAATTCCTTGAGTGTATATTAGAGAGATAAGATATAGAGTTTAAGAGAGTAAAAATAGCTGGACTTATACCACTATTACCAAACTAGATCACTATATATCTTGATTACATCACAATCTCCCCACTAAACATGAAGATTATATTTAGAGACTTGATGTTCAAATCCTCCAAGCTCGCAGTTTATATAAACGGAATATTTAGTAAATATATTTTATTTATCGTCTTTGGGAGCATATTCTCTTGCTGAACGAGCATTAATGCTCTTAAGGATTATACAGTTTTCTGTCTGCGTGGGTGTGTGTGTGAGAGATAATAAAACCATACAATTAACAATGGCAGTCAATGTTAGATGAATGAGGTTTGAACAGTAGATATTCAACAATGGGCACATAGGGTAGCGTAGGATTAACAATGGTAGTCAATGTGTTGTGAATGAGGTTTAAACAGTAGGCATTTATCAATGAACATAGGGTAGACTAAGATTAATAATGGTAGTCAATGTGTTGCGAATCAGGTTTAAACACTGGACATTCAAAAATGGGCACATAGGGTAGCGTAGGATTGTGAATGGTGATCAATGTGAACTGAATCAGGTTTAAACAGTAGGCATTTATCAATGAACATGGGGGGTCGGTGGAAGGCTGGTTAAACCGTTTGGTTTACGACCACTACGACCCGGGTTCGATCCCCGCATTGGACACTTTTTTCTTAAAAAAAAAAAATGCTCCAATGGCCCCCCGATTCTTGCAAAAGTCCAACCCCACCAGCGAGTGCAAGTAACCAAACGGGGCTCTGGCACATTTGTAAGTGCAAAGTCGAACTGCTTTCACTTGTGTAGACATGTGGTGCACTTACAGTAAAAAGCAGTCGCTAACTACCCACCATGATTATCATGGCCTGTACCACGTGTACTAGGGATAAGCAAAAAAAAAAATCAATGAACATAGGTTAGACTGGATTAATAATGGTAGTCAATGTGTTGCGAATCAAGTTTAAACACTGGATATTCAACAATGGGCACATAGGGTAGCGTAGGATTGTAAATGGTGGTCAATGTGATCTGAATCAGGTTTAAACAGTAGGCATTTATCAATGAACATAGGGTAGACTAGGATTAATAATGGTAGTCAATGTGTTGCGGATCAGGTTTAAACACTGAGTTTTCAACAATGGGCACATAGGGTAGCGTAGGATTGTGAATGGTGGTCAATGTGATCTGAATCAGGTTTAAACAGTAGGCATTTATCAATGAACATAGGGTAGACTAGGATTAACAATGGTAGTCAATGTGTTGCGAATCAGGTTTAAACACTGGACATTCAACAATGGGCACATAGGGTAGCGTAATATTATTAACAATTGTAGTCAATGTGAGGTGAATGGGGTTTGAACAGTAGATATTCAACAATGAGCGTAGGGTAGCCTAGGCTTAGCAATGGTAGCCAATGCGAGGCAAAGAGGTTTGAACAATAGTTATTTAACAATGGACACATAGGGTGGCGCAATATTATTAACAATGGTAGTATTTGTGAGGTGATTGAGGTTTGAACAGTGAATATTTAACAATGGGCAAATAGGGTAGCGTAAGATTAATAACAATGGTAGTCAATGTGAGGTAAAGAGATTTGAACAGCAGTTATTTAACAATGAGCGTAGGGTAGCCTAGGATTAACAATGATAGTCAATGTTAGGTGATTGAGGTTTGAACAGTAAATATTCAACAATAACTAAGGTAGGGTGGAATTAAAAAATAATATTCAATATTTTTTTATGAAACCGAAATCTTCTTAATATGCAAACGAATCTGAGAACCTAAGCCGAGTATTCTCAAAAGGCGAACAAAATGACTAATGAAGAATATACAGTAGAACTCCTCAAATTCGAAAAGCTTGGGGCGCAAGGTATTCCGAATTTGAGGATTTTCCGAATTTGAGAGAGTTAGATTTGTGAATATTTATGTGGCATAAATAGGCATTTAGATGACTGAGACAAAGATTTTGAAGCATATGAACAATTTTAGGTTGAATATTATATGTACATTACATAATTTTAATTACGATTTTTAATCAAATGTTCCTTGACTTTTATGAGTTTTGAGCATGAAACCGATGAAAAATAGTAAAATATTTTATTATGTATGAGATGCAATTGATGGCCAAGTAAGTTATGGCTTGGCAAAGAAGTTGCTGATTGTTGTCTGTTTCTTTGGCTTGTTTAACAAAGCTTCTTCTTCTCTCATAAACATAGTTCGAAGACTATTGATGGTGTTGTAGCTTGCAAGCATTTCTGGTTCAGTGCGCTTTTCCAAATATTTTAATGCAACATCCAAACTTTTCAACGCTTCGCATCTGGGAACATCCGGCTCCAAACTGTCTTCAGAAGTTGAGGAACTATCATCAGAACTGCTGATTTCCATTTTTTCACTCAAAACAGCTTCAACTATATCATCATTGCTAAGAACATTGTGACCTGGATCATCAAGGTCTATATCGATCCATTCATTAATGCTTTCTTGATTTACTTCAATTCTAGCTCTTTGAAATAATTGCTCCAGCCGTCTAATTTCTTGTTCATCTTCATCAGATTCATCCTCGGATAATTGTAATGCATCACCTGCTGTTTCCAAATCTGAATTATTTTTTGTGTTCAAGCAAAATCTTCCATCCATTTCTTATTGTAGAAGATTTTAATTCATCCCAAGAATTTCCAAAATTGAATATCGCTTTCTTGATGTCGTACTTTTTTAAATTAGAAAAGTTTGTTCACCCACAGAGTTATTTGGCTGATCTGCATCACTTGAAAATACTAAACAACTTTCTAACTGTCTTCGTTTATACAACCTTTTAAAGGCAACAATAACTCCCTGGTCCATAGGCTGCAATACAGATGTTGTATTAGGTGGTAAAAACTTGCATTTAATGTTGCCGTCATTACTGATCAGCTCTGTTGGATGAGCAGGAGAATTGTCAACTAGTAGTAACGCTTTTACTTGATCTGGAGCAACTCTTAACTTATTTTCTTGAAAATTGCGAACTTCGTTTATGAACCGTTTAAAAAACAATTCACTAAAAATGCTTTGATTAAACCAAGCCTTGTGTGAAGAATAGTAATGGACAGGCAATCGATCAATGATGTTTTTGATTGCTCTTGTCAAATGAAACTGTTGATTTATTTAAGCTTTTAAAAAAGGGGATAAACCCTAATTAGCGATTATAAATAATCGGTAAAAGTATATATAAATTAATTAAACACTTAAATTAAAAATAAATTACTAATAAAAATTAAATTAAATAAAATAAAAGCAAAGCAAAAGTAAAAGTAAATAAAATAAAATAATGTTGAAATATCAACAAAATAAAAGCATGTGAAAATTGATTTTTGTATGTAAAAAAAAAAACATTACAATACTTTCCGAATTTGGGAGTTTCCGAATTTCAGAATTTCCGAATTTGAGGAGTTCTACTGTAAGTGTAGGGTGACCATGTAGTTAATAAAATACGGACACGTATAAATTCCTGAAACTACACATGTAGATTTCCATACAGGGTCCTACCTCTCAGCATATTCTCGCACATGCGATTACAGTCAGAATAGGTACGGAAATTATTGCGGCTTCCACGGCACCCGCCGTAGGCAAACTGTAGACACTGGCCGCGTGCAGGGTCGTAGTACCAGCGGGGTAGTAGCCTCTACAGGGGCCGGGGTTCTTGGGCAGTAGACAGAGCTCTGGACATGTGTCTTTAGTGGTTGAACTGTGCCCTGAGTGACACCTACCAGCTGCCAGTGCAGGGTCCAGTGTGCAGTCCTCCCGCCCCGCGACACAGGGGGACTCCTGCTGCAGACTGACATCACAGGAGTTCTTGGAAGGCACCAGGAAGAGCCTGGTACGGACTCGCGTGCCCCTGCCACAGGTCACCGTGCAGGGAGACCACTCCGACCATTGGGTCACCTCACACGGACCCTGGGGACATAGAACAACTTGGTGGAAGATAGTTTCTATATTACAGAACTATTGAATTCATCAAATATATATTTAAAATAACCATAAAACTCTGAACAATTTTACAATTCTAGATTACTGAGTTCCTTGGTTGCGAAAATTCTACAGAAATCAACATAGTGCCCTAAAGTAAAAGGCTCGATAAAAAAATCAAATCCAGCACAGCCAAAGATGTATGTCAAGAATATTTCATCGATTTCAGTATACTTATTGAAGACTGAACTGGATCTCTAGATCAATGATTTAGGAAGTTGACACTTTGCTACAGCTAATGTCGAGTACTCCAAAAACCTTTCTTAAAATAATAGTAAAAGCTGAAATAAATTTGAAAAATCATTTCAAATGCCATATGTACAATTATATTCAATGATTTTCTCAAGTCCAGGAAAACATAAAATAACACACCCGTATAATATTAGCGTGAACAGAAAATTAACAGTTTTCTCCTATAATATAAAAAAATAATTTATTTTCATAATAATTAAAGGTTTAAAAAATTCACCAAAATATGATAAAATGTCTAGCTATATTGGAAAAGTTGTTCAATTTTTTTTTATTTTCAGAACAAATTTTTCGATGCAAAGAATCGATATGATATTTCTTAAGGTTCGGCACCTTTGAATAGTTTCGCTCACGAAAAAACGTTTCCATCGGAAAATATTCTATATACAGTTACGAGCGTCATGCGTCATTCTTCAATTCTTCATCTCTGTCACCGTTTCCTTTTTTTTTTTGGAATGGCGCTCTCCTATTAGTTGGCTACGATCACGTGGCTACGATGGCGCCGCCACTACGCGAGACACTTTGTGTTTTACTTTGCCCCCCCACTCGATCTTTGGTTGTTGTAACTATTGTGTAAGAGACGCCTACGGAAGCCAACAGTACATAGCCAGATAAAGCACATAGGCTATAGTTATTAACTAATAAATGCATACATTTAAGGCGCCAATTTATAATTGTAACAAATGGTATTTGAAACAAAACATTCATTCGGGTAAAACACGGGCGTTGCCCGGGTCATTCGGTTAGTTCTATATACAGTTACGAGCGTCATGCGTCATCTCTGTCACCGTTTGCTTTTTCTTTGGAATGGCGCTCTCCTATTGGTTGGCTACGATCACGTGGCTACGATGGCGCCGCCACTATGCGAGACACTTTGACTTTGCCCCCCCACTCGCTTTTTGGTTTTTGTAACTATTGTGTTGGAGCGGGTCGCTCCTTAAATAAATGCCTATATTAGTTAATAACTAAATGGAATCCTCTCTTTCTCAATTTATAATTGTAACAAATAGTATTTGAATCAAAACATTCAATCGGGTAAAACACGGGCGTTGCCCGGGTCATTCGGCTAGTATATATATAGTCCGAAGGGGCGAGAACTGGGCTATAGGCAGGGAGTGGAAGTTTAGCGAATCCACTCAGTTATTTTATTTATCTAGTGTTTTATTATAGCAGCTTTCTCGGTTTAGCGTTGCCACGCTGTAAGGACCTTCTTTTTACATTATATAAAGCACCAATCTTTGCCTAATTTGGTTGGCTTCGATCACACAGCCTAATGGCTGGAGGCTTCACGATTACAAAGACATTACTAACAAAGTATCTGAAATTTTTGAAATCTATTGGAATTTATAATAATTATAATAAAATCATCAACTCTCTTGATTTTGAGAGGATGTCAGTTCAGGTTAGAATTCTTCAATTGTCTCCACGTGGTCCATCGATAGCTGATTGTCAACAAGGGATGTCGCTCGTCAAGACTTAGGTTAAGAGATAAAAGGCGTTTATGATGATTATTTATTAGAATAGAGATATCTTTCGGAAATTTACAGTCCCCTCACTGACATATTCATAAATGCTATCTATGATTTGTCGTTTTTTTATATATTTTGTATAGGAAGGTGTATATATAACATATATTAATAAATTTCTCATATACGGAATATAAATAATTCCCATCCTTCATATTACACATCATTAACTGCAGTGTTTTTTTTTTTTAAATTATCCCTAGTACACGTGGTACAGGCCATGATAATCATGGTGGGTAGTTAGCCACTGCTTTTACTGTAAGCGCACCACATGTCTACACATGTGAAAAGCAGTTCGACTTTGCACTTACAAATGTGCCAGAGCCCGTTTGGTTACTTGCACTCGCTGGTGGGGTTGGACCTTTGCAAGAATCGGGGGCCATTGGGGCATTTTTTTTTTAAATCAGAAAAAAGTGTCCAATGCGGGAATCGAACCCGGGTCGTAGTGGTCGAAAACCAAACGGTTTAGACCAGCCTTCCACTGACTCCCCGACTGCAGTGTTGGTTTTCTCAAACTTGACTCTAGACGTGGCAGTGTTAGCGACTTCTTCAAGTTTTATTCCTAAACTCCACATTCAGAGATTCCTAGAAACATGTTCAAATATCAACCATTCATGAATATGATTTAAACCATTATCCACGGCCCCGTGGTAGCAAGCGACATATTGTATGAGGACAGAAAAGACATTTGTTTAACTATATATCAATAAAACATATCATGATTATTTCATATATAAACCCAGTAATTTCTATTACACAATAAGATATATTCTATATAGCAAACTAGACGGGTGACCCGGGCTTCGCCCCGGGATTGACCCGTGTGCATATCTACCCGAGTGATATATATTTAGATAAGATTTTTTTTATGATTGTTTGTTATTAGCATTATCTATTTGTTTGCATCAGCATAATTCAATCTAATCTTTGATAGAGGGCGCTGTTCGTAAGCTAAGTAGAATAATTTGAATATATAGTTTTAATAATTTATTTATATATTTTTTAAAATAGCCTATCGTCTTCCCCGTATTTTTCTACCTATGTATGGAAATTTTGGTTCCAATTAGTGAACTACTGCGATTTTGTATACCGGACATACAAACAAACAAACATACCTACATTGATTTTTATATATATAGCAAATGTCGATATCAATTGTTATCATCTCAAGATAAATTGTAACAATCGCTACTTGAATATTAATATGAGAAACTGCGTTACTCCAATAGGTATTTTTGCCTCGATTCTGTCAAATAACAGACATTTGTCACATTTCCATCTCCTCGGTTTATAATTTTCATTATATCTTTCACATACCAAATATTTTTTGAATTTTTATCTTTGTGCTATTTTTTACATTTATTTCAGTTTTTATCTCTATTACACAGAGAAACAATATAACACTTATACTATACAAAGTGCACACAGGCAATAGTAATAATGATGAATAAATAACAGGTCCGCACGTGTAAACCAGTGTAGCTTTGCATTTACGAGATAAGGCAATTTTTATGCTTCAACAGCTCTCACAAGTTCAAGCTCATCAATGAGTGATAGTAACCGATTGATGTTCTGGCAACTTGTAAGCAAAGAGTTGGACTGATTTTCAGATGTGTAGACATCTGTTGAATTTATAGTAAAGTGAAATTGTTAACTAATCACCATGATTATCATGGTGTGTTCCACAATTACTTGGGTTTATTATTACAAAAAGGTATAATATATTAAGGAAAGTATGGAAGAATGCTTCTTTGTTTTTCAATGACATTCAGAAACACACGGCATTCGCGCTCCCGTAAGCTGAGCTAAGGAACAAGGGTAACCTTGGGCGGTGAGGAGGTCTCGGTAGGTGGGCGGGACGACGTAGCGGGGGCCGAGGTGGAAGTGACCGCTATGACCGCGGGGATCTCGCACGCCGCCACCGAGCAGACTTCCTTCTGCATCAGGTCTAGCGAGCAGAGCTTCTTGCCCAGCTGGCTGGTGTACTTCCGGGTCCTGGTGCGGAGCCCTCGCCCGCAGGTGGCGCTGCATGTGCTCCAGGTTCCCCATGGCGTTGTCTCGCACTCCATACTGTACCCAGGGCATGCGGCCAAGGACCGGTCAATGGATCATAACGTTTGGGAATTATACATCGCAACAAGAATAAATCTTTTGTAAAAAAAAAAAGAGATAAATTTGATGAAACCTCGTTAATTCGGTTGTTCAAGATTTCAGTAAAATACCTTGGTACTAAAAAATAAGCGACAAATTTTCTGAATATGCAAAATGTGTCCAGTTAATTAGCATTTGTTAAAATAGCACGTATATAATTCTCTGAGTCTGGTGACAGTAATAAGAAGGTATATGAGATCACGTGGCTCCAAGCTCAGAAGATTGGTGGAACGATTTTAAAAAGAACACATTATATCTTCTTTTGTTACAAAATATTGTAAAATATATCTATGTAACTTTAGATTTGTTTAAAAGGACATTCAAAGACGAACATTCGAAACAAACCGAGCATTTAAATAGTTTTCACATGTTAAAATGGTGAAATATGAATGTTTAACGTTCACGGGAACTCTGAAAACTTTAAATAAATTAAAAACTTTATGATGGAAAAATCTACGAATAGGGAAAGATTCGAGAAAATCAAATTATATAAATATTATAAATGGTAGTGAAAGAATAGATGCAGTAGAGAAAGAGTCGCAGTTAAAATTTGCTGGAAGACTCACGGATAGGGTTGATGCATCTATCAACATTCTTCGGGTGATCGAACAACTGGAAGAAAACATCAGAACTGAAGATGAAAAGTGAGTTTAACGGGCAATTCCCGGTAAAAAAAAACGCTAATCCATCAATTAAAAAGGAAATATACCTAATAACAAAGAAATATCAACTTTACAAGTCAATAAAGCAAATTCTTATTGAGAAAAATAAAAAGGCATCTCCTGATTGTTCAACTAAAGGTGACTCATAGTTGCACAATCAGATGATGCCTTTTTATTTTTTCTTAATTTATACATCTGATCCCCCCAGTACAATTTCACTTTTGTACTATTTTTCCACAAAGTATTATTGATTCTATTCTTTGTTATAAGGAGGACTGCACACTACGCGATAACGTTGAGTAAGATCAAATAATAAATAACGTTACACAGTGCAAATCGACGTTGTAATATGAGTCGTATATAAATAAATAAAGAAGTTTATTAAAACAACCTGTGAAAGTTGTTTGAAGTTTGTTTAAACAAAGTGGATCGATTCGACTTAGAAATTGCCTTCCAAATATTAGATTATACACTGGGCTGGGCCGCTACATCTATGCTGCCATTGTTGGCCATTTTTTTTCTCTTCCCAAAATGAGAAAAATTTTGAAATAAAGTAGAATTTACACTAGAAACGTCATCATAAAAATAATGTAGAGAAAGGTACCGAAATGCATTTGAGAATATTACTTTTAGAAATGTTTAGAATTATACAATAAACGAGGTAAACTCGGTATATATGCGGGGGATGAGTATTGCTAATAATATATTTCAAATCACTCCACCATTTTTTTTCAACCTTGATCATTCCTCGAATTTTTATTGTAAACGTTATGCTTCAAAATACCAATATAATTTTAAAAAATATATTTGATAGTTGTTCAGTTTTTTACGCGTAGCGTTTAACTTAGATAATTCTGATCAAAGGTCAAGAGACCATACAAATTTTATCTGAAGAAACGTAGAATTGAAAATACTGAGCGTTTTGAATTAGCTAAATTTTATAGAAATAGGATTTGTTAGAATTTAGAATTGAGATTCGACTCCATTTTAAATGCCCGAAGCATTGTTAGGCGAGAATGACATATACTGACAAATCAAGATGCTTAATTCAAATAGTTTCAAAAATATTGATTCTTTATTCAAAAGAAAAAATAATCAGACGTTATATTAATAAATATAAATAAAAACAAATTCAGTCAAATATATCAAGAGAAAGCGAAACACACACACAGAAAAACAAAACTGACTAAATTAAAATACTAATGTTTAATTATCAGTTGAAAAGAAAAACTAAACAATTAAGCCACATGAACCAAGCAAAGAAGTCAAACAAAGTAGTTGAACAACAAAATAGATTTGATAGTTCTTCCATATTTTACATAGCGTATAGCTTATATTCGATTATGATAAAAATTCAAGGGGAACCAGGAAAAATTGATATTAAGAAATAGAATTGATTTTTTTTTATTAAAAAGGCTTATATTGAACCAAAATATTATTTATTTTACCAATATTTCACACAGTTGGCTGAACTCCAACCTTTATCAAGGTATTATAACTGTTGTAGATAAACGATAAAAATAACTTTAACTTTTGCTTAATTAATAGGTAGAAAATCTTACTTTTGATAAATAATCTTTAAGATAATAAACTTAGTGATAATAAAACTTATAGATAAAAAAAAACTTGTTGGTATTCAAACTTTTATATAAAAAACTTAGATGTAATAAAACTTATCGGTAAATAAGAACACTATTTATAAACATTTTGGTAGAAACACTTGCTTAAATATATGTTTGAAATAGTGTACTTAACTTGGATAATTTAAGATTGACATTGGATTAAATTTAGGTACTTTAATTAAAACATAAGGATTAAATATGAAAATGTTGGACGCGCGTTTAAATGGCGTCGCTTTTCTTCTTGATAAAAGTTCTTTCGGCTTATTTTTTCCGCCACGCATGCGCATCACCTCTGATTCTTCGTCATCAACTACGTAACGCACCACTTCTCACCGGCGGTGGCGCCGCCAGGGGAGCTTAGCTAGATTTGGTCAATCTAGCCACTCCATACTCCCGGCCGGGCCTGTGGTTAGGGTCAATTCATTCTGTATGCAATTCTACAGTTCTGACCAGCATATCTAGACCGTGGAAGGTTTTTGATACTCTACCAAGTATCCATGAAGGAGAACTGATGCTTTGTTCCATGATCAAGACTAAATCTCCAATTTTTACATTTGGTTTGGCTGATTTCCACTTTCCCCTTTTCTGGAGATTTATGATATATTATTTTTTCCAACGCAAAATGAATATATATTTTTTTAATTCTTGGATATGTTTCCATCTTGAAGATAGGTTAATACTTAAATTTGTTTGCTGGTTGTCTGTTTCTGGTAAGTTAGATGTGCTTGGGCCTGAAAGGAAATGTGCTGGAGTTAGAGCTTCAAGATCATTAGGATCTTCACTTAAGGGGGTTAATGGTCTTTGATTTAGTGT